>CATORF010000894.1:0-102865 GCA_951804975.1 Anthophora plumipes | reverse complement strand
AATCGAGATCGCTCTTTTCGAGCTGGTTAGTGCGAGAAACACGTTTTCTGTTGTTTTCACCACTCCGCAGTTCGTTGGATATGCAGAACAGTAGATATCTCGGTTTTCGTGGGGTTTCAAGCAGAGATATGCATTTTCTGCGATAATCTTGGTGAGACTTCTGTTAGAAGTATGCAGAATCATCGAGAGCGCTCTTTTCGAGCTATTTAATGCGAGAAACTCGTTTTCTGGGGTTTTCACCACTCCACAGTTCGTTGGATATGCAGAACCGGAGATATCTTGGTTTTCGTGGGGTTTCAAGATGAGATATGCATTTCCTGCGATAATCTTGGTGAGACTTCTGTCCGAAGTATGCTGAATCATCGAGATCGCTCTTCTCGAGCTATTTAATGCGAGAAACACGTTCTCTGGTTGTTTTCACCACTCCACAGTGCGTTTGATATGCAGAACCGGCAACATCTTGATTTTCGTGAGGTTTCGAGGTGAGATTTGCATTTTCTGCGATAATATTGGTGAGACTTCTGTCAGAAGTATGCAGAATCATCGAAATCGCTCTTTTCGAGCTATTTAATGCTAGAAACACGTTTTCTGGGATTTTCGCCACTCCACAGTTCGTTGGATATGCAGAACAGTAGATATCTTGGTTTTCGTGGGGTTTCAAGCAGAGATATGCATTTTCTACGATAATCTTGGTGAAACATCTGTCCGAAGTATGCAGAAACATCGAGAGCGCCCTTTTCGAGCTATTTGATGCGAGAAACACGTTCTCTGGTTGTTTTCACCACCCCACAGTGCGTTTGATATGCAGAACCGGCAACATCTTGATTTTCGTGAGGTTTCGAGATGAGATTTGCATTTTCTGCGATAATGTTGGTGAGACTTCTGTCAGAAGTATGCAGGAACATCGAGAACGCTCTTTTCGAGCTATTTAATGCGAGAAACTCGTTTTCTGGGGTTTTCACCACTCCACAGTTCGTTGGATATGCAGAACCGGAGATACCTTGGATTTCGTGGTGTTTCCAGCTGAGATATGCATTTTCTGCGATAATCTTGGTGGGTCTTTTGTCAGAAGTATGCAGAATCTTCGAGAACGCTCTTTTCGAGCTACTTAATGCGCGAAACACGTTTTCTGGTGTTTTCACCACTCCACGGTACGTTTGATGTGCAGAACCGGAGATAACTCGGTTTACGTCGGGTTTCAAGCTGAGATATGCATTTTCTACGATAATCTTGGTGAGACTTCTGTCAGAAGTATGCAGGATCTTCGAGAACGCTCTTTTCGAGCTATTTAATGCGAGAAACTCGTTTTCTGGGATTTTCACCACTCCACAGTTCGTTGGATATGCAGAACCGGAGATATCTTGGTTTTCGTGGGGTTTCAAGATGAGATATGCATTTCCTGCGATAATCTTGGTGAGACTTCTGTCCGAAGTATGCTGAATCATCGAGATCGCTCTTCTCGAGCTATTTAATGCGAGAAACACGTTCTCTGGTTGTTTTCACCACTCCACAGTGCGTTTGATATGCAGAACCGGCAACATCTTGATTTTCGTGAGGTTTCGAGGTGAGATTTGCATTTTCTGCGATAATATTGGTGAGACTTCTGTCAGAAGTATGCAGAATCATCGAAATCGCTCTTTTCGAGCTATTTAATGCTAGAAACACGTTTTCTGGGATTTTCGCCACTCCACAGTTCGTTGGATATGCAGAACAGTAGATATCTTGGTTTTCGTGGGGTTTCAAGCAGAGATATGCATTTTCTACGATAATCTTGGTGAAACATCTGTCCGAAGTATGCAGAAACATCGAGAGCGCCCTTTTCGAGCTATTTGATGCGAGAAACACGTTCTCTGGTTGTTTTCACCACCCCACAGTGCGTTTGATATGCAGAACCGGCAACATCTTGATTTTCGTGAGGTTTCGAGATGAGATTTGCATTTTCTGCGATAATGTTGGTGAGACTTCTGTCAGAAGTATGCAGGAACATCGAGAACGCTCTTTTCGAGCTATTTAATGCGAGAAACACGTTATCTGGTGTTTTCACCACTCCACAGTGCGATTGATATGCAGAACCGGCGATATCTTGATTTTAGTGGTGTTTCCAGCTGAGATATGCATTTTCTGCGATAATCTTGGTGGGTCTTTTGTCAGAAGTATGCAGAATCATCTAGATCGCTCTTTTCGAGCTACTTAATGCACGAAACACGTTTTCTGGTGTTTTCACCACTCCACAGTACGTTTGAAATGCAGAACCGGAGATATCTTGGTTTCGGCCGGGTTTCAAGCTGAGACATGCATTTTCTACGATAACCCTGGTGAGACTTCTGTCAGAAGTATGCAGAATCTTCGAGAACGCTCTTTTCGAGCTACTTAATGCGCGAAACACGTTTTCTGGTGTTTTCACCAATCCACGGTACGTTTGATGTGCAGAACCGGCGATATCTTGATTTTCGTGGCGTTTCCAGCTGAGATATGCATTTTCTACGATAATGTTGGTGAGACTTCTGTCAGAAGTATGCAGAATCTTCGAGAACGCTCTTTTCGAGCTACTTCATGCACGAAACACGTTTTCTGGTGTTTTCACCACTCCGCAGAACGTTTGACATGCAGAACTGAGATATCTTGGTTTCGTCCGGGTTTCAAGCTGAGATATGCATTTTCTACGATAATCCTTGTGAGACTTCTGTCAGAAGTATGCAGAAACTTCGAGATCGCACTTTTCGAGCTAGTTAATGCAAGAAGAACCTTATCCGGTGTTTTCACCACTCCACAGTGCGTTTGATATGCAGAACCGGCGATATCTTGGTTTTCGTGGGGTTCAAAGCTGAGATATGCATTTTCTGCGATAATCTTGGTGAGACTTCTGTCAGAAGTATGCAGGATCATCGAGAACGCTCTTTTCGAGCTATTTAATGCGACAAACACGTTATCTGGTGTTTTCAGCACCCCACAGTGCGTTTGATATGCAGAACCGGCGATATCCTGGTTTTCGTGGGGTTTCAAGCTGAGATATGCATTTTCTGCGATAATCTTGGTGAGACTTCTGTCCGAAGTATGCTGAAACATCGAGATCGCTCTTTTCGAGCTAGTTAATGCAAGAAGAACCTTATCCGGTGTTTTCACCACTCCACAGTGCGTTTGATATGCAGAACCGGCGATATCTTGGTTTTCGTGGGGTTTCAAGCTGAGATATGCATTTTCTGCGATAATCTTGGTGAGACTTCTGTCCGAAGTATGCTGAATAATCGAGATCGCTCTTTTCGAGCTGGTTAGTGCGAGAAACACGTTTTCTGTTGTTTTCACCACTCCGCAGTTCGTTGGATATGCAGAACAGTAGATATCTCGGTTTTCGTGGGGTTTCAAGCAGAGATATGTATTTTCTGCGATAATCTTGGTGTGTCTTCTGTTAGAAGTATGCAGAATCATCGAGATCGCACTTTTCGAGCTATTTAATGCGAGAAACACGTTATCTGGTGTTTTCACCACTCCGCAGTTGGTTTGATATGCAGAACCGGCGATATTTTGGTTTTCGTCGGGTTTCAAGCTGAGATATGCATTTCCTTTGATAATCTTGGTGAGACTCCTGTCCGAAATATGCTGAATCATCGAGATCGCTCTTTTCGAGCTATTTAATGCGAGAAACACGTTCTCTGGTTGCTTTCACCAGTCCACAGTGCGTTTGATATGCAGAACAGGCGATATCTTGATTTTCGTGGTGTTTCCAGCTGAGATATGCATTTTCTGCGATAATCTTGGTGAGACTTCTGTTAGAAGTATGCAGAATCATCGAGAGCGCTCTTTTCGAGCTATTTAATGCGAGAAACTCGTTTTCTGGGGTTTTCACCACTCCACAGTTCGTTGGATATGCAGAACCGGAGATATCTTGATTTTCGTGGGGTTTCAAGCTGAGATATGCATTTTCTTTGATAATCTTGGTGAGACTCCTGTCCGAAATATGCTGAATCATCGAGATCGCTCTTTTCGAGCAATTTAATGCGAGAAACACGTTCTCTGGTTGTTTTCACCACTCCACAGTGCGTTTGATATGCAGAACAGGCGATATCTTGATTTTCGTGGTGTTTCCAGCTGAGATATGCATTTTCTGCGATAATCTTGGTGGGCCTTTTGTCAGAAGAATGCAGAATCAACTAGATCGCTCTTTTCGAGCCACTTAATGCACGAAACACGTTTTCTGGTGTTTTCACCACTCCACAGTACGTTTGACATGCAGAACCGGAGATATCTTGGTTTCGGTCGGGTTTCAAGCTGAGATATGCATTTTCTACGATAATCTTGGTGAGACTTCTGTCAGAAGTATGCAGGATCTTCGAGAACGCTCTGTTCGAGCTATTTAATGCGAGAAACACGTAATCTGGTGTTTTCACCACTCCGCAGTGCGTATGATATGCAGAACCGGAGATATTTTGATTTTCGTGTGGTTTCAAGATGAGATATGAATTTCCTGCGATAATCTTGGTGAGACTTCTGTCCGAAGTATGCTGAATCATCGAGATCGCTCTTCTCGAGCTATTTAATGCGAGAAACACTATCTCTGGTTGTTTTCACCACTCCACAGTGCGTTTGATATGCAGAACAGGCGATATCTTGATTTTCGTGGTGTTTCCAGCTGAGATATGCATTTTCTACGATAATCCTGGTGAGACTTCTGTCAGAAGTATGCAGAATCTTCGAGAACGCTCTTTTCGAGCTACTTAATGCGCGAAACACGTTTTCTGGTGTTTTCACCACTCCACGGTACGTTTGATGTGCAGAACCGGAGACAACTCGGTTTCCGTCGGGTTTCAAGCAGAGATATGCATTTTCTACGATAATCTGGGTGAGACTTCTGTCAGAAGTACGCAGGATCTTCGAGAACGCTCTCTTCGAGCTATTTAATGCGAGAAACACGTTATCTGGTGTTTTCACCACTCCACAGTGCGTTTGATATGCAGAACCGGCGATATTTTGGTTTTCGTGGGGTTTCAAGGTGAGATATGCATTTTCTGCGATAATCTTGGTGAGACTTCTGTCCGAAGTATGCTGAAACATCGAGATCGCTCTTTTCGTGCTAGTTAATGCGAGAAAAATCTTATCCGGTGTTTTCACCACTCCACAGTGCGTTCGATATGCAGAACCGGCGATATCTTGGTTTTCGTGGGGTTTCAAGCTGAGATATGCATTTTCTGCGATAATCTTGGTGAAACATCTGTCCGAAGTATGCAGAAACATCGAGAGCGCTCTTTTCGAGCTATTTAATGCGAGAAACTCGTTTTCTGGGGTTTTCACCACTCCACAGTTCGTTGGATATGCAGAACCGGAGATACCTTGGATTTCGTCGGGTTTCAAGCTGAGATATGCATTTCCTGCGATAATCTTGGTGAGACTCCTGTCCGAAATATGCTGAATCATCGAGATCGCTCTTTTCGAGCTACTTAATGCGCGAAATACGTTTTCTGGTGTTTTCACCACTCCACGGTACGTTTGATGTGCAGAACCGGAGATATCTTGATTTTCGTGGTGTTTCCAGCTGAGATATGCATGTTTTACGATAAGCTTGGTGAAACATCTGTCCGAAGTATGCAGAAACATCGAGAGCGCTCTTTTCGAGCTATTTAATGCGACAAACACGTTATCTGGTGTTTTCAGCACCCCACAGTGCGTTTGATATGCAGAACCGGCGATATCTTGGTTTTCGTGGGGTTTCAAGCTGAGATATGCATTTTCTGCGATAATCCTGGTGAGACATCTGTCAGAAGTATGAAGAATCTTCGAGAACGCTCTTTTCGAGCTACTTAATGCGCAAAACACGTTTTCTGGTGTTTTCACCACTCCAAGGTACGTTTGATGTGCAGAACCGGAGATAACTCGGTTTTCGTCGGGTTTCAAGCTGAGATATGCATTTTCTGCGATAATCTTGGTGAGACTTCTGTTAGAAGTATGCAGAATCATCGAGATCGCTCTTTTCGAGCTAGTTAATGCAAGAAGAACCTTATCTGGTGTTTTCACCACTCCACAGTGCGTTTGATATGCAGAACCGGCGATATCTTGGTTTTCGTGGGTTTTCAAACTGAGATATGCATTTCCTGCGATAATCTTGGTGAGACTTCTGTCCGAAGTATGCTGAATCATCGAGATCGCTCTATTCGAGCTATTTAATGCGACAAACACGTTATCTGGTGTTTTCTGCACCCCACAGTATGTTTGATATACAGAACCAGCGATATCTTGGTTTTAGTGGGGTTTCAAGCTGAGATATGCATTTTTTACGGTAATCTTGGTGAAACATCTGTCCGAAGTATGCAGAAACATCGAGAGCGCTCTTTTCGAGCTATTTAATGCGAGAAACTCGTTTTCTGGTGTTTTCACCACTCCACGGTACGTTTGATGTGCAGAACCGGAGGTAACTCGGTTTTCGTGGTGTTTCCAGCTGAGATATGCATTTTCTGCGATAATCTTGGTGGGACTTTTGTCAGACGTATGCAGAATCTTCTAGATCGCTCTTTTCGAGCTACTTTATGCACGAAACACGATTTCTGGTATTTTCACCACTCCACAGTACGTTTGACATGCAGAACCGGAGATATCTTGGTTTCGGTCGGGTTTCAAGCTGAGATATGCATTTTCTACGACAATCCTGGTGAGACTTCTGTCAGAAGTATGCAGTATCTTCGAGAACGCTCTTTTGGAGCTACTTAATGCGCGAATCACGTTTTCTGGTGTTTTCACCATTCCGCGGTACGTTTGATGTGCAGAACCGGAGATAACTCGGTTTTCGTCGGGTTTCAAGCTGAGATATGCATTTTCTACGATAATCTTGGTGAGACTTCTGTCCGAAGTATGCTGAAACATCGAGATCGCTCTTTTCGAGCTAGTTAATGCAAGAAGAACCTTATCCGGTGTTTTCACCACTCCACAGTGCGTTTGATATGCAGAACCGGCGATATCTTGGTTTTCGTGGGGTTTCAAGATGAGATATGCATTTTCTGCGATAATCTTGGTGAGACTTCTGTCCGAAGTATGCTGAAACATCGAGATCGCTCTTTTCGAGCTATTTAATGCGAGAATCACGTTATCTGGTGTTTTCACCACTCCACAGTGCGTATGATATGCAGAACCGGCGATATCTTTGTTTTCGTGGGGTTTCAAGCTGAGATATGCATTTTCTGCGATAATCCTGGTGAGACTTCTGTCCGAAGTATGCAGAATCATCGAGATCGCTCTATTCGAGCTATTTAATGCGAGAAACACGTTATCTGGTGTTTTCACCACTCCACAGTGCGTATGATATGCAGAACCGGCGATATCTTTGTTTTCGTGGGGTTTCAAGATGAGATATGCATTTTCTGCGATAATCTTGGTGAGACTTCTGTCCGAAGTATGCTGAAACATCGAGATCGCTCTTTTCGAGCTAGTTAATGCAAGAAGAACCTTATCCGGTGTTTTCACCACTCCACAGTGTGTTTGATATGCAGAACCGGCGATATCTTGGTTTTCGTGGGGATTCAAGCTGAGATATGCATTTTCTGCGATAATCCTGGTGAGACTTCTGTCAGAAGTATGAAGAATCTTCGAGAACGCTCTTTTCGAGCTACTTAATGCGCGAAACACGTTTTCTGGTGTTTTCACCACTCCACGGTATGTTTGATGTGCAGAACCGGAGATAACTCGGTTTTCGTCGGGTTTCAAGCTGAGATATGCATTTTCTGCGATAATCTTGGTGAGACTTCTGTCCGAAGTATGCAGAATCATCGAGATCGCTCTATTCGAGCCATTTAATGCGACAAACACGTTATCTGGTGCTTTCAGCACCCCACAGTGCGTTTGATATGCAGAACCAGCGATATCTTGGTTTTCGTGGGGTTTCAAGCTGAGATATGCATTTTTTACGATAATCTTGGTGAGACTTCTGTCCGAAGTATGCTTCATCATCGAGATCGCTCTTTTCGAGCTATTTAATGCGAGAATCACGTTATCTGGTGTTTTCACCACTCCACAGTGCGTTTGATATGCCGAGCAGGCGATATCTTGATTTTCGTGGTGTTTCCAGCTGAGATATGCATTTTCAGCGATAATCATGGTGGGTCTTTTGTCACAAGTATGCACAATCAACTAGATCGCTCTTTTCAAGCTACTTAATGCACGAAACACGTTTTCTGGTGTTTTCAGCACTCCACAGTGCGTTTGATATGCAGAACCGGAGATATCTTGGTTTCGGTCGGGTTTCAAGCTGAGATATGCATTTTCTACGATAATCGTGGTGAAACATCTGTCCGAAGTATGCAGAAACATCGAGAGTGCTCTTTTCGAGCTATTTAATGCGAGAAACTCGTTTTCTGGGGTTTTCACCACTCCACAGTTCGTTGGATATGCAGAACCGGAGATATCTTGGTTTTCGTGGGGTTTCAAGCTGAGATACGCATTTTCTACGGTAATCCTGGTGAGACTTCTGTCAGAAGTATGCAGAATCTGCGACAACGCTCTTTTCGAGCTACTTAATGCGCGAAACACGCTTTCTGGTGTTTTCAGCACTCCACGGTACGTTTGATGTGCAGAACCGGAGATAACTTGGTTTTCGTCGGGTTTCAAGCTGAGATATGCATTTTCTACGATAATCTTGGTGAGACTTCTGTTAGAAGTATGCAGAATCATCGAGATCGCACTATTCGAGCTATTTAATGCGAGAAACACGTTATCTGGTGTTTTCACCACTCCACAGTGCGTTTGATATGCAGAACCGGAGATATCTTGGTTTTCGTGGGGTTTCAAGCTGAGATATGCATTTTCTGCGATAATCCTGGTGAGACTTCTGTCAGAAGTATGAAGAATCTTCGAGAACGCTCTTTTCGAGCTACTTAATGCGCGAAACACGTTTTCTGGTGTTTTCACCACTCCACGGTATGTTTGATGTGCAGAACCGGCGATATCTTTGTTTTCGTGGGGTTTCAAGCTGAGATATGCATTTTCTGCGATAATCTTGGTGAGACTTCTGTCCGAAGTATGCTGAAACATTGAGATCGCTCTTTTCGAGCTAGTTAATGCGAGAATCACGTTATCTGGTGTTTTCGCCACTCCACAGTGCGTTTGATATGCAAAACCGGCGATATCTTGGTTTTCGTGGGGTTTCAAGCTGAGATATGCATTTTCTGCGATAATCTTGGTGAGACTTCTGTTAGAAGTATGCAGAATCATCGAGATCGCACTATTCGAGCTATTTAATGCGAGAAACACGTTATCTGGTGTTTTCACCACTCCACAGTGCGTTTGATATGCAGAACCGGAGATATCTTGGTTTTCGTGGGGTTTCAAGCTGAGATATGCATTTGCTTTGATAATCTTGGTGAGACTTCTGTCAGAAGTATGAAGAATCTTCGAGAACCCTCTTTTCGAGCTACTTAATGCGCGAAACACGTTTTCTGGTGTTTTCACCACTCCGCGGTACGTTTGATGTGCAGAACCGGAGATAACTCGGTTATCGTCGGGTTTCAAGCTGAGATATGCATTTTCTGCGATAATCTTGGTGAGACTTCTGTCCGAAGTATGCAGAATCATCGAGATCGCTCTTTTCGAGCTATTTAATGCGAGAATCACGTTATCTGGTGTTTTCACCACTCCACAGTTCGTTGGATATGCATAACCGGAGATATCTTGGTTTTCGTTGGGTTTCAGGCTGAGATATGCATTTCCTGCGATAATCTTGGTGAGACTTCTGTCCGAAGTATGCTGAATCATCGAGATCGCCCTTTTCGAGCTATTCAATGCGAAAAACACGTTCTCTGGTTGTTTTCACCACTCCACAGTGCGTTTGATATGCCGAACAGGCGATATCTTGATTTTCGTGGTGTTTCCAGCTGAAATATGCATTTTCAGCGATAATCATGGTGGGTCTTTTGTCACAAGTATGCACAATCAACTAGATCGCTCTTTTCAAGCTACTTAATGCACGAAACACGTTTTCTGGTGTTTTCAGCACTCCACAGTGCGTTTGATATGCAGAACCGGAGATATCTTGGTTTCGGTCGGGTTTCAAGCTGAGATATGCATTTTCTACGATAATCGTGGTGAAACATCTGTCCGAAGTATGCAGAAACATCGAGAGTGCTCTTTTCGAGCTATTTAATGCGAGAAACTCGTTTTCTGGGGTTTTCACCACTCCACAGTTCGTTGGATATGCAGAACCGGAGATATCTTGGTTTTCGTGGGGTTTCAAGCTGAGATACGCATTTTCTACGGTAATCCTGGTGAGACTTCTGTCAGAAGTATGCAGAATCTGCGACAACGCTCTTTTCGAGCTACTTAATGCGCGAAACACGCTTTCTGGTGTTTTCAGCACTCCACGGTACGTTTGATGTGCAGAACCGGAGATAACTTGGTTTTCGTCGGGTTTCAAGCTGAGATATGCATTTTCTACGATAATCTTGGTGAGACTCCTGTTAGAAGTATGCAGAATCATCGAGATCGCACTATTCGTGCTATTTAATGCGAGAAACACGTTATCTGGTGTTTTCACCACTCCACAGTGCGTTTGATATGCAGAACCGGAGATATCTTGGTTTTCGTGGGGTTTCAAGCTGAGATATGCATTTCCTTTGATAATCTTGGTGAGACTTCTGTCCGACGTATGCTGAATCATCTAGATCGCTCTTTTCGAGCTATTTAATGCGAGAAACACGTTATATGGTGTTTTCACCACTCCTCAGTGCGTTTGATATGCAGAACCGGCGATATCTTGGTTTTCGTGGGGATTCAAGCTGAGATATGCATTTTCTGCGATAATCCTGGTGAGACTTCTGTCAGAAGTATGAAGAATCTTCGAGAACGCTCTTTTCGAGCTACTTAATGCGCGAAACACGTTTTCTGGTGTTTTCACCACTCCACGGTACGTTTGATGTGCAGAACCGGAGATAACTCGGTTTTCGTCGGGTTTCAAGCTGAGATATGCATTTTCTGCGATAATCTTGGTGAGACTTCTGTCCGAAGTATGCAGAATCATCGAGATCGCTCTATTCGAGCTATTTAATGCGACAAACACGTTATCTGGTGCTTTCAGCACCCCACAGTGCGTTTGATATGCAGAACCAGCGATATCTTGGTTTTCGTGGGGTTTCAAGCTGAGATATGCATTTTTTACGATAATCTTGGTGAGACTTCTGTCCGAAGTATGCTTCATCATCGAGATCGCTCGTTTCGAGCTATTTAATGCGAGAAACAGGTTATCTGGTGTTTTCACCACTCCACAGTGCGTATGATATGCAGAACCGGCGATATCTTTGTTTTCGTGGGGTTTCAAGATGAGATATGCATTTTCTGCGATAATCTTGGTGAGACTTCTGTCCGAAGTATGCTGAATCATCGAGATCGCTCTATTCGAGCTATTTAATGCGACAAACACGTTATCTGGTGCTTTCAGCACCCCACAGTGCGTTTGATATGCAGAACCAGCGATATCTTGGTTTTCGTGGGGTTTCAAGCTGAGATATGCATTTTTTACGATAATCTTGGTGAGACTTCTGTCCGAAGTATGCTTAATCATCGAGATCGCTCGTTTCGAGCTATTTAATGCGAGAAACACGTTATCTGGTGTTTTCACCACTCCACAGTGCGTATGATATGCAGAACCGGCGATATCTTTGTTTTCGTGGGGTTTCAAGATGAGATATGCATTTTCTGCGATAATCTTGGTGAGACTTCTGTCCGGAGTATGCTGAAACATCGAGATCGCTCTTTTCGAGCTAGTTAATGCAAGAAGAACCTTATCCGGTGTTTTCACCACTCCACAGTGCGTTTGATATGCAGAACCGGCGATATCTTGGTTTTCGTGGGGATTCAAGCTGAGATATGCATTTTCTGCGATAATCCTGGTGAGACTTCTGTCAGAAGTATGAAGAATCTTCGAGAACGCTCTTTTCGAGCTACTTAATGCGCGAAACACGTTTTCTGGTGTTTTCACCACTCCACGGTATGTTTGATGTGCAGAACCGGAGATAACTCGGTTTTCGTCGGGTTTCAAGCTGAGATATGCATTTTCTGCGATAATCTTGGTGAGACTTCTGTCCGAAGTATGCAGAATCATCGAGATCGCTCTTTTCGAGCTATTTAATGCGAGAATCACGTTATCTGGTGTTTTCACCACTCCACAGTGCGTTTGATATGCAGTACCAGCGATATCTTGGTTTTCGTGGGGTTTCATGCTGAGATATGCATTTTTTACGATAATCTTGGTGAGACTTCTGTCCGAAGTATGCAGAATCATCGAGATCGCTCTATTCGAGCTATTTAATGCGACAAACACGTTATCTGGTGTTTTCAGCACCCCACAGTGCGTTTGATATGCAGAACCAGCGATATCTTGGTTTTCGTGGGGTTTCAAGCTGAGATATGCATTTTTTACGATAATCTTGGTGAGACTTCTGTCCGAAGTATGCTTAATCATCGAGATCGCTCGTTTCGAGCTATTTAATGCGAGAAACACGTTATCTGGTGTTTTCACCACTCCACAGTGCGTATGATATGCAGAACCGGCGATATCTTTGTTTTCGTGGGGTTTCAAGCTGAGATATGCATTTTCTGCGATAATGTTGGTGATACTTCTGTCCGAAGTATGCTGAAACATCGAGATCGCTCTTTTCGAGCTAGTTAATGCAAGAAGAACCTTATCCGGAGTTTTCACCACTCCACAGTGCGTTTGATATGCAGAACCGGCGATATCTTGGTTTTCGTGGGGTTTCAAGCTGAGATATGCATTTTCTGCGATAATCTTGGTGAGACTTCTGTCCGAAGTATGCTGAAACATCGAGATCGCTCTTTTCGAGCTAGTTAATGCAAGAAGAACCTTATCCGGTGTTTTCATCACTCCACAGTGCGTTTGATATGCAGAACCGGCAACATCTTGATATTCGTGAGGTTTCGAGATGAGATATGCATTTTCTACGATAATCTTGGTGAAACATCTGTCCGAAGTATGCAGAAACATCGAGAGCGCTCTTTTCGAGCTATTTAATGCGAGAAACTCGTTTTCTGGGGTTTTCACCACTCCACAGTTCGTTGGATATGCAGAACCGGAGATACCTTGGATTTCGTGGTGTTTCCAGCTGAGATATGCATTTTCTGCGATAATCTTGGTGGGTCTTTTGTCAGAAGTATGCAGAATCTTCGAGAACGCTCTTTTCGAGCTACTTAATGCGCGAAACACGTTTTCTGGTGTTTTCACCACTCCACGGTACGTTTGATGTGCAGAACCGGAGATAACTCGGTTTACGTCGGGTTTCAAGCTGCGATATGCATTTTCTACGATAATCTTGGTGAGACTTCTGTCAGAAGAATGCAGGATCTTCGAGAACGCTCTTTTCGAGCTATTTAATGCGAGAAACTCGTTTTCTGGGATTTTCACCACTCCACAGTTCGTTGGATATGCAGAACCGGAGATATCTTGGTTTTCGTGGGGTTTCAAGATGAGATATGCATTTCCTGCGATAATCTTGGTGAGACTTCTGTCCGAAGTATGCTGAATCATCGAGATCGCTCTTCTCGAGCTATTTAATGCGAGAAACACGTTCTCTGGTTGTTTTCACCACTCCACAGTGCGTTTGATATGCAGAACCGGCAACATCTTGATTTTCGTGAGGTTTCGAGATGAGATTTGCATTTTCTGCGATAATATTGGTGAGACTTCTGTCAGAAGTATGCAGAATCATCGAAATCGCTCTTTTCGAGCTATTTAATGCGAGAAACACGTTATCTGGTGTTTTCACCACTCCACAGTGCGATTGATATGCAGAACCGGCGATATCTTGATTTTAGTGGTGTTTCCAGCTGAGATATGCATTTTCTGCGATAATCTTGGTGGGTCTTTTGTCAGAAGTATGCAGAATCATCTAGATCGCTCTTTTCGAGCTACTTAATGCACGAAACACGTTTTCTGGTGTTTTCACCACTCCACAGTACGTTTGAAATGCAGAACCGGAGATATCTTGGTTTCGGCCGGGTTTCAAGCTGAGATATGCATTTTCTACGATAACCCTGGTGAGACTTCTGTCAGAAGTATGCAGAATCTTCGAGAACGCTCTTTTCGAGCTACTTTATGCGCGAAACACGTTTTCTGGTGTTTTCACCAATCCACGGTACGTTTGATGTGCAGAACCGGCGATATCTTGATTTTCGTGGCGTTTCCAGCTGAGATATGCATTTTCTACGATAATGTTGGTGAGACTTCTGTCAGAAGTATGCAGAATCTTCGAGAACGCTCTTTTCGAGCTACTTCATGCACGAAACACGTTTTCTGGTGTTTTCACCACTCCGCAGAACGTTTGACATGCAGAACTGAGATATCTTGGTTTCGTCCGGGTTTCAAGCTGAGATATGCATTTTCTACGATAATCCTTGTGAGACTTCTGTCAGAAGTATGCAGAAACTTCGAGATCGCACTTTTCGAGCTAGTTAATGCAAGAAGAACCTTATCCGGTGTTTTCACCACTCCACAGTGCGTTTGATATGCAGAACCGGCGATATCTTGGTTTTCGTGGGGTTCAAAGCTGAGATATGCATTTTCTGCGATAATCTTGGTGAGACTTCTGTCAGAAGTATGCAGGATCATCGAGAACGCTCTTTTCGAGCTATTTAATGCGACAAACACGTTATCTGGTGTTTTCAGCACCCCACAGTGCGTTTGATATGCAGAACCGGCGATATCCTGGTTTTCGTGGGGTTTCAAGCTGAGATATGCATTTTCTGCGATAATCTTGGTGAGACTTCTGTCCGAAGTATGCTGAATAATCGAGATCGCTCTTTTCGAGCTGGTTAGTGCGAGAAACACGTTTTCTGTGGTTTTCACCACTCCGCAGTTCGTTGGATATGCAGAACAATAGATATCTCGGTTTTCGTGGGGTTTCAAGCAGAGATATGTATTTTCTGCGATAATCTTGGTGTGTCTTCTGTTAGAAGTATGCAGAATCATCGAGATCGCACTTTTCGAGCTATTTAATGCGAGAAACACGTTATCTGGTGTTTTCACCACTCCGCAGTTGGTTTGATATGCAGAACCGGCGATATTTTGGTTTTCGTCGGGTTTCAAGCTGAGATATGCATTTCCTTTGATAATCTTGGTGAGACTCCTGTCCGAAATATGCTGAATCATCGAGATCGCTCTTTTCGAGCTATTTAATGCGAGAAACACGTTCTCTGGTTGCTTTCACCAGTCCACAGTGCGTTTGATATGCAGAACAGGCGATATCTTGATTTTCGTGGTGTTTCCAGCTGAGATATGCATTTTCTGCGATAATCTTGGTGGGCCTTTTGTCAGAAGAATGCAGAATCAACTAGATCGCTCTTTTCGAGCCACTTAATGCACGAAACACGTTTTCTGGGGTTTTCACCACTCCACAGTACGTTTGACATGCAGAACCGGAGATATCTTGGTTTCGGTCGGGTTTCAAGCTGAGATATGCATTTTCTACGATAATCTTGGTGAGACTTCTGTCAGAAGTATGCAGGATCTTCGAGAACGCTCTGTTCGAGCTATTTAATGCGAGAAACACGTAATCTGGTGTTTTCACCACTCCGCAGTGCGTATGATATGCAGAACCGGAGATATTTTGATTTTCGTGGGGTTTCAAGATGAGATATGAATTTCCTGCGATAATCTTGGTGAGACTTCTGTCCGAAGTATTCTGAATCATCGAGATCGCTCTTCTCGAGCTATTTAATGCGAGAAACACGTTATCTGGTGTTTTCACCACTCCACAGTGCGTTTGATATGCAGAACCGGCGATATTTTGGTTTTCGTGGGGTTTCAAGGTGAGATATGCATTTTCTGCGATAATCTTGGTGAGACTTCTGTCCGAAGTATGCTGAAACATCGAGATCGCTCTTTTCGTGCTAGTTAATGCGAGAAAAATCTTATCCGGTGTTTTCACCACTCCACAGTGCGTTCGATATGCAGAACCGGCGATATCTTGGTTTTCGTGGGGTTTCAAGCTGAGATATGCATTTTCTGCGATAATCTTGGTGAAACATCTGTCCGAAGTATGCAGAAACATCGAGAGCGCTCTTTTCGAGCTATTTAATGCGAGAAACTCGTTTTCTGGGGTTTTCACCACTCCACAGTTCGTTGGATATGCAGAACCGGAGATACCTTGGATTTCGTCGGGTTTCAAGCTGAGATATGCATTTCCTGCGATAAACTTGGTGAGACTCCTGTCCGAAATATGCTGAATCATCGAGATCGCTCTTTTCGAGCTACTTAATGCGCGAAATACGTTTTCTGGTGTTTTCACCACTCCACGGTACGTTTGATGTGCAGAACCGGAGATAACTCGGTTTTCGTCGGGTTTCAAGCTGAGATATGCATTTTCTACGATAATCTTGGTGAGACTTCTGTCAGAAGTATGCAGGATCTTCGAGAACGCTCTGTTCGAGCTATTTAATGCGAGAAACACGTAATCTGGTGTTTTCACCACTCCACAGTGCGTATGATATGCAGAACCGGAGATATTTTGGTTTTCGTGGGGTTTCAAGATGAGATATGCATTTCCTGCGATAATCTTGGTGAGACTTCTGTCCGAAGTATGCTGAATCATCGAGATCGCTCTTTTCGTGCTAGTTAATGCGAGAAAAATCTTATCCGGGGTTTTCACCACTCCACAGTGCGTTTGATATGCAGAACCGGCGATATCTTGGTTTTCGTGGTGTATCAAGCTGAGATATGCATGTTTTACGATAAGCTTGGTGAAACATCTGTCCGAAGTATGCAGAAACATCGAGAGCGCTCTTTTCGAGCTATTTAATGGGAGAAACTCGTTTTCTGGGGTTTTCACCACTCCACAGTTCGTTGGATATGCAGAATCGGTGATAACTCGGTTTTCGTCGGGTTTCAAGCTGAGATATGCATTTTCTACGATAATCTTGGTGAGACTTCTGTCCGAAGTATGCAGAATCATCGAGATCGCGCTTTTCGAGCTATGTAATGCGAGAAACAAGTTATCTGGTGTTTTCACCACTCCACAGTGCGTTTGATATGCAGAACCGGCGACATCTTGGTTTTCGTGGTGTATCAAGCTGAGATATGCATGTTTTACGATAAGCTTGGTGAAACATCTGTCCGAAGTATGCAGAAACATCGAGAGCGCTCTTTTCGAGCTATTTAATGCGACAAACACGTTATCTGGTGTTTTCAGCACCCCACAGTGCGTTTGATATGCAGAACCGGCGATATCTTGGTTTTCGTGGGGTTTCAAGCTGAGATATGCATTTTCTGCGATAATCCTGGTGAGACTTCTGTCAGAAGTATGAAGAATCTTCGAGAACGCTCTTTTCGAGCTACTTAATGCGCAAAACACGTTTTCTGGTGTTTTCACCACTCCAAGGTACGTTTGATGTGCAGAACCGGAGATAACTCGGTTTTCGTCGGGTTTCAAGCTGAGATATGCATTTTCTGCGATAATCTTGGTGAGACTTCTGTTAGAAGTATGCAGAATCATCGAGATCGCTCTTTTCGAGCTAGTTAATGCAAGAAGAACCTTATCTGGTGCTTTCACCACTCCACAGTGCGTTTGATATGCAGAACCGGCGATATCTTGGTTTTCGTGGGTTTTCAAACTGAGATATGCATTTCCTGCGATAATCTTGGTGAGACTTCTGTCCGAAGTATGCTGAATCATCGAGATCGCTCTATTCGAGCTATTTAATGCGACAAACACGTTATCTGGTGTTTTCTGCACCCCACAGTATGTTTGATATACAGAACCAGCGATATCTTGGTTTTAGTGGGGTTTCAAGCTGAGATATGCATTTTTTACGGTAATCTTGGTGAAACAACTGTCCGAAGTATGCAGAAACATCGAGAGCGCTCTTTTCGAGCTATTTAATGCGAGAAACTCGTTTTCTGGTGTTTTCACCACTCCACGGTACGTTTGATGTGCAGAACCGGAGGTAACTCGGTTTTCGTGGTGTTTCCAGCTGAGATATGCATTTTCTGCGATAATCTTGGTGGGACTTTTGTCAGACGTATGCAGAATCTTCTAGATCGCTCTTTTCGAGCTACTTTATGCACGAAACACGATTTCTGGTATTTTCACCACTCCACAGTACGTTTGACATGCAGAACCGGAGATATCTTGGTTTCGGTCGGGTTTCAAGCTGAGATATGCATTTTCTACGACAATCCTGGTGAGACTTCTGTCAGAAGTATGCAGTATCTTCGAGAACGCTCTTTTGGAGCTACTTAATGCGCGAATCACGTTTTCTGGTGTTTTCACCATTCCGCGGTACGTTTGATGTGCAGAACCGGAGATAACTCGGTTTTCGTCGGGTTCCAAGCTGAGATATGCATTTTCTACGATAATCTTGGTGAGACTTCTGTCAGAAGTATGCAGGATCTTCGAGAACGCTCTTTTCGAGCAATTTAACGCGAGAAACACGTTATCTGGTGTTTTCACCACTCCACAGTGCGTTTGATATGCAGAACCGGCAACATCTTGATTTTCGTGAGGTTTCGAGATGAGATATGCATTTTCTGCGATAATATTGGTGAGACTTCAGTCAGAAGTATGCAGTATCATCTAGATCGCACTTTTCGAGCTACTTAATGCACGAAACACGTTTTCTGGTGTTTTCACCACTCCACAGTACGTTTGACATGCAGAACCGGAGATATCTTGGTTTCGGTCGGGTTTCAAGCTGAGATATGCATTTTCTACGATAATCTTGGTGAAACATCTGTCCGAAGTATGCAGAAACATCGAGAGCGCTCTTTTCGAGCTATTTAATGCGAGAAACTCGTTTTCTGGGGTTTTCACCACTCCACAGTTCGTTGGATATGCAGAACCGGAGATATCTTGGTTTTCGTGGTGTTTCAAGCTGCGATATGCATTTCCTGCGATATTCTTGGTGAGACTTCTGTCCGAAGTATGCTGAATCATCGAGATCGCTCTTTTCGAGCTATTTAATGCGAGGAACACGTTCTCTGGTTGTTTTCACCACTCCACAGTGCGTTTGATATGCAGAACCGGCGATATCTTGATTTTCGTGGTGTTTCCAGCTGAGATATGCATTTTCTGCGATAATCTTGGTGGGACTTTTGTCAGAAGTATGCAGAATAAATCGATCGCTCTTTTCGAGCTACTTAATGCACGAAACACGTTATCTGGTGTTTTCACCACTCCACAGTTGGTTTGATATGCAGAACCGGCGATATTTTGGTTTTCGTCGGGTTTCAAGCTGAGATATGCATTTTCTACGATAATCTTGGTGAAACATCTGTCCGAAGTATGCAGAAACATCGAGAGCGCTCGTTTCGAGCTATTTAATGCGACAAACACGTTATCTGGTGTTTTCACCACTCTACAGTACGTTTGACATGCAGAACCGGAGATATCTTGGTGTCGGTCGGGTTTCAAGCTGAGATATGCATTTTCTACGATAATCCTGGTGAGACTTCTGTCAGAAGTATGCAGAATCTTCGAGAACGCTCTTTTCGAGCTACTTAATGCGCGAAACACGTTTTCTGGTGTTTTCACCACTCCACGGTACGTTTGACATGCAGAACCGGAGACATCTTGGTTTCGGTCGGGTTTCAAGCTGAGATATGCATTTTCTACGATAATCCTGGTGAGACTTCTGTCAGAAGTATGCAGAATCTTCGAGAACACTCTTTTCGAGCTACTTAATACGCGAAATACGTTTTCTGGTGTTTTCACCACTCCACGGTACGTTTGATATGCAGAACCGGAGATAACTCGGTTTTCGGCGGGTTTCAAGCTGAGATATGCATTTTCTACGATAATCTTGGTGAGACTTTTGTCCGAAGTATGCTGAGACATCGAGATCGCTCTTTTCGAGCTATTTAATGCGAGAATCACGTAATCTGGTGTTTTCACCACTCCACAGTGCGTTTGATATGCAGAACCGGCGATATCTTGGTTTTCGTGGGGTTTCAAGCTGAGATATGCATTTTCTGCGATAATCTTGGTGAGACTTCTGTCCGAAGTATGCTGAAAAATCGAGATCGCTCTTTTCGAGCTAGTTAATGCAAGAAGAACCTTATCCGGTGTTTTCACCACTCCACAGTGCGTTTGATATGCAGAACCGGCGATATCTTGGTTTTCGTGGGGTTTCAAGCTGAGATATGCATTTTCTGCGATAATCTTGGTGAGACTTCAGTCAGAAGTATGCAGAATCATCTAGATCGCACTTTTCGAGCTACTTAATGCACGAAACACGTTTTCTGGTGTTTTCACCACTCCACAGTACGTTTGACATGCAGAACCGGAGATATCTTGGTTTCGGTCGGGTTTCAAGCTGAGATATGCATTTTCTACGATAATCTTGGTGAAACATCTGTCCGAAGTATGCAGAAACATCGAGAGCGCTCTTTTCGAGCTATTTAATGCGAGAAACTCGTTTTCTTGGGTTTTCACCACTCCACAGTTCGTTGGATGTGCAGAACCGGAGATATCTTGGTTTTCGTGGTGTTTCAAGCTGAGATAAGCATTTCCTTCGATAATCTTGGTGAGACTTCTGTCCGAAGTATGCTGAATCATCGAGATCGCTCTTTTCGAGCTATTTAATCCGAGGAACACGTTCTCTGGTTGTTTTCACCACTCCACACTGCGTTTGATATGCAGAACAGGCGATATCTGGATTTTCGTGGTGTTTCCAGCTGAGATATGCATTTTCTGCGATAATCTTGGTGGGACTTTTGTCAGAAGTATGCAGAATAACTCGATCGCTCTTTTCGAGCTACTTAATGCACGAAACACGTTATCTGGTGTTTTCACCACTCCACAGTTGGTTTGATATGCAGAACCGGCGATATCTTGGTTTTCGTGGGGTTTCAAGCTGAGATATGCATTTTTTACGATAATCTTGGTGAGACTTCTGTCCGAAGTATGCTGAATAATCGAGATCGCTATTTTCGAGCTGGTTAGTGCGAGAAACACGTTTTCTGTGGTTTTCACCACTCCACAGTTCGTTGGATATGCAGAACAGTAGATATCTTGGTTTTCGTGGGGTTTCAAGCAGAGATATGCATTGTCTTTGATAATCTTGGTGTGACTTCTGTTAGAAGTATGCAGAATCATCGAGATCGCACTTTTCGAGCTATTTAATGCGAGAAACACGTTATCTGGTGTTTTCACCACTCCGCAGTTGGTTTGATATGCAGAACCGGCGATATTTTGATTTTTGTCGGGTTTCAAGCTGAGATATGCATTTTCTACGATAATCTTGGTGAAACATCTGTCCGAAGTATGCAGAAACATCGAGAGCGCTCATTTCGTGCTACTTAATGCACGAAACACGTTTTCTGGTGTTTTCACCACTCCACGGTACGTTTGATGTGCAGAACCGGAGATAACTCGGTTTTCGTGGTGTTTCCGGCTGAGATATGCATTTTCTGCGATAATCTTGGTGGGTCTTTTGTCAGAAGTATGCAGAATCATCTAGATCGCTCTTTTCGAGCTATTTAATGCGAGAAACACGATATCTGGTGTTTTCACCACTCCTCAGTGCGTTTGATATGCAGAACCGGAGATATCTTGGTTTTCGTGGGGATTCAAGCTGAGATATGCAATTTCTGCGATAATCCTGGTGAGACTTCTGTCAGAAATATGAAGAATCTTCGAGAACGCTCTTTTCGAGCTACTTAATGCGCGAAACACGTTTTCTGGTGTTTTCACCACTCCACGGTACGTTTGATGTGCAGAACCGGAGATAACTCGGTTTTCGTCGGGTTTCAAGCTGAGATATGCATTTTCTGCGATAATCTTGGTGAGACTTCTGTCCGAAGTATGCTTAATCATCGAGATCGCTCGTTTCGAGCTATTTAATGCGAGAAACACGTTATCTGGTGTTTTCACCACTCCACAGTGCGTATGATATGCAGATCCGGCGATATCTTTGTTTTCGTGGGGTTTCAAGCTGAGATATGCATTTTCTGCGATAATCTTGGTGAGACTTCTGTCCGAAGTATGCTGAAACATCGAGATCGCTATTTTCGAGCTAGTTAATGCAGGAAGAAACTTATCCGGTGTTTTCACCACTCCACAGTGCGTTTGATATGCAGAACCGGCGATACCTTGGTTTTCGTGGGGTTTCAAGCTGAGATATGCATTTTCTGCGATAATCTTGTTGAGACTTCTGTCCGAAGTATGCTGAATAATCGAGATCGCTCGTTTCGAGCTATTTAATGCGAGAAACACGTTATCTGGTGTTTTCACCACTCCACAGTGCGTATGATATGCAGATCCGGCGATATCTTTGTTTTCGTGGGGTTTCAAGCTGAGATATGCATTTTCTGCGATAATCTTGGTGGGACTTCTGTCCGAAGTATGCTGAAACATCGAGATCGCTATTTTCGAGCTAGTTAATGCAAGAAGAAACTTATCCGGTGTTTTCACCACTCCACAGTGCGTTTGATATGCAGAACCGGCGATATCTTGGTTTTCGTGGGGTTTCAAGCTGAGATATGCATTTTCTGCGATAATCTTGGTGAGACTTCTGTCCGAAGTATGCTGAATAATCGAGATCGCTCTTTTCGAGCTGGTTAGTGCGAGAAACACGTTTTCTGTGGTTTTCACCACTCCACAGTTCGTTGGATATGCAGAACAGTAGATATCTTGGTTTTCGTGGGGTTTCAAGCAGAGATATGCATTTTCGGCGATAATCTTGGTGTGACATCTGTTAGAAGTATGCAGAATCATCGAGATCGCACTTTTCGAGCTATTTAATGCGAGAAACACGTTATCTGGTGTTTTCACCACTCCGCAGTTGGTTTGATATGCAGAACCGGCGATATTTTGGTTTTCGTCGGGTTTCAAGCTGAGATATGCATTTTCTACGATAATCTTGGTGAAACATCTGTCCGAAGTATGCAGAAACATCGAGAGCGCTCCTTTCGAGCTACTTAATGCACGAAACACGTTTTCTGGTGTTTTCACCACTCCACGGTACGTTTGACATGCAGAACCGGAGATATCTTGGTGTCGGTCGGGTTTCAAGCTGAGATATGCATTTTCTACGATAATCCTGGTGAGACTTCTGTCAGAAGTATGCAGAATCTTCGAGAACGCTCTTTTCGAGCTACTTAATGCGCGAAACACGTTTTCTGGTGTTTTCACCACTCCACGGTACGTTTGACATGCAGAACCGGAGACATCTTGGTTTCGGTCGGGTTTCAAGCTGAGATATGCATTTTCTACGATAATCCTGGTGAGACTTCTGTCAGAAGTATGCAGAATCTTCGAGAATACTCTTTTCGAGCTACTTAATACGCGAAATACGTTTTCTGGTGTTTTCACCACTCCACGGTACGTTTGATATGCAGAACCGGAGATAACTCGGTTTTCGGCGGGTTTCAAGCTGAGATATGCATTTTCTACGATAATCTTGGTGAAACATCTGTCCGAAGTATGCAGAAACATCGAGAGCGCTCGTTTCGAGCTATTTAATGCGACAAACACGTTATCTGGTGTTTTCACCACTCCACAGTGCGTTTGATATGCAGAACCGGCGATATCTTGGTTTTCGTGGGGTTTCAAGCTGAGATATGCATTTTCTGCGATAATCTTGGTGAGACTTCTGTCCGAAGTATGCTGAAACATCGAGATCGCTCTTTTCGAGCTAGTTAATGCAAGAAGAACCTTATCCGGTGTTTTCACCACTCCACAGTGCGTTTGATATGCAGAACCGGCGATATCTTGGTTTTCGTGGGGTTTCAAGCTGAGATATGCATTTTCTGCGATAATCTTGGTGAGACTTCAGTCAGAAGTATGCAGAATCATCTAGATCGCACTTTTCGAGCTACTTAATGCACGAAACACGTTTTCTGGTGTTTTCACCACTCCACAGTACGTTTGACATGCAGAACCGGAGATATCTTGGTTTCGGTCGGGTTTCAAGCTGAGATATGCATTTTCTACGATAATCTTGGTGAAACATCTGTCCGAAGTATGCAGAAACATCGAGAGCGCTCTTTTCGAGCTATTTAATGCGAGAAACTCGTTTTCTGGGGTTTTCACCACTCCACAGTTCGTTGGATGTGCAGAACCGGAGATATCTTGGTTTTCGTGGTGTTTCAAGCTGAGATAAGCATTTCCTTCGATAATCTTGGTGATACTTCTGTCCGAAGTATGCTGAATCATCGAGATCGCTCTTTTCGAGCTATTTAATCCGAGGAACACGTTCTCTGGTTGTTTTCACCACTCCACACTGCGTTTGATATGCAGAACAGGCGATATCTTGATTTTCGTGGTGTTTCCAGCTGAGATATGCATTTTCTGCGATAATCTTGGTGGGACTTTTGTCAGAAGTATGCAGAATAACTCGATCGCTCTTTTCGAGCTACTTAATGCACGAAACACGTTATCTGGTGTTTTCACCACTCCACAGTTGGTTTGATATGCAGAACCGGCGATATCTTGGTTTTCGTGGGGTTTCAAGCTGAGATATGCATTTTTTACGATAATCTTGGTGAGACTTCTGTCCGAAGTATGCTGAATAATCGAGATCGCTCTTTTCGAGCTGGTTAGTGCGAGAAACACGTTTTCTGTGGTTTTCACCACTCCACAGTTCGTTGGATATGCAGAACAGTAGATATCTTGGTTTTCGTGGGGTTTCAAGCAGAGATATGCATTGTCTTTGATAATCTTGGTGTGACTTCTGTTAGAAGTATGCAGAATCATCGAGATCGCACTTTTCGAGCTATTTAATGCGAGAAACACGTTATCTGGTGTTTTCACCACTCCGCAGTTGGTTTGATATGCAGAACCGGCGATATTTTGGTTTTTGTCGGGTTTCAAGCTGAGATATGCATTTTCAACGATAATCTTGGTGAAACATCTGTCCGAAGTATGCAGAAACATCGAGAGCGCTCATTTCGAGCTACTTAATGCACGAAACACGTTTTCTGGTGTTTTCACCACTCCACGGTACGTTTGATGTGCAGAACCGGAGATAACTCGGTTTTCGTGGTGTTTCCGGCTGAGATATGCATTTTCTGCGATAATCTTGGTGGGTCTTTTGTCAGAAGTATGCAGAATCATCTAGATCGCTCTTTTCGAGCTACTTAATTCACGAAACACGTTTTCTGGTGTTTTCACCACTCCACAGTACGTTTGACATGCAGAACCGGCGATATCTTGATTTTCGTGGGGTTTCAAGCTGAGATATGCATTTTCTGCTATAATCTTGGTGAGACTTCTGTTAGAACTATGCAGAATCATCGAGATCGCACTTTTCGAGCTATTTAATGCGAGAAACACGTTATCTGGTGTTTTCACCACTCCGCAGTTGGTTTGAAATGCAGAACCGGCGATATTTTGGTTTTCGTCGGGTTTCAAGCTGAGATATGCATTTTCTACGATAATCTTGGTGAAACATCTGTCCGAAGTATGCAGAAACATCGAGAGCGCTCTTTTCGATCTACTTAATGCACGAAACACGTTTTCTGGTGTTTTCACCACTCCACGGTACGTTTGATGTGCAGAACCGGAGATAACTCGGTTTTCGTCGGGTTTCAAGCTGAGATATGCATTTTCTACGATAATCTTGGTGAGACTTCTGTCCGAAGTATGCTGAAACATCGAGATCGCTCTTTTCGAGCTAGTTAATGCGAGAAACACGTTATCTGGTGTTTTCACCACTCCGCAGTTGGTTTGAAATGCAGAACCGGCGATATTTTGGTTTTCGTCGGGTTTCAAGCTGAGATATGCATTTTCTACGATAATCTTGGTGAGACTTCTGTTAGAAGTATGCAGAATCATCGAGAGCGCTCTTTCGAGCTATTTAATGCGAGAAACACGTTTTCTGGGGTTTTCACCACTCCACAGATCGTTGGATATGCTGAACCGGAGATATCTTGGTTTTCGTGGGGTTTCAAGCTGAGATATGCATTTCCTGCGATAATCTTGGTGAGACTTCTGTCCGACGTATGCTGAATCATCTAGATCGCTCTTTTCGAGCTATTTAATGCGAGAAACACGTTATCTGGTGTTTTCACCACTCCTCAGTGCGTTTGATATGCAGAACCGGCGATATCTTGGTTTTCGTGGGGATTCAAGCTGAGATATGCAATTTCTGCGATAATCCTGGTGAGACTTCTGTCAGAAATATGAAGAATCTTCGAGAACGCTCTTTTCGAGCTACTTAATGCGCGAAACACGTTTTCTGGTGTTTTCACCACTCCACGGTACGTTTGATGTGCAGAACCGGAGATAACTCGGTTTTCGTCGGGTTTCAAGCTGAGATATGCATTTTCTGCGATAATCTTGGTGAGACTTCTGTCCGAAGTATGCTTAATCATCGAGATCGCTCGTTTCAAGCTATTTAATGCGAGAAACACGTTATCTGGTGTTTTCACCACTCCACAGTGCGTATGATATGCAGATCCGGCGATATCTTTGTTTTCGTGGGGTTTCAAGCTGAGATATGCATTTTCTGCGATAATCTTGGTGAGACTTCTGTCCGAAGTATGCTGAAACATCGAGATCGCTATTTTCGAGCTAGTTAATTCAAGAAGAAACTTATCCGGTGTTTTCACCACTCCACAGTGCGTTTGATATGCAGAACCGGCGATATCTTGGTTTTCGTGGGGTTTCAAGCTGAGATATGCATATTCTGCGATAATCTTGGTGAGACTTCTGTCCGAAGTATGCTGAATAATCGAGATCGCTCTTTTCGAGCTGGTTAGTGCGAGAAACACGTTTTCTGTGGTTTTCACCACTCCACAGTTCGTTGGATATGCAGAACAGTGGATATCTTGGTTTTCGTGGGGTTTCAAGCAGAGATATGCATTTTCGGCGATAATCTTGGTGTGACATCTGTTAGAAGTATGCAGAATCATCGAGATCGCACTTTTCGAGCTATTTAATGCGAGAAACACGTTATCTGGTGTTTTCACCACTCCGCAGTTGGTTTGATATGCAGAACCGGCGATATTTTGGTTTTCGTCGGGTTTCAAGCTGAGATATGCATTTTCTACGATAATCTTGGTGAAACATCTGTCCGAAGTATGCAGAAACATCGAGAGCGCTCTTTTCGAGCTACTTAATGCACGAAACACGTTTTCTGGTGTTTTCACCACTCCACGGTACGTTTTATGTGCAGAACCGGAGATAACTCGGTTTTCGTGGTGTTTCCAGCTGAGATATGCATTTTCTGCGATAATCTTGGTGGGTCTTTTGTCAGAAGTATGCAGAATCATCTAGATCGCTCTTTTCGAGCTACTTAATGCACGAAACACGTTTTCTGGTGTTCTCACCACTCCACGGTACGTTTGACATGCAGAACCGGAGACATCTTGGTTTCGGTCGGGTTTCAAGCTGAGATATGCATTTTCTACGATAATCTTGGTGAGACTTTTGTCCGAAGTATGCTGAGACATCGAGATCGCTCTTTTCGAGCTATTTAATGCGAGAATCACGTAATCTGGTGTTTTCACCACTCCACAGTGCGTTTGATATGCAGAACCGGCGATATCTTGGTTTTCGTGGGGTTTCAAGCTGAGATATGCATTTTCTGCGATAATCTTGGTGAGACTTCTGTCCGAAGTATGCTGAAACATCGAGATCGCTCTTTTCGAGCTAGTTAATGCAAGAAGAACCTTATCCGGTGTTTTCACCACTCCACAGTGCGTTTGATATGCAGAACCGGCGATATCTTGGTTTTCGTGGGGTTTCAAGCTGAGATATGCATTTTCTGCGATAATCTTGGTGAGACTTCAGTCAGAAGTATGCAGAATCATCTAGATCGCACTTTTCGAGCTATTTAATGCGAGAAACACGTTATCTGGTGTTTTCACCACTCCGCAGTTGGTTTGAAATGCAGAACCGGCGATATTTTGGTTTTCGTCGGGTTTCAAGCTGAGATATGCATTTTCTACGATAATCTTGGTGAAACATCTGTCCGAAGTATGCAGAAACATCGAGAGCGCTCTTTTCGATCTACTTAATGCACGAAACACGTTTTCTGGTGTTTTCACCACTCCACGGTACGTTTGATGTGCAGAACCGGAGATAACTCGGTTTTCGTCGGGTTTCAAGCTGAGATATGCATTTTCTACGATAATCTTGGTGAGACTTCTGTCCGAAGTATGCTGAAACATCGAGATCGCTCTTTTCGAGCTAGTTAATGCGAGAAAAACCTTATCCGATGTTTTCACCACTCCACAGTGCGTTTGATATGCAAAACCGGCGATATCTTGGTTTTCGTGGGGTTTCAAGCTGAGATATGCATTTTCTGGGATAATCTTGGTGAGACTTCTGTTAGAAGTATGCAGAATCATCGAGATCGCACTATTCGGGCTATTTAATGCGAGAAACACGTTATCTGGTGTTTTCACCACTCCACAGTGCGTTTGATATGCAGAACCGGAGATATCTTGGTTTTCGTGGGGTTTCAAGCTGAGATATGCATTTCCTTTGATAATCTTGGTGAGACTCCTGTCCGAAATATGCTGAATCATCGAGATCGCTCTTTTCGAGCTATGAAATGCGAGAAACACGTTCTCTGGTTGTTGTCACCACTCCACAGTGCGTTTGAAATGCAGAACAGGCGATATCTTGATTTTCATGGTGTTTCCAGCTGAGATATGCATTTTCTGCGATAATCTTGGTGAGACTTCTGTTAGAAGTATGCAGAATCATCGAGAGCGCTCTTTCGAGCTATTTAATGCGAGAAACACGTTTTCTGGGGTTTTCACCACTCCACAGTTCGTTGGATATGCTGAACCGGAGATATCTTGGTTTTCGTGGGGTTTCAAGCTGAGATATGCATTTCCTGCGATAATCTTGGTGAGACTTCTGTCCGACGTATGCTGAATCATCTAGATCGCTCTTTTCGAGCTATTTAATGCGAGAAACACGTTATCTGGTGTTTTCACCACTCCTCAGTGCGTTTGATATGCAGAACCGGCGATATCTTGGTTTTCGTGGGGATTCAAGCTGAGATATGCAATTTCTGCGATAATCCTGGTGAGACTTCTGTCAGAAATATGAAGAATCTTCGAGAACGCTCTTTTCGAGCTACTTAATGCGCAAAACACGTTTTCTGGTGTTTTCACCACTCCACGGTACGTTTGATGTGCAGAACCGGAGATAACTCGGTTTTCGTCGGGTTTCAAGCTGAGATATGCATTTTCTGCGATAATCTTGGTGAGACTTCTGTCCGAAGTATGCTTAATCATCGAGATCGCTCGTTTCAAGCTATTTAATGCGAGAAACACGTTATCTGGTGTTTTCACCACTCCACAGTGCGAATGATATGCAGATCCGGCGATATCTTTGTTTTCGTGGGGTTTCAAGCTGAGATATGCATTTTCTGCGATAATCTTGGTGAGACTTCTGTCCGAAGTATGCTGAAACATCGAGATCGCTATTTTCGAGCTAGTTAATGCAAGAAGAAACTTATCCGGTGTTTTCACCACTCCACAGTGCGTTTGATATGCAGAACCGGCGATATCTTGGTTTTCGTGGGGTTTCAAGCTGAGATATGCATATTCTGCGATAATCTTGGTGAGACTTCTGTCCGAAGTATGCTGAATAATCGAGATCGCTCTTTTCGAGCTGGTTAGTGCGAGAAACACGTTTTCTGTGGTTTTCACCACTCCACAGTTCGTTGGATATGCAGAACAGTAGATATCTTGGTTTTCGTGGGGTTTCAAGCAGAGATATGCATTTTCGGCGATAATCTTGGTGTGACATCTGTTAGAAGTATGCAGAATCATCGAGATCGCACTTTTCGAGCTATTTAATGCGAGAAACACGTTATCTGGTGTTTTCACCACTCCGCAGTTGGTTTGATATGCAGAACCGGCGATATTTTGGTTTTCGTCGGGTTTCAAGCTGAGATATGCATTTTCTACGATAATCTTGGTGAAACATCTGTCCGAAGTATGCAGAAACATCGAGAGCGCTCTTTTCGAGCTACTTAATGCACGAAACACGTTTTCTGGTGTTTTCACCACTCCACGGTACGTTTTATGTGCAGAACCGGAGATAACTCGGTTTTCGTGGTGTTTCCAGCTGAGATATGCATTTTCTGCGATAATCTTGGTGGGTCTTTTGTCAGAAGTATGCAGAATCATCTAGATCGCTCTTTTCGAGCTACTTAATGCACGAAACACGTTTTCTGGTGTTCTCACCACTCCACGGTACGTTTGACATGCAGAACCGGAGACATCTTGGTTTCGGTCGGGTTTCAAGCTGAGATATGCATTTTCTACGATAATCTTGGTGAGACTTTTGTCCGAAGTATGCTGAGACATCGAGATCGCTCTTTTCGAGCTATTTAATGCGAGAATCACGTAATCTGGTGTTTTCACCACTCCACAGTGCGTTTGATATGCAGAACCGGCGATATCTTGGTTTTCGTGGGGTTTCAAGCTGAGATATGCATTTTCTGCGATAATCTTGGTGAGACTTCTGTCCGAAGTATGCTGAAACATCGAGATCGCTCTTTTCGAGCTAGTTAATGCAAGAAGAACCTTATCCGGTGTTTTCACCACTCCACAGTGCGTTTGATATGCAGAACCGGCGATATCTTGGTTTTCGTGGGGTTTCAAGCTGAGATATGCATTTTCTGCGATAATCTTGGTGAGACTTCAGTCAGAAGTATGCAGAATCATCTAGATCGCACTTTTCGAGCTACTTAATGCACGAAACACGTTTTCTGGTGTTTTCACCACTCCACAGTACGTTTGACATGCAGAACCGGAGATATCTTGGTTTCGGTCGGGTTTCAAGCTGAGATATGCATTTTCTACGATAATCTTGGTGAAACATCTGTCCGAAGTATGCAGAAACATCGAGAGCGCTCTTTTCGAGCTATTTAATGCGAGAAACTCGTTTTCTGGGGTTTTCACCACTCCACACTGCGTTTGATATGCAGAACAGGCGATATCTTGATTTTCGTGGTGTTTCCAGCTGAGATATGCATTTTCTGCGATAATCTTGGTGGGACTTTTGTCAGAAGTATGCATAATAACTCGATCGCTCTTTTCGAGCTACTTAATGCACGAAACACGTTATCTGGTGTTTTCACCACTCCACAGTTGGTTTGATATGCAGAACCGGCGATATCTTGGTTTTCGTGGGGTTTCAAGCTGAGATATGCATTTTCTACGATAATCTTGGTGAAACATCTGTCCGAAGTATGCAGAAACATCGAGAGCGCTCATTTCGAGCTACTTAATGCACGAAACACGTTTTCTGGTGTTTTCACCACTCCACGGTACGTTTGATGTGCAGAACCGGAGATAACTCGGTTTTCGTGGTGTTTCCGGCTGAGATATGCATTTTCTGCGATAATCTTGGTGGGTCTTTTGTCAGAAGTATGCAGAATCATCTAGATCGCTCTTTTCGAGCTACTTAATTCACGAAACACGTTTTCTGGTGTTTTCACCACTCCACAGTACGTTTGACATGCAGAACCGGCGATATCTTGATTTTCGTGGGGTTTCAAGCTGAGATATGCATTTTCTGCGATAATCTTGGTGAGACTTCTGTTAGAACTATGCAGAATCATCGAGATCGCACTTTTCGAGCTATTTAATGCGAGAAACACGTTATCTGGTGTTTTCACCACTCCGCAGTTGGTTTGATATGCAGAACCTGCGATATTTTGGTTTTCGTCGGGTTTCAAGCTGAGATATGCATTGTCTACGATAATCTTGGTGAAACATCTGTCCGAAATATGCAGAAACATCGAGAGCGCTCTTTTCGAGCTACTTAATGCACGAAACACGTTTTCTGGTGTTTTCACCACTCCACGGTACGTTTGATGTGCAGAACCGGAGATAACTCGGTTTTCGTCGGGTTTCAAGCTGAGATATGCATTTTCTACGATAATCTTGGTGAGACTTCTGTCCGAAGTATGCTGAAACATCGAGATCGCTCTTTTCGAGCTAGTTAATGCGAGAAAAACCTTATCCGATGTTTTCACCACTCCACAGTGCGTTTGATATGCAAAACCGGCGATATCTTGGTTTTCGTGGGGTTTCAAGCTGAGATATGCATTTTCTGCGATAATCTTGGTGAGACTTCTGTTAGAAGTATGCAGAATCATCGAGATCGCACTATTCGAGCTATTTAATGCGAGAAACACGTTATCTGGTGTTTTCACCACTCCACAGTGCGTTTGATATGCAGAACCGGAGATATCTTGGTTTTCGTGGGGTTTCAAGCTGAGATATGCATTTCCTTTGATAATCTTGGTGAGACTCCTGTCCGAAATATGCTGAATCATCGAGATCGCTCTTTTCGAGCTATTTAATGCGAGAAACACGTTCTCTGGTTGTTGTCACCACTCCACAGTGCGTTTGAAATGCAGAACAGGCGATATCTTGATTTTCGTGGTGTTTCCAGCTGAGATATGCATTTTTTACGATAATCTTGGTGAGACTTCTATCCGAAGTATACTTAATCATCGAGATCGCTCGTTTCGAGCTATTTAATGCGAGAAACACGTTATCTGGTGTTTTCACCACTCCACAGTGCGTATGATATGCAGATCCGGCGATATCTTTGTTTTCGTGGGGTTTCAAGCTGAGATATGCATTTTCTGCGATAATCTTGGTGAGACTTCTGTCCGAAGTATGCTGAAACATCGAGATCGCTATTTTCGAGCTAGTTAATGCAAGAAGAAACTTATCCGGTGTTTTCACCACTCCACAGTGCGTTTGATATGCAGAACCGGCGATATCTTGGTTTTCGTGGGGTTTCAAGCTGAGATATGCATTTTCTGCGATAATCTTGGTGAGACTTCTGTCCGAAGTATGCTGAATAATCGAGATCGCTCTTTTCGAGCTGGTTAGTGCGAGAAACACGTTTTCTGTGGTTTTCACCACTCCACAGTTCGTTGGATATGCAGAACAGTAGATATCTTGGTTTTCGTGGGGTTTCAAGCAGAGATATGCATTTTCGGCGATAATCTTGGTGTGACATCTGTTAGAAGTATGCAGAATCATCGAGATCGCACTTTTCGAGCTATTTAATGCGAGAAACACGTTATCTGGTGTTTTCACCACTCCGCAGTTGGTTTGATATGCAGAACCGGCGATATTTTGGTTTTCGTCGGGTTTCAAGCTGAGATATGCATTTTCTACGATAATCTTGGTGAAACATCTGTCCGAAGTATGCAGAAACATCGAGAGCGCTCTTTTCGAGCTACTTAATGCACGAAACACGTTTTCTGGTGTTTTCACCACTCCACGGTACGTTTTATGTGCAGAACCGGAGATAACTCGGTTTTCGTGGTGTTTCCAGCTGAGATATGCATTTTCTGCGATAATCTTGGTGGGTCTTTTGTCAGAAGTATGCAGAATCATCTAGATCGCTCTTTTCGAGCTACTTAATGCACGAAACACGTTTTCGGGTGTTTTCACCACTCCACAGTACGTTTGACATGCAGAACCGGAGATATCTTGGTTTCGGTCGGGTTTCAAGCTGAGATATGCATTTTCTACGATAATCCTGGTGAGACTTCTGTCAGAAGTATGCAGAATCTTCGAGAACGCTCTTTTCGAGCTACTTAATGCGCGAAACACGTTTTCTGGTGTTTTCACCACTCCACGGTACGTTTGATGTGCAGAACCGGAGTTAACTCGGTTTTCGTCGGGTTTCAAGCTGAGATATTCATTTTCTACGATAATCTTGGTGAGACTTCTGTCAGAAGTATGCAGGATCTTCCAGAACGCTCTTTTCGAGCTATTTAATGCGAGAAACACGTTATCTGGTGTTTTCACCACTCCACAGTGCGTTTGATATGCAGTACCAGCGATATCTTGGTTTTTGTGGGGTTTCAAGCTGAGATATGCATTTTATACGATAATCTTGGTGAGACTTCTGTCCGAAGTATGCAGAATCATCGAGATCGCACTATTCGAGCTATTTAATGCGAGAAACACGTTCTCTGGTTGTTTTCACCACTCCACAGTGCGTTTGATATGCAGAACCGGCAACATCTTGATTTTCGTGAGGTTTCGAGATGAGATATGCGTTTCTGCGTTAATCTTGGTGAGACTTCAGCCCGAAGTATGCTGAAACATCGAGATCGCTCTTTTCGAGCTAGTTAATGCAAGAAGAACCTTATCCGGTGTTTTCACCACTCCACAGTGCGTTTGATATGCAAAACCGGCGATATCTTGGTTTTCGTGGGGTTTCAAGCTGAGATATGCATTTTCTGCGATAATCTTGGTGAGACTTCTGTTAGGTAGTATGCAGAATCATCGAGATCGCACTATTCGAGCTATTTAATGCGAGAAACACGTTATCTGGTGTTTTCACCACTCCACAGTGTGTTTGATATGCAGAACCGGAGATATCTTGGTTTTCGTGGGGTTTCAAGCTGAGATATGCATTTCCTTTGATAATCTTGGTGAGACTTCTGTCAGAAGTATGAAGAATCTTCGAGAACGCTCTTTTCGAGCTACTTAATGCGCGAAACACGTTTTCTGGTGTTTTCACCACTCCACGGTACGTTTGATGTGCAGAACCGGAGATAACTCGGTTTTCGTCGGGTTTCAAGCTGAGATATGCATTTTCTGCGATAATCTTGGTGAGACTTCTGTCCGAAGTATGCAGAATCATCGAGATCGCTCTTTTCGAGCTATTTAATGCGAGAATCACGTTATCTGGTGTTTTCACCACTCCGCAGTTGGTTTGATATGCAGAACCGGCGATATTTTGGTTTTCGTCGGGTTTCAAGCTGAGATATGCATTTTCTACGATAATCTTGGTGAAACATCGGTCCGCAGTATGCACAAACATCGAGAGCGCTCTTTTCGAGCTACTTAATGCACGAAACACGTTTTCTGGTGTTTTCACCACTCCACGGTACGTTTTATGTGCAGAACCGGAGATAACTCGGTTTTCGTGGTGTTTCCAGCTGAGATATGCATTTTCTGCGATAATCTTGGTGGGTCTTTTGTCAGAAGTATGCAGAATCATCTAGATCGCTCTTTTCGAGCTACTTAATGCGCGAAACACGTTTTCTGGTGTTTTCACCACTCCACGGTACGTTTGATGTGCAGAACCGGAGTTAACTCGGTTTTCGTCGGGTTTCAAGCCGAGATATGCATTTTCTACGATAATCTTGGTGAGACTTCTGTCAGAAGTATGCAGGATCTTCGAGAACGCTCTTTTCGAGCTATTTAATGCGAGAAACACGTTATCTGGTGTTTTCACCACTCCACAGTACGTTTGATATGCAGTACCAGCTATATCTCGGTTTTCGTGGGGTTTCAAGCTGAGATATGCATTTTATACGATAATCTTGGTGAGACTTCTGTCCGAAGTATGCAGAATCATCGAGATCGCACTATTCGAGCTATTTAATGCGAGAAACACGTTCTCTGGTTGTTTTCACCACTCCACAGTGCGTTTGATATGCAGAACCGGCAACATCTTGATTTTCGTGAGGTTTCGAGATGAGATATGCGTTTCTGCGATAATCTTGGTGAGACTTCTGTCCGAAGTATGCAGAAACATCGAGAGCGCTCTTTTCGAGCTATTTAATGCGAGAAACTCGTTTTCTGGGGTTTTCACCACTCCACAGTTCGTTGGATATGCAGAACCGGAGATACCTTGGATTTCGTGGGGTTTCAAGCTGAGATATGCATTTCCTGCGATAATCTTGGTGAGACTCCTGTCCGAAATATGCTGAATCATCGAGATCGCTCTTTTCGAGCTACTTAATGCACGAAACACGTTTTCTGGTGTTTTCACCACTCCACAGTACTTTTGACATGCAGAACCGGAGATATCTTGGTTTCTGTCGGGTTTGAAGCTGAGATATGCATTTTCTACGATAATCCTGGTGAGACTTCTGTCAGAAGTATGCAGAATCTTAGAGAACGCTCTTTTCGAGCTACTTAATGCAAGAAACACGTTTTCTGGTGTTTTCACCACTCCACGGTACGTTTGATGTGCAGAACCGGAGATAACTCGGTTTTCGTCGGGTTTCAAGCTGAGATATGCATTTTCTACGATAATCTTGGTGAGACTTCTGTCCGAAGTATGCAGAATCATCGAGATCGCACTATTCGAGCTATTTAATGCGAGAAACACGTTCTCTGGTTGTTTTCACCACTCCACAGTGCGTTTGATATGCAGAACCGGCAACATCTTGATTTTCGTGAGGTTTCGAGATGAGATATGCATTTCTGCGATAATCTTGGTGAGACTTCTGTCCGAAGTATGCAGAAACATCGAGAGCGCTCTTTTCGAGCTATTTAATGCGAGAAACTCGTTTTCTGGGGTTTTCACCACTCCACAGTTCGTTGGATATGCAGAACCGGAGTTACCTTGGATTTCGTGGGGTTTCAAGCTGAGATATGCATTTCCTGCGATAATCTTGGTGAGACTCCTGTCCGAAATATGCTGAATCATCGAGATCGCTCTTTTCGAGCTACTTAATGCACGAAACACGTTTTCGGGTGTTTTCACCACTCCACAGTACGTTTGACATGCAGAACCGGAGATATCTTGGTTTCGGTCGGGTTTCAAGCTGAGATATGCATTTTCTACGATAATCCTGGTGAGACTTCTGTCAGAAGTATGCAGAATCTTCAAGAACGCTCTTTTCGAGCTACTTAATGCGCGAAACACGTTTTCTGGTGTTTTCACCACTCCACGGTACGTTTGATGTGCAGAACCGGAGTTAACTCGGTTTTCGTCGGGTTTCAAGCCGAGATATGCATTTTCTACGATAATCTTGGTGAGACTTCTGTCAGAAGTATGCAGGATCTTCGAGAACGCTCTTTTCGAGCTACTTAATGCGAGAAACACGTTATCTGGTGTTTTCACCACTCCACAGTACGTTTGATATGCAGTACCAGCGATATCTCGGGTTTCGTGGGGTTTCAAGCTGAGATATGCATTTTATACGATAATCTTGGTGAGACTTCTGTCCGAAGTATGCAGAATCATCGAGATCGCACTATTCGAGCTATTTAATGCGAGAAACACGTTCTCTGGTTGTTATCACCACTCCACAGTGCGTTTGATATGCAGAACCGGCAACATCTTGATTTTCGTGGGGTTTCAAGCTGAGATATGCGTTTCTGCGATAATCTTGGTGAGACTTCTGTCCGAAGTATGCAGAAACATCGAGAGCGCTCTTTTCGAGCTATTTAATGCGAGAAACTCGTTTTCTGGGGTTTTCACCACTCCACAGTTCGTTGGATATGCAGAACCGGAGATACCTTGGATTTCGTGGGGTTTCAAACTGAGATATGCATTTCCTGCGATAATCTTGGTGAGACTCCTGTCCGAAATATGCTGAATCATCGAGATCGCTCTTTTCGAGCTACCTAATGCACGAAACACGTTTTCGGGTGTTTTCACCACTCCACAGTACGTTTGACATGCAGAACCGGAGATATCTTGGTTTCGGTCGGGTTTCAAGCTGAGATATGCATTTTCTACGATAATCCTGGTGAGACTTCTGTCAGAAGTATGCAGAATCTTCGAGAACGCTCTTTTCGAGCTACTTAATGCGCGAAACACGTTTTCTGGTGTTTTCACCACTCCACGGTACGTTTGATGTGCAGAACCGGAGTTAACTCGGTTTTCGTCGGGTTTCAAGCCGAGATATGCATTTTCTACGATAATCTTGGTGAGACTTCTGTCAGAAGTATGCAGGATCTTCGAGAACGCTCTGTTCGAGCTACTTATTGCGAGAAACACGTTATCTGGTGTTTTCACCACTCCACAGTACGTTTGATATGCAGTACCAGCGATATCTCGGTTTTCGTGGGGTTTCAAGCTGAGATATGCATTTCCTGCGATAATCTTGGTGAGACTCCTGTCCGAAATATGCTGAATCATCGAGATCGCTCTTTTCGAGCTACTTAATGCACGAAACACGTTTTCGGGTGTTTTCACCACTCCACAGTACGTTTGACATGCAGAACCGGAGATATCTTGGTTTCGGTCGGGTTTCAAGCTGAGATATGCATTTTCTACGATAATCCTGGTGAGACTTCTGTCAGAAGTATGCAGAATCTTCGAGAACGCTCTTTTCGAGCTACTTAATGCGCGAAACACGTTTTCTGGTGTTTTCACCTCTCCACGGTACGTTTGACATGCAGAACCGGAGATATCTTGGTTTCGGTCGGGTTTCAAGCTGAGATATGCATTTTCTACGATAATCCTGGTGAGACTTCTGTCAGAAGTATGCAGAATCTTCGAGAACGCTCTTTTCGAGCTACTTAATGCACGAAACACGTTTTCGGGTGTTTTCACCACTCCACAGTACGTTTGACATGCAGAACCGGAGATATCTTGGTTTCGGTCGGGTTTCAAGCCGAGATATGCATTTTCTACGATAATCTTGGTGAGACTTCTGTCAGAAGTATGCAGGATCTTCGAGAACGCTCTTTTCGAGCTACTTAATGCGAGAAACACGTTATCTGGTGTTTTCACCACTCCACAGTACGTTTGATATGCAGTACCAGCGATATCTCGGTTTTCGTGGGGTTTCAAGCTGAGATATGCATTTTATACGATAATCTTGGTGAGACTTCTGTCCGAAGTATGCAGAATCATCGAGATCGCACTATTCGAGCTATTTAATGCGAGAAACACGTTCTCTGGTTGTTATCACCACTCCACAGTGCGTTTGATATGCAGAACCGCCAACATCTTGATTTTCGTGGGGTTTCAAGCTGAGATATGCGTTTCTGCGATAATCTTGGTGAGACTTCTGTCCGAAGTATGCAGAAACATCGAGAGCGCTCTTTTCGAGCTATTTAATGCGAGAAACTCGTTTTCTGGGGTTTTCACCACTCCACAGTTCGTTGGATATGCAGAACCGGAGATACCTTGGATTTCGTGGGGTTTCAAGCTGAGATATGCATTTTATACGATAATCTTGGTGAGACTTCTGTCCGAAGTATGCAGAATCATCGAGATCGCACTATTCGAGCTATTTAATGCGAGAAACACGTTCTCTGGTTGTTTTCACCACTCCACAGTGCGTTTGATATGCAGAACCGGCAACATCTTGATTTTCGTGAGGTTTCGAGATGAGATATGCGTTTCTGCGATAATCTTGGTGAGACTTCTGTCCGAAGTATGCAGAAACATCGAGAGCGCTCTTTTCGAGCTATTTAATGCGAGAAACTCGTTTTCTGGGGTTTTCACCACTCCACAGTACGTTTGACATGCAGAACCGAAGATATCTTGGTTTCGGTCGGGTTTCAAGCTGAGATATGCATTTTCTACGATAATCCTGGTGAGACTTCTGTCAGAAGTATGCAGAATCTTAGAGAACGCTCTTTTCGAGCTACTTAATGCAAGAAACACGTTTTCTGGTGTTTTCACCACTCCACGGTACGTTTGATGTGCAGAACCGGAGATAACTCGGTTTTCGTCGGGTTTCAAGCTGAGATATGCATTTTCTACGATAATCTTGGTGAGACTTCTGTCCGAAGTATGATGAAACATCGAGTTCGCTCTGTTCGAGCTAGTTAATGCGAGAAAAACCTTATCCGGTGTTTTCACCACTCCACAGTGCGTTTGACATGCAGAACCGGAGATATCTTGGTTTCGGTCGGGTTTCAAGCTGAGATATGCATTTTCTACGATAATCTTGGTGAGACTTCTGTCAGAAGTATGCAGGATCTTCGAGAACGCTCTTTTCGAGCTACTTAATGCACGAAACACGTTTTCTGGTGTTTTCACCACTCCACAGTACGTTTGACATGCAGAACCGAAGATATCTTGGTTTCGGTCGGGTTTCAAGCTGAGATATGCATTTTCTACGATAATCCTGGTGAGACTTCTGTCAGAAGTATGCAGAATCTTAGAGAACGCTCTTTTCGAGCTACTTAATGCAAGAAACACGTTTTCTGGTGTTTTCACCACTCCACGGTACGTTTGATGTGCAGAACCGGAGATAACTCGGTTTTCGTCGGGTTTCAAGCTGAGATATGCATTTTCTACGATAATCTTGGTGAGACTTCTGTCCGAAGTATGATGAAACATCGAGTTCGCTCTGTTCGAGCTAGTTAATGCGAGAAAAACCTTATCCGGTGTTTTCACCACTCCACAGTGCGTTTGAAATGCAGAACAGGCGATATCTTGATTTTCGTGGTGTTTCCAGCTGAGATATGCATTTTCTGCGATAATCTTGGTGAGACTTCTGTTAGAAGTATGCAGAATCATCGAGAGCGCTCTTTCCGAGCTATTTAATGCGAGAAACACGTTTTCTGGGGTTTTCACCACTCCACAGTTCGTTGGATATGCTGAACCGGAGATATTTTGGTTTTCGTGGGGTTTCAAGCTGAGATATGCATTTCCTACGATAATCTTGGTGAGACTTCTGTCCGACGTATGCTGAATCATCTAGATCGCTCTTTTCGAGCTATTTAATGCGAGAAACACGTTATATGGTGTTTTCACCACTCCTCAGTGCGTTTGATATGCAGAACCGGCGATATCTTGGTTTTCGAGGGGATTCAAGCTGAGATATGCATTTTCTGCGATAGTCCTGGTGAGACTTCTGTCAGAAGTATGAAGAATCTTCGAGAACGCTCTTTTCGAGCTACTTAATGCGCGAAACACGTTTTCTGGTGTTTTCACCACTCCACGGTACGTTTGATGTGCAGAACCGGAGATAACTCGGTTTTCGTCGGGTTTCAAGCTGAGATATGCATTTTCTGCGATAATCTTGGTGAGACTTCTGTTAGAAGTATGCAGAATCATCTAGATCGCTCTTTTCGAGCTACTTAATGCACGAAACACGTTTTCGGGTGTTTTCACCACTCCACAGTACGTTTGACATGCAGAACCGGAGATATCTTGGTTTCGGTCGGGTTTCAAGCTGAGATATGCATTTTCTACGATAATCCTGGTGAGACTTCTGTCAGAAGTATGCAGAATCTTCGAGAACGCTCTTTTCGAGCTACTTAATGCGAGAAACACGTTTTCTGGTGTTTTCACCACTCCACGGTACGTTTGATGTGCAGAACCGGAGTTAACTCGGTTTTCGTCGGGTTTCAAGCAGAGATATGCATTTTCTACGATAATCTTGGTGAGACTTCTGTCCGAAGTATGCAGAATCATCGAGATCGCACTATTCGAGCTATTTAATGCGAGAAACACGTTCTCTGGTTGTTTTCACCACTCCACAGTGCGTTTGATATGCAGAACCGGCAACATCTTGATTTTCGTGAGGTTTCGAGATGAGATATGCGTTTCTGCGATAATCTTGGTGAGACTTCTGTCCGAAGTAGGCAGAAACATCGAGAGCGCCCTTTTCGAGCTATTTAATGCGAGAAACTCGTTTTCTGGGGTTTTCACCACTCCACAGTTCGTTGGATATGCAGAACCGGAGATACCTTGGATTTCGTGGGGTTTCAAGCTGAGATATGCATTTCCTGCGATAATCTTGGTGAGACTCCTGTCCGAAATATGCTGAATCATCGAGATCGCTCTTTTCGAGCTACTTAATGCACGAAACACGTTTTCTGGTGTTTTCACCACTCCACAGTACGTTTGACATGCAGAACCGGAGATATCTTGGTTTCGGTCGGGTTTGAAGCTGAGATATGCATTTTCTACGATAATCCTGGTGAGACTTCTGTCAGAAGTATGCAGGATCTTCGAGAACGCTCTTTTCGAGATATTTAATGCGAAACACACGTTATCTGGTGTTTTCACCACTCCACAGTACGTTTGATATGCAGTACCAGCGATATCTCGGTTTTCGTGGGGTTTCAAGCTGAGATATGCATTTTATAAGATAATCTTGGTGAGACATCTGTCCGAAGTATGCAGAATCATCGAGATCGCACTATTCGAGCTATTTAATGCGAGAAACACGTTCTCTGGTTGTTTTCACCACTCCACAGTGCGTTTGATATGCAGAACCGGCAACATCTTGATTTTCGAGAGGTTTCGAGATGAGATATGCGTTTCTGCGATAATCTTGGTGAGACTTCTGTCCGAAGTATGCAGAAACATCGAGAACGCTCTTTTCGAGCTATTTAATGCGAGAAACTCGTTTTCTGGGGTTTTCACCACTCCACAGTTCGTTGGATATGCAGAACCGGAGATACCTTGGATTTCGTGGGGTTTCAAGCTGAGATATGCATTTCCTGCGATAATCTTGGTGAGACTCCTGTCCGAAATATGCTGAATCATCGAGATCGCTCTTTTCGTGCTACTTAATGCACGAAACACGTTTTCGGGTGTTTTCACCACTCCACAGTACGTTTGACATGCAGAACCGGAGATATCTTGGTTTCGGTCGGGTTTCAAGCTGAGATATGCATTTTCTACGATAATCCTGGTGAGACTTCTGTCAGAAGTATGCAGAATCTTCGAGAACGCTCTTTTCGAGCTACTTAATGCGCGAAACACGTTTTCTGGTGTTTTCACCACTCCACGGTACGTTTGATGTGCAGAACCGGAGTTAACTCGGTTTTCGTCGGGTTTCAATCCGAGATATGCATTTTCTACGATAATCTTGGTGAGACTTCTGTCAGAAGTATGCAGGAACTTCGAGAACGCTCTTTTCGAGCTACTTAATGCGAGAAACACGTTATCTGGTGTTTTCACCACTCCACAGTACGTTTGATATGCAGTACCAGCGATATCTCGGTTTTCGTGGGGTTTCAAGCTGAGATATGCATTTTATACGATAATCTTGGTGAGACTTCTGTCCGAAGTATGCAGAATCATCGAGATCGCACTATTCGAGCTATTTAATGCGAGAAACACGTTCTCTGGTTGTTTTCACCACTCCACAGTGCGTTTGATATGCAGAACCGGCAACATCTTGATTTTCGTGAGGTTTCGAGATGAGATATGCGTTTCTGCGATAATCTTGGTGAGACTTCTGTCCGAAGTATGCAGAAACATCGAGAGCGCTCTTTTCGAGCTATTTAATGCGAGAAACTCGTTTTCTGGGGTTTTCACCACTCCACAGTTCGTTGGATATGCAGAACCGGAGATACCTTGGATTTCGTGGGGTTTCAAGCTGAGATATGCATTTCCTGCGATAATCTTGGTGAGACACCTGTCCGAAATATGCTGAATCATCGAGATCGCTCTTTTCGAGCTACTTAATGCACGAAACACGTTTTCTGGTGTTTTCACCACTCCACAGTACGTTTGACATGCAGAACCGAAGATATCTTGGTTTCGGTCGGGTTTCAAGCTGAGATATGCATTTTCTACGATAATCCTGGTGAGACTTCTGTCAGAAGTATGCAGAATCTTAGAGAACGCTCTTTTCGAGCTACATAATGCAAGAAACACGTTTTCTGGTGTTTTCACCACTCCACGGTACGTTTGATGTGCAGAACCGGAGATAACTCGGTTTTCGTCGGGTTTCAAGCTGAGATATGCATTTTCTACGATAATCTTGGTGAGACTTCTGTCCGAAGTATGCTGAAACATCGAGATCGCTCTGTTCGAGCTAGTTAATGCGAGAAAAACCTTATCCGGTGTTTTCACCACTCCACAGTGCGTTTGATATGCAAAACCGGCGATATCTTGGTTTTCGTGGGGTTTCAAGCTGAGATATGCATTTTCTGCGATAATCTTGGTGAGACTTCTGTTAGAAGTATGCAGAATCATCGAGATCGCACTATTCGAGCTATTTAATGCGAGAAACACGTTATCTGGTGTTTTCACCACTCCACAGTGCGTTTGATATGCAGAACCGGAGATATCTTGGTTTTCGTGGGGTTTCAAGCTGAGATATGCATTTCCTTTGATAATCTTGGTGAGACTCCTGTCCGAAATATGCTGAATCATCGAGATCGCTCTTTTCGAGCCTTTTAAAGCGAGAAACACGTTCTCTGGTTGTTTTCACCACTCCACAGTGCGTTTGAAATGCAGAACAGGCGATATCTTGATTTTCGTGGTGTTTCCAGCTGAGATATGCATTTTCTGCGATAATCTTGGTGAGACTTCTGTTAGAAGTATGCAGAATCATCGAGAGCGCTCTTTCCGAGCTATTTAATGCGAGAAACACGTTTTCTGGGGTTTTCACCACTCCACAGTTCGTTGGATATGCTGAACCGGAGATATTTTGGTTTTCGTGGGGTTTCAAGCTGAGATATGCATTTCCTACGACAATCTTGGTGAGACTTCTGTCCGACGTATGCTGAATCATCTAGATCGCTCTTTTCGAGCTATTTAATGCGAGAAACACGTTATATGGTGTTTTCACCACTCCTCAGTGCGTTTGATATGCAGAACCGGCGATATCTTGGTTTTCGTGGGGATTCAAGCTGAGATATGCATTTTCTGCGATAATCCTGGTGAGACTTCTGTCAGAAGTATGAAGAATCTTCGAGAACGCTCTTTTCGAGCTACTTAATGCGCGAAACACGTTTTCTGGTGTTTTCACCACTCCACGGTACGTTTGATGTGCAGAACCGGAGATAACTCGGTTTTCGTCGGGTTTCAAGCTGAGATATGCATCTTCTGCGATAATCTTGGTGAGACTTCTGTCCGACGTATGCTGAATCATCTAGATCGCTCTTTTCGAGCTATTTAATGCGAGAAACACGTTATATGGTGTTTTCACCACTCCTCAGTGCGTTTGATATGCAGAACCGGCGATATCTTGGTTTTCGTGGGGATTCAAGCTGAGATATGCATTTTCTGCGATAATGAAGTATGAAGAATCTTCGAGAACGCTCTTTTCGAGCTACTTAATGCGCGAAACACGTTTTCTGGTGTTTTCACCACTCCACGGTACGTTTGATGTGCAGAACCGGAGATAACTCGGTTTTCGTCGGGTTTCAAGCTGAGATATGCATTTTCTGCGATAATCTTGGTGAGACTTCTGTCCGAAGTATGCAGAATCATCGAGATCGCTCTTTTCGAGCTATTTAATGCGAGAATCACGTCATCTGGTGTTTTCACCACTCTACAGTGCGTTTGATATGCAGTACCAGCGATATCTTGGTTTTCGTGGGGTTTCATGCTGAGATATGCAATTTTTACGATAATCTTGGTGAGACTTCTGTCCGAAGTATGCAGAATCATCGAGATCGCTCTATTCGAGCTATTTAATGCGACAAACACGTTATCTGGTGTTTTCAGCACCCCACAGTGCGTTTGATATGCAGAACCAGCGATATCTTGGTTTTCGTGGGGTTTCAAGCTGAGATATGCATTTTTTACGATAATCTTGGTGAGACTTCTGTCCGAAGTATGCTTAATAATCGAGATCGCTCGTTTCGAGCTATTTAATGCGAGAAAAACGTTATCTGGTGTTTTCACCACTCCACAGTGCGTATGATATGCAGAACCGGCGATATCTTTGTTTTCGTGGGGTTTCAAGCTGAGATATGCATTTTCTGCGATAATCTTGGTGAGACTTCTGTTAGAAGTATGCAGAATCATCGAGATCGCACTATTCGAGCTATTTAATGCGAGAAACACGTTATCTGGTGTTTTCACCACTCCACAGTGCGTTTGATATGCAGAACCGGAGATATCTTGGTTTTCGTGGGGTTTCAAGCTGAGATATGCATTTCCTTTGATGATCTTGGTGAGACTCCTGTCCGAAATATGCTGAATCATCGAGATCGCTCTTTTCGAGCCTTTTAATGCGAGAAACACGTTCTCTGGTTGTTTTCACCACTCCACAGTGCGTTTGAAATGCAGAACAGGCGATATCTTTATTTTCGTGGTGTTTCCAGCTGAGATATGCATTTTCGGCGATAATCTTGGTGAGACTTCTGTTAGAAGTATGCAGAATCATCGAGAGCGCTCTTTCCGAGCTATTTAATGCGAGAAACACGTTTTCTGGGGTTTTCACCACTCCACAGTTCGTTGGATATGCAGAACCGGCAACATCTTGATTTTCGTGAGGTTTCGAGATGAGATATGCGTTTCTGCGATAATCTTGGTGAGACTTCTGTCCGAAGTATCCAGAAACATCGAGAGCGCTCTTTTCGAGCTATTTAATGCGAGAAACTCGTTTTCTGGGGTTTTCACCACTCCACAGTTCGTTGGATATGCAGAACCGGAGATACCTTGGATTTCGTGGGGTTTCAAGCTGAGATATGCATTTCCTGCGATAATCTTGGTGAGACACCTGTCCGAAATATGCTGAATCATCGAGATCGCTCTTTTCGAGCTACTTAATGCACGAAACACGTTTTCTGGTGTTTTCACCACTCCACAGTACGTTTGACATGCAGAACCGAAGATATCTTGGTTTCGGTCGGGTTTCAAGCTGAGATATGCATTTTCTACGATAATCCTGGTGAGACTTCTGTCAGAAGTATGCAGAATCTTAGAGAACGCTCTTTTCGAGCTACTTAATGCAAGAAACACGTTTTCTGGTGTTTTCACCACTCCACGGTACGTTTGATATGCAGAACCGGAGATAACTCGGTTTTCGTCGCGTTTCAAGCTGAGATATGCATTTTCTACGATAATCTTGGTGAGACTTCTGTCCGAAGTATGCTGAAACATCGAGATCGCTCTGTTCGAGCTAGTTAATGCGAGAAAAACCTTATCCGGTGTTTTCACCACTCCACAGTGCGTTTGATATGCAAAACCGGCGATATCTTGGTTTTCGTGGGGTTTCAAGCTGAGATATGCATTTTCTGCGATAATCTTGGTGAGACTTCTGTTAGAAGTATGCAGAATCATCGAGATCGCACTATTCGAGCTATTTAATGCGAGAAACACGTTATCTGGTGTTTTCACCACTCCACAGTGCGTTTGATATGCAGAACCGGAGATATCTTGGTTTTCGTGGGGTTTCAAGCTGAGATATGCATTTCCTTTGATAATCTTGGTGAGACTCCTGTCCGAAATATGCTGAATCATCGAGATAGCTCTTTTCGAGCCTTTTAAAGCGAGAAACACGTTCTCTGGTTGTTTTCACCACTCCACAGTGCGTTTGAAATGCAGAACAGGCGATATCTTGATTTTCGTGGTGTTTCCAGCTGAGATATGCATTGTCTGCGATAATCTTGGTGAGACTTCTGTTAGAAGTATGCAGAATCATCGAGAGCGCTCTTTCCGAGCTATTTAATGCGAGAAACACGTTTTCTGGGGTTTTCACCACTCCACAGTTCGTTGGATATGCTGAACCGGAGATATTTTGGTTTTCGTGGGGTTTCAAGCTGAGATATGCATTTCCTACGATAATCTTGGTGAGACTTCTGTCCGACGTATGCTGAATCATCTAGATCGCTCTTTTCGAGCTATTTAATGCGAGAAACACGTTATATGGTGTTTTCACCACTCCACAGTGCGTTTGATATGCAGAACCGGCGATATCTTGGTTTTCGTGGGGATTCAAGCTGAGATATGCATTTTCTGCGATAATCCTGGTGAGACTTCTGTCAGAAGTATGACGAATCTTCGAGAACGCTCTTTTCGAGCTACTTAATGCGCGAAACACGTTTTCTGGTGTTTTCACCACTCCACGGTACGTTTGATGTGCAGAACCGGAGATAACTCGGTTTTCGTCGGGTTTCAAGCTGAGATATGCATCTTCTGCGATAATCTTGGTGAGACTTCTGTCCGACGTATGCTGAATCATCTAGATCGCTCTTTTCGAGCTATTTAATGCGAGAAACACGTTATATGGTGTTTTCACCACTCCTCAGTGCGTTTGATATGCAGAACCGGCGATATCTTGGTTTTCGTGGGGATTCAAGCTGAGATATGCATTTTCTGCGATAATGAAGTATGAAGAATCTTCGAGAACGCTCTTTTCGAGCTACTTAATGCGCGAAACACGTTTTCTGGTGTTTTCACCACTCCACGGTACGTTTGATGTGCAGAACCGGAGATAACTCGGTTTTCGTCGGGTTTCAAGCTGAGATATGCATTTTCTGCGATAATCTTGGTGAGACTTCTGTCCGAAGTATGCAGAATCATCGAGATCGCTCTTTTCGAGCTATTTAATGCGAGAATCACGTTATCTGGTGTTTTCACCACTCTACAGTGCGTTTGATATGCAGTACCAGCGATATCTTGGTTTTCGTGGGGTTTCATGCTGAGATATGCAATTTTTACGATAATCTTGGTGAGACTTCTGTCCGAAGTATGCAGAATCATCGAGATCGCTCTATTCGAGCTATTTAATGCGACAAACACGTTATCTGGTGTTTTCAGCACCCCACAGTGCGTTTGATATGCAGAACCAGCGATATCTTGGTTTTCGTGGGGTTTCAAGCTGAGATATGCATTTTTTACGATAATCTTGGTGAGACTTCTGTCCGAAGTATGCTTAATAATCGAGATCGCTCGTTTCGAGCTATTTAATGCGAGAAAAACGTTATCTGGTGTTTTCACCACTCCACAGTGCGTATGATATGCAGAACCGGCGATATCTTTGTTTTCGTGGGGTTTCAAGCTGAGATATGCATTTTCTGCGATAATCTTGGTGAGACTTCTGTTAGAAGTATGCAGAATCATCGAGATCGCACTATTCGAGCTATTTAATGCGAGAAACACGTTATCTGGTGTTTTCACCACTCCACAGTGCGTTTGATATGCAGAACCGGAGATATCTTGGTTTTCGTGGGGTTTCAAGCTGAGATATGCATTTCCTTTGATGATCTTGGTGAGACTCCTGTCCGAAATATGCTGAATCATCGAGATCGCTCTTTTCGAGCCTTTTAATGCGAGAAACACGTTCTCTGGTTGTTTTCACCACTCCACAGTGCGTTTGAAATGCAGAACAGGCGATATCTTGATTTTCGTGGTGTTTCCAGCTGAGATATGCATTTTCGGCGATAATCTTGGTGAGACTTCTGTTAGAAGTATGCAGAATCATCGAGAGCGCTCTTTCCGAGCTATTTAATGCGAGAAACACGTTTTCTGGGGTTTTCACCACTCCACAGTTCGTTGGATATGCAGAACCGGCAACATCTTGATTTTCGTGAGGTTTCGAGATGAGATATGCGTTTCTGCGATAATCTTGGTGAGACTTCTGTCCGAAGTATCCAGAAACATCGAGAGCGCTCTTTTCGAGCTATTTAATGCGAGAAACTCGTTTTCTGGGGTTTTCACCACTCCACAGTTCGTTGGATATGCAGAACCGGAGATACCTTGGATTTCGTGGGGTTTCAAGCTGAGATATGCATTTCCTGCGATAATCTTGGTGAGACACCTGTCCGAAATATGCTGAATCATCGAGATCGCTCTTTTCGAGCTACTTAATGCACGAAACACGTTTTCTGGTGTTTTCACCACTCCACAGTACGTTTGACATGCAGAACCGAAGATATCTTGGTTTCGGTCGGGTTTCAAGCTGAGATATGCATTTTCTACGATAATCCTGGTGAGACTTCTGTCAGAAGTATGCAGAATCTTAGAGAACGCTCTTTTCGAGCTACTTAATGCAAGAAACACGTTTTCTGGTGTTTTCACCACTCCACGGTACGTTTGATATGCAGAACCGGAGATAACTCGGTTTTCGTCGCGTTTCAAGCTGAGATATGCATTTTCTACGATAATCTTGGTGAGACTTCTGTCCGAAGTATGCTGAAACATCGAGATCGCTCTGTTCGAGCTAGTTAATGCGAGAAAAACCTTATCCGGTGTTTTCACCACTCCACAGTGCGTTTGATATGCAAAACCGGCGATATCTTGGTTTTCGTGGGGTTTCAAGCTGAGATATGCATTTTCTGCGATAATCTTGGTGAGACTTCTGTTAGAAGTATGCAGAATCATCGAGATCGCACTATTCGAGCTATTTAATGCGAGAAACACGTTATCTGGTGTTTTCACCACTCCACAGTGCGTTTGATATGCAGAACCGGAGATATCTTGGTTTTCGTGGGGTTTCAAGCTGAGATATGCATTTCCTTTGATAATCTTGGTGAGACTCCTGTCCGAAATATGCTGAATCATCGAGATAGCTCTTTTCGAGCCTTTTAAAGCGAGAAACACGTTCTCTGGTTGTTTTCACCACTCCACAGTGCGTTTGAAATGCAGAACAGGCGATATCTTGATTTTCGTGGTGTTTCCAGCTGAGATATGCATTGTCTGCGATAATCTTGGTGAGACTTCTGTTAGAAGTATGCAGAATCATCGAGAGCGCTCTTTCCGAGCTATTTAATGCGAGAAACACGTTTTCTGGGGTTTTCACCACTCCACAGTTCGTTGGATATGCTGAACCGGAGATATTTTGGTTTTCGTGGGGTTTCAAGCTGAGATATGCATTTCCTACGATAATCTTGGTGAGACTTCTGTCCGACGTATGCTGAATCATCTAGATCGCTCTTTTCGAGCTATTTAATGCGAGAAACACGTTATATGGTGTTTTCACCACTCCTCAGTGCGTTTGATATGCAGAACCGGCGATATCTTGGTTTTCGTGGGGATTCAAGCTGAGATATGCATTTTCTGCGATAATCCTGGTGAGACTTCTGTCAGAAGTATGAAGAATCTTCGAGAACGCTCTTTTCGAGCTACTTAATGCGCGAAACACGTTTTCTGGTGTTTTCACCACTCCACGGTACGTTTGATGTGCAGAACCGGAGATAACTCGGTTTTCGTCGGGTTTCAAGCTGAGATATGCATTTTCTGCGATAATCTTGGTGAGACTTCTGTCCGAAGTATGCAGAATCATCGAGATCGCTCTTTTCGAGCTATTTAATGCGAGAATCACGTTATCTGGTGTTTTCACCACTCTACAGTGCGTTTGATATGCAGTACCAGCGATATCTTGGTTTTCGTGGGGTTTCATGCTGAGATATGCAATTTTTACGATAATCTTGGTGAGACTTCTGTCCGAAGTATGCAGAATCATCGAGATCGCTCTATTCGAGCTATTTAATGCGACAAACACGTTATCTGGTGTTTTCAGCACCCCACAGTGCGTTTGATATGCAGAACCAGCGATATCTTGGTTTTCGTGGGGTTTCAAGCTGAGATATGCATTTTTTACGATAATCTTGGTGAGACTTCTGTCCGAAGTATGCTTAATAATCGAGATCGCTCGTTTCGAGCTATTTAATGCGAGAAAAACGTTATCTGGTGTTTTCACCACTCCACAGTGCGTATGATATGCAGAACCGGCGATATCTTTGTTTTCGTGGGGTTTCAAGCTGAGATAAGCATTTTCTGCGATAATCTTGGTGAGACTTCTGTTAGAAGTATGCAGAATCATCGAGATCGCACTATTCGAGCTATTTAATGCGAGAAACACGTTATCTGGTGTTTTCACCACTCCACAGTGCGTTTGATATGCAGAACCGGAGATATCTTGGTTTTCGTGGGGTTTCAAGCTGAGATATGCATTTCCTTTGATAATCTTGGTGAGACTCCTGTCCGAAATATGCTGAATCATCGAGATCGCTCTTTTCGAGCCTTTTAATGCGAGAAACACGTTCTCTGGTTGTTTTCACCACTCCACAGTGCGTTTGAAATGCAGAACAGGCGATATCTTGATTTTCGTGGTGTTTCCAGCTGAGATATGCATTTTCTGCGATAATCTTGGTGAGACTTCTGTTAGAAGTATGCAGAATCATCGAGAGCGCTCTTTCCGAGCTATTTAATGCGAGAAACACGTTTTCTGGGGTTTTCACCACTCCACAGTTCGTTGGATATGCAGAACCGGAGATACCTTGGATTTCGTGGGGTTTCAAGCTGAGATATGCATTTTCTGCGATAATCTTGGTGTGACTTCTGTTAGAAGTATGCAGAATCATCTAGATCGCTCTTTTCGAGCTATTTAATGCGAGAAACACGTTATATGGTGTTTTCACCACTCCTCAGTGCGTTTGATATGCAGAACCGGCGATATCTTGGTTTTCGTGGGGATTCAAGCTGAGATATGCATTTTCTGCGATAATCCTGGTGAGACTTCTGTCAGAAGTATGAAGAATCTTCGAGAACGCTCTTTTCGAGCTACTTAATGCGCGAAACACGTTTTCTGGTGTTTTCACCACTCCACGGTACGTTTGATGTGCAGAACCGGAGATAACTCGGTTTTCGTCGGGTTTCAAGCTGAGATATGCATTTTCTGCGATAATCTTGGTGAGACTTCTGTCCGAAGTATGCAGAATCATCGAGATCGCTCTTTTCGAGCTATTTAATGCGAGAATCACGTTATCTGGTGTTTTCACCACTCTACAGTGCGTTTGATATGCAGTACCAGCGATATCTTGGTTTTCGTGGGGTTTCATGCTGAGATATGCAATTTTTACGATAATCTTGGTGAGACTTCTGTCCGAAGTATGCAGAATCATCGAGATCGCTCTATTCGAGCTATTTAATGCGACAAACACGTTATCTGGTGTTTTCAGCACCCCACAGTGCGTTTGATATGCAGAACCAGCGATATCTTGGTTTTCGTGGGGTTTCAAGCTGAGATATGCATTTTTTACGATAATCTTGGTGAGACTTCTGTCCGAAGTATGCTTAATAATCGAGATCGCTCGTTTCGAGCTATTTAATGCGAGAAAAACGTTATCTGGTGTTTTCACCACTCCACAGTGCGTATGATATGCAGAACCGGCGATATCTTTGTTTTCGTGGGGTTTCAAGCTGAGATATGCATTTTCTGCGATAATCTTGGTGAGACTTCTGTTAGAAGTATGCAGAATCATCGAGATCGCACTATTCGAGCTATTTAATGCGAGAAACACGTTATCTGGTGTTTTCACCACTCCACAGTGCGTTTGATATGCAGAACCGGAGATATCTTGGTTTTCGTGGGGTTTCAAGCTGAGATATGCATTTCCTTTGATAATCTTGGTGAGACTCCTGTCCGTAATATGCTGAATCATCGAGATCGCTCTTTTCGAGCCTTTTAATGCGAGAAACACGTTCTCTGGTTGTTTTCACCACTCCACAGTGCGTTTGAAATGCAGAACAGGCGATATCTTGATTTTCGTGGTGTTTCCAGCTGAGATATGCATTTTCTGCGATAATCTTGGTGAGACTTCTGTTAGAAGTATGCAGAATCATCGAGAGCGCTCTTTCCAAGCTATTTAATGCGAGAAACACGTTTTCTGGGGTTTTCACCACTCCACAGTTCGTTGGATATGCAGAACCGGAGATACCTTGGATTTCGTGGGGTTTCAACCTGAGATATGCATTTTCTGCGATAATCTTGGTGTGACTTCTGTTAGAAGTATGCAGAATCATCGAGATCGCACTTTTCGAGCTATTTAATGCGAGAAACACGTTATCTGGTGTTTTCACCACTCCGCAGTTGGTTTGATATGCAGAACCGGCGATATTTTGGTTTTCGTCGGGTTTCAAGCTGAGATATGCATTTTCTACGATAATCTTGGTGAAACATCTGTCCGAAGTATGCAGAAACATCGAGAGCGCTCTTTTCGAGCTACTTAATGCACGAAACACGTTTTCTGGTGTTTTCACCACTCCACAGTACGTTTGACATGCAGAACCGGAGATAACTCGGTTTTCGACGGGTTTCAAGCTGAGATATGCATTTTCTACGATAATCTTGGTGAGACTTCTGTCCGAAGGATGCTGAAACATCGAGATCGCTCTGTTCGAGCTAGTTAATGCGAGAAAAACCTTATCCGGTGTTTTCACCACTCCACAGTGCGTTTGATATGCAAAATGGCGATATCTTGGTTTACCGTGGGGTTTCAAGCTGAGATATGCATTTTCTGCGTTAATCTTGGTGAGACTTCTGTTAGAAGTATGCAGAATCATCGAGATCGCACTATTCGAGCTATTTAATGCGAGAAACACGTTATCTGGTGTTTTCACCACTCCACAGTGCGTTTGATATGCAGAACCGGAGATATCTTGGTTTTCGTGGGGTTTCAAGCTGAGATATGCATTTCCTTTGATAATCTTGGTGAGACTCCTGTCCGAAATATGCTGAATCATCGAGATCGCTCTTTTCGAGCCTTTTAATGCGAGAAACACGTTCTCTGGTTGTTTTCACCACTCCACAGTGCGTTTGAAATGCAGAACAGGCGATATCTTGATTTTCGTGGTGTTTCCAGCTGAGATATGCATTTTCTGCGATAATCTTGGTGAGACTTCTGTTAGAAGGATGCAGAATCATCGAGAGCGCTCTTTCCGAGCTATTTAATGCGAGAAACACGTTTTCTGGGGTTTTCACCACTCCACAGTTCGTTGGATATGCAGAACCGGAGATACCTTGGATTTCGTGGGGTTTCAAGCTGAGATATGCATTTTCTGCGATAATCTTGGTGTGACTTCTGTTAGAAGTATGCAGAATCATCGAGATCGCACTTTTCGAGCTATTTAATGCGAGAAACACGTTATCTGGTGTTTTCACCATTCCGCAGTTGGTTTGATATGCAGAACCGGCGATATTTTGGTTTTCGTCGGGTTTCAAGCTGAGATATGCAGTTTCTACGATAATCTTGGTGAAACATCTGTCCGAAGTATGCAGAAACATCGAGAGCGCTCTTTTCGAGCTACTTAATGCACGAAACACGTTTTCTGGTGTTTTCACCACTCCACAGTTGGTTTGATATGCAGAACCGGCGATATTTTGGTTTTCGTCGGGTTTCAAGCTCAGATATGCATTTTCTACGATAATCTTGGTGAAACATCTGTCCGAAGTATGCAGAAACATCGAGAGCGCTCTTTTCGAGCTATTTAATGCGAGAAACTCGTTTTCTGGGGTTTTCACCACTCCACAGTTCGTTGGATATGCAGAACCGGAGATACCTTGGATTTCGTGGGGTTTCAAGCTGAGATATGCATTTCCTGCGATAATCTTGGTGAGACTCCTGTCCGAAATATGCTGAATCATCGAGTTCGCTCTTTTCGAGGTACTTATTACACGAAACACGTTTTCTGGTGTTTTCACCACTCCACGGTACGTTTGATGTGCAGAACCGGAGATAACTCTGTTTTCGTCGGGTTTCAAGCTGAGATATGCATTTCCTGCGATAATCTTGGTGAGACTTCTGTCCGAAGTATGCTGAAACATCGAGAGCGCTCTTTTCGAGCTATTTAATGCGAGAAACTCGTTTTCTGGGGTTTTCACCACTCCACAGTTCGTTGGATATGCAGAACCGGAGATATCTTGGTTTTCGTGGGGTTTCAAGCTGAGAAATGCACTTCCTTTGATAATCTTGGTGAGACTCCTGTCCGAAATATGCTGAATTATCGAGATCGCTCTTTTCGAGCTATTTAATGCGAGAAACACGTTCTCTGGTTGCTTTCACCACTCCACAGTGCGTTTGATATGCAGAACAGGCGATATCTTGATTTTCGTGGTGTTTCCAGCTGAGATATGCATTTCCTGCGATAATCTTCGTGAGACTTCTGTCCGAAGTATGCTGAAACATCGAGATCGCTCTTTTCGTGCTAGTTAATGCGAGAAAAATCTTATCCGGTGTTTTCACCACTCCACAGTGCGTTTGATATGCAGAACAGTAGATATCTTGGTTTTCGTGGGGTTTCAAGCTGAGATATGCATTTTCTGCGATAATCTTGTTGAGACTTCTGTCAGAAGTATACAGAATCTTCGAGAACGCTCTTTTCGAGCTACTTAATGCGCGAAACACGTTTTCTGGTGTTTTCACCACTCCACGGTACGTTTGATGTGCAGAACCGGAGATAACTCGGTTTTCGTCGGGTTTCACGTTGAGATATGCATTTTCTGCGATAATATTGGTGAGACTTCAGTCAGAAGTATGCAGAATCATCTAGATCGCTCTTTTCGAGCTACTTAATGCACGAAACACGTTTTCTGGTGTTTTCACCACTCCACAGTACGTTTGACATGCAGAACCGGAGATATCTTGGTTTCGGTCGGGTTTCAAGCTGAGATATGCATTTTCTACGATAATCCTGGTGAGACTTCTGTCAGAAGTATGCAGAATCATCGAGAATGCTCTTTTCGAGCTACTTAATGCGCGAAATACGTTTTCTGGTGTTTTCACCACTCCACGGTACGTTTGATGAGCAGAACCGGAGATAACTCGGTTTTCTTCGGGTTTCAAGCTGAGATATGCATTTTCTACGATAATCTTGGTGAGACTTCTGTCAGAAGTATGCTGAATCATCGAGATCGCTCTTTTCGAGCTCGTTAGTGCGAGAAACACGTTATCTGGTGATTTCACCACTCCACAGTGCGTTTGATATGCAGAACCAGCGATATCTTGGTTGTCGTGGGGTTTCAAGCTGAGATATGCATTTTCTGCGATAATCTTGGTGAGACTTCTGTCCGAAGTATGCTGAATCATCGAGATCGCTCTTTTCGAGCTAGTTAGTGCGAGAAACACGTTATCTGGTCATTTCACCACTCCACAGTGCGTTTGATATGCAGAACAGTAGATCTCTTGGTTTTCGTGGGGTTTCAAGCTGAGATATGCATTTTCTGCGATAATCTTGTCGAGACTTCTGTCCGAAGTATGCAGAATCATCGAGATCGCTCGTTTCGAGCTACTTAATGCGAGAAACACGTTATCTGGTGTTTTCACCACTCCACAGTGCGTTGGATATGCAGAACCGGCGATATGTTGGTTTTCGTCGGGTTTCAAGCTGAGATATGCATTTTCTGCGATAATCTTGGTGAGACTTCTGTTACAAGTATGCAGAATCATCGAGATCGCACTTTTCGAGCTATTTAATGCGAGAAACACGTTATCTGGTGTTTTCACCACTCCACAGTTGGTTTGATATGCAGAACCGGCGATATTTTGGTTTTCGTCGGGTTTCAAGCTGAGATATGCATTTTCTACGATAATCTTGGTGAAACATCTGGCCGAAGTATGCTGAATTATCGAGATCGCTATTTTCGAGCTACTTAATGCACGAAACACGTTTTCTGGTGTTTTCACCACTCCACAGTACGTTTGACATGCAGAACCGGAGATATCTTGGTTTCGGTCGGGTTTCAAGCTGAGATATGCATTATCTACGATAATCTTGGTGAAACATATATCGGAAGTATGCAGAAACATCGAGAGCGCTCTTTTCGAGCTATTTAATGCGAGAAACTCGTTTTCTGGTGTTTTCACCACTCCACGGTACGTTTGATGTGCAGAACCGGAGATAACTCGGTTTTCGTGGTGTTTCCAGCTGAGATATGCATTTTCTGCGATAATCTTGTCGAGACTTCTGTCCGAAGTATGCAGAATCATCGAGATCGCTCGTTTCGAGCTACTTAATGCGAGAAACACGTTATCTGGTGTTTTCACCACTCCACAGTACGTTTGACATGCAGAACCGGAGATATCTTGGTTTCGGTCGGGTTTCAAGCTGAGATATGCATTATCTACGATAATCTTGGTGAAACATATATCGGAAGTATGCAGAAACATCGAGAGCGCTCTTTTCGAGCTATTTAATGCGAGAAACTCGTTTTCTGGTGTTTTCACCACTCCACGGTACGTTTGATGTGCAGAACCGGAGATAACTCGGTTTTCGTGGTGTTTCCAGCTGAGATATGCATTTTCTGCGATAATCTTGGTGGGTCTTTGGTCAGAAGTATGCAGAATCATCTAGATCGCTCTTTGCGAGCTACTTAATGCACGAAACACGTTTTCTGGTGTTTTTACCACTCAACAGTACGTCTGACATGCAGAACCGGAGATATCTTGGTTTCGGTCGGGTTTCAAGCTGAGATATGCATTTTCTACGATAATCTTGGTGAGACTTCTGTCAGAAGTATGCTGAATCATCGAGATCGCTCTTTTCGAGCTACTTAATGCACGAAACACGTTTTCTGGTGTTTTCACCACTCCACAGTACGTTTGACATGCAGAACCGGAGATATCTTGGTTTCGGTCGGGTTTCAAGCTGAGATATGCATTTTCAACGATAATCTTGGTGAAACATCTGTCCGAAGTATGCAGAAACATCGAGAGCGCTCTTTTCGAGCTATTTAATGCGAGAAACTCATTTTCTGGGGTTTTCACCACTCCACAGTTCGTTGGATATGCAGAACCGGAGATATCTTGGTTTTCGTGGGGTTTCAAGCTGAGATATGCATTTTTTACGGTAATCTTGGTTAGACTTCTGTCCGAAGTATGCAGAATCATCGAGGTCGCTCTATTCGAGCTATTTAATGCGACAAACACGTTATCTGGTGTTTTCAGCACCCCACAGTGCGTTTGATATGCAGAACCAGCGATATCTTGGTTTTCGTGGGGTTTCAAGCTGAGATATGCATTTTTTACGATAATCTTGGTGTGACTTCTGTTAGAATTATGCAGAATATTCGAGATCGCACTTTTCGAGCTATTTAATGCGAGAAACACGTTATCTGGTGTTTTCACCACTCCACAGTTGGTTTGATATGCAGAACCGTCGATATTTTGGTTTTCGTCGGGTTTCAAGCTGAGATATGCATTTTCTACGATAATCTTGGTGAAACATCTGTCCGAAGTATGCAGAAACATCGAGAGCGCTCTTTTCGAGCTACTTAATGCACGAAACACGATTTCTGGTGTTTTCACCACTCCACAGTACGTTTGACATGCAGAACCGGAGATATCTTGGTTTCGGTCGGGTTTCAAGCTGAGATATGCATTTTCTGCGATAATGTTGGTGAGACTTCTGTTACAAGTATGCAGAATCATCGAGATCGCACTTTTCGAGCTATTTAATGCGAGAAACACGTTATCTGGTGTTTTCACCACTCCACAGTTGGTTTGATATGCAGAACCGGCGATATTTTGGTGTTCGTCGTGTTTCAAGCTGAGATATGCATTTTCTACGATAATCTTGGTGAAACATCTGTCCGAAGTATGCAGAAACATCGAGAGCGCTCTTTTCGAGCTACTTAATGCACGAAACACGTTTTCTGGTGTTTTCACCACTCCACGGTACGTTTGATGTGCAGTACCGGAGATAACTCGGTTTTCGTGGTGTTTCCAGATGAGATATGCATTTTCTGCGATAATCTTGGTGGGCCTTTTGTCAGAAGTATGCAGAATCATCTAGATCGCTCTTTTCGAGCTAAATAATGCACGAAACACGTTTTCTGGTGTTTCCACCACTCCACAGTACGTTTGACATGCAGAACCGGAGATATCTTGGTTTCGGTCGGGTTTCAAGCTGAGATATGCATTTTCTACGATAATCCTGTTGTGACTTCGGTCAGAAGTATGCAGAATCTTCGAGAACGCTCTTTTCGAGCTATTTAATGCGAGAAACACGTTATCTGGTGTTTTCACCACTCCACAGTTGGTTTGATATGCAGAACCGGCGATATTTTGGTTTTCGTCGGGTTTCATGCTGAGATATGCATTTTCTACGATAATCTTGGTGAAACATCTGTCCGAAGTATGCAGCAACATCGAGAGCGCTCTTTTCGAGCTACTTAATGCCCGAAACACGTTTTCTGGTGTTTTCACCACTCCACAGTAGGTTTGACATGCAGAACCGGAGATATCTTGGTTTCGGTCGGGTTTCAAGCTGAGATATGCATTTTCTGCGATAATCCTGGTGAGACTTCTGTCAGAAGTATGCAGAATCTTCGAGAACGCTCTTTTCGAGCTACTTAATGCGCGAAACACGTTTTCTGGTGTTTTCACCACTCCACAGTGCGTTTGATATGCAGAACCGGCGACATCTTGGTTTTCGTGGGGTACCAAGCTGAGATATGCGTGTTTTACGGTAAGCTTGGTGAGACTTCTGTCCGAAGTATGCTGAAACATCGAGATCGCTGTTTTCGAGCTACTGAATGCGCGAAACACGTTTTCTGGTGTTTTCACCACTCCACGGTACGTTTGATGTGCAGAACCGGAGATAACTCGGTTTTCGTCGGGTTTCAAGCTGAGATATGCATTTTCTACGATAATCTTGGTGAGACTTCTGTCAGAAGTATGCAGGATCTTCGAGAACGCTCTTTTCGAGCTACATGATGCGAGAAACACGTTTTCTGGTGTTTTCACCACTCCACAGTGCGTTTGATATGCAGAACCGGCGACATCTTGGTTTTCGTGGGGTACCAAGCTGAGATATGCGTGTTTTACGGTAAGCTTGGTGAGACTTCTGTCCGAAGTATGCTGAAACATCGAGATCGCTGTTTTCGAGCTAGTTAATGCGAGAAAAACCTTATCCGGTGTTTTCACCACTCCACAGTGCGTTTGATATGCAAAACCAGCGACATCTTGGCTTCCGTGGGGTTTCAAGCTGAGATATGCATTCTTTACGATAATCTTGTTGAGACTTCTGTCCGAAGTATGCAGAATCATCGAGATCGCGCGTTTCGAGCTATTTAATGCGAGAAACACGTTATCTGGTTTTTTCACCACTCCACAGTTGGTTTGATATGCAGAACCGGCGATATTTTGGTTTTCGTCGGGTTTCAAGCTGAGATATGCATTTTCTACGATAATCTTGGTGAAACATCTGTCCGAAGTATGCAGAAACATCGAGAGCGCTCTTTTCGAGCTATTTAATGCGAGAAACACGTTATCTGGTGTTTTCACCACTCCACAGTTGGTTTGATATGCAGAACCGGCGATACCTTGATTTTCGTGGTGTTTCCAGCTGAGATATGCATTTTCTAGGATAATGTTGGTGAGACTTCTGTCAGAAGTATGCAGAATGTTTGAGAACGCTCTTTTCGAGCTACTGAATGCGCGAAACACGTTTTCTGGTGTTTTCACCACTCCACGGTACGTTTGATGTGCAGAACCGGAGATAACTCGGTTTTCGTCGGGTTTCAAGCTGAGATATGCATTTTCTACGATAATCTTGGTGAGACTTCTGTCAGAAGTATGCAGGATCTTCGAGAACGCTCTTTTCGAGCTACTTGATGCGAGAAACACGTTTTCTGGTGTTTTCACCACTCCACAGTGCGTTTGATATGCAGAACCGGCGACATCTTGGTTTTCGTGGGGTACCAAGCTGAGATATGCGTGTTTTACGGTAAGCTTGGTGAGACTTCTGTCCGAAGTATGCTGAAACATCGAGATCGCTGTTTTCGAGCTAGTTAATGCGAGAAAAACCTTATCCGGTGTTTTCACCACTCCACAGTGCGTTTGATATGCAAAACCAGCGACATCTTGGCTTCCGTGGGGTTTCAAGCTGAGATATGCATTCTTTACGATAATCTTGTTGAGACTTCTGTCCGAAGTATGCAGAACCATCGAGATCGCGCGTTTCGAGCTATTTAATGCGAGAAACACGTTATCTGGTGTTTTCACCACTCCACAGTTGGTTTGATATGCAGAACCGGCGATATTTTGGTTTTCGTCGGGTTTCAAGCTGAGATATGCATTTTCTACGATAATCTTGGTGAAACATCTGTCCGAAGTATGGAGAAACATCGAGATCGCTCTTTTCGAGCTATTTAATGCGAGAAACTCGTTTTCTGGGGTTATCACCACTCCACAGTTCGTTGGATATGCAGAACCGGAGATATCATGGTTTTCGTGGGGTTTCAAGCTGAGATATGCATTTCCTGCGATAATCTTGGTGAGACTTCTGTCCGAAGTATGCTGAATCATCTAGATCGCTCTTTTCGAGCTATTTAATGCGAGAAACACGTTATCTGGTGTTTTCACCACTCCACAGTGCGTTTGATATGCAGAACTGTAGATATCTTGGTTTTCGTGGGGTTTCAAGCTGAGATATGCATTTTCTGCGATAATCTTGTTGAGACTTCTGTCCGAAGTATGCAGAATCATCGAGATCGCTCGTTTCGAGCTATTTGATGCGAGAAACACGTTATCTGGTGTTTTCACCACTCCACAGTGCGTTGGATATGCAGAACCGGAGATATTTTGGTTTTCGTCGGGTTTCAAGCTGAGATATGCATTTTCTACGATAAGCTTGGTGAAACATCTGTCCGAAGTATGCAGAAACGTCGAGAGCGCTCTTATCGAGCTATTTAATGCGAGTAACACGTTATCTGGTGTCTTCACCACTCCACAGTGCGTTTGATATGCAGAACAGTAGATATCTTGGTTTTCGTAGGGTTTCAAGCTGAGATATGCATTTTCTGCGATAATCTTGTTGAGACTTCTGTCCGAAGTATGCAGAATCATCGAGATCGCTCGTTTCGAGCTATTTAATGCGTGAAACACGTTATCTGGTGTTTTCACCACTCCACGGTACGTTTGATGTGCAGAACCGGAGATAACTCGGTTTTCGTCCGGTTTCAAGCTGAGATATGCATTTTCTACGAGAATCTTGGTGAGACTTCTGTCCGAAGTATGCTGAATCATCGAGATCGCTCTTTTCGAGCTAGTTAGTGCGAGAAACACGTTATCTGGTGTTTTCACCACTCCACAGTGCGTTTGATATGCAGAACAGTACATATCTTGGTTTTCGTGGGGTTTCAAGCTGAGATATGCATTTTCTGCGATAATCTTGTTGAGACTTCTGTCCGAAGTATGCAGAATCATCGAGATCGCTCGTTTCGAGCTATTTAATGCGAGAAACACGTTATCTGGTATTTTCACCACTCCACAGTGCGTTGGATATGCAGAACCGCAGATATTTTGGTTTTCGTCGGGTTTCAAGCTGAGATATGCATTTTCTACGATAAGCTTGGTGAAACATCTGTCCGAAGTATGCAGAAACGTCGAGAGCGCTCTTATCGAGCTATTTAATGCGAGTAACACGTTATCTGGTGTCTTCACCACTCCACAGTGCGTTTGATATGCAGAACTGTAGATATCTTGGTTTTCGTGGGGTTTCAAGCTGAGATATGCATTTTCTGCGATAATCTTGTTGAGACTTCTGTCCGAAGTATGCAGAATCATCGAGATCGCTCGTTTCGAGCTATTTGATGCGAGAAACACGTTATCTGGTGTTTTCACCACTCCACAGTGCGTTGGATATGCAGAACCGGAGATATTTTGGTTTTCGTCGGGTTTCAAGCTGAGATATGCATTTTCTACGATAAGCTTGGTGAAACATCTGTCCGAAGTATGCAGAAACGTCGAGAGCGCTCTTATCGAGCTATTTAATGCGAGTAACACGTTATCTGGTGTCTTCACCACTCCACAGTACGTTTGATATGCAGAACAGTAGATATATTGGTTTTCGTAGGGTTTCAAGCTGAGATATGCATTTTCTGCGATAATCTTGTTGAGACTTCTGTCCGAAGTATGCAGAATCATCGAGATCGCTCGTTTCGAGCTATTTAATGCGTGAAACACGTTATCTGGTGTTTTCACCACTCCACGGTACGTTTGATGTGCAGAACCGGAGATAACTCGGTTTTCGTCCGGTTTCAAGCTGAGATATGCATTTTCTACGAGAATCTTGGTGAGACTTCTGTCCGAAGTATGCTGAATCATCGAGATCGCTCTTTTCGAGCTACTTGATGCGAGAAACACGTTTTCTGGTGTTTTCACCACTCCACAGTGCGTTTGATATGCAGAACCGGCGACATCTTGGTTTTCGTGGGGTACCAAGCTGAGATATGCGTGTTTTACGGTAAGCTTGGTGAGACTTCTGTCCGAAGTATGCTGAAACATCGAGATCGCTGTTTTCGAGCTAGTTAATGCGAGAAAAACCTTATCCGGTGTTTTCACCACTCCACAGTGCGTTTGATATGCAAAACCAGCGACATCTTGGCTTCCGTGGGGTTTCAAGCTGAGATATGCATTCTTTACGATAATCTTGTTGAGACTTCTGTCCGAAGTATGCAGAATCATCGAGATCGCGCGTTTCGAGCTATTTAATGCGAGAAACACGTTATCTGGTTTTTTCACCACTCCACAGTTGGTTTGATATGCAGAACCGGCGATATTTTGGTTTTCGTCGGGTTTCAAGCTGAGATATGCATTTTCTACGATAATCTTGGTGAAACATCTGTCCGAAGTATGCAGAAACATCGAGAGCGCTCTTTTCGAGCTATTTAATGCGAGAAACACGTTATCTGGTGTTTTCACCACTCCACAGTTGGTTTGATATGCAGAACCGGCGATACCTTGATTTTCGTGGTGTTTCCAGCTGAGATATGCATTTTCTACGATAATGTTGGTGAGACTTCTGTCAGAAGTATGCAGAATGTTTGAGAACGCTCTTTTCGAGCTACTGAATGCGCGAAACACGTTTTCTGGTGTTTTCACCACTCCACGGTACGTTTGATGTGCAGAACCGGAGATAACTCGGTTTTCGTCGGGTTTCAAGCTGAGATATGCATTTTCTACGATAATCTTGGTGAGACTTCTGTCAGAAGTATGCAGGATCTTCGAGAACGCTCTTTTCGAGCTACTTGATGCGAGAAACACGTTTTCTGGTGTTTTCACCACTCCACAGTGCGTTTGATATGCAGAACCGGCGACATCTTGGTTTTCGTGGGGTACCAAGCTGAGATATGCGTGTTTTACGGTAAGCTTGGTGAGACTTCTGTCCGAAGTATGCTGAAACATCGAGATCGCTGTTTTCGAGCTAGTTAATGCGAGAAAAACCTTATCCGGTGTTTGCACCACTCCACAGTGCGTTTGATATGCAAAACCAGCGACATCTTGGCTTCCGTGGGGTTTCAAGCTGAGATATGCATTCTTTACGATAATCTTGTTGAGACTTCTGTCCGAAGTATGCAGAACCATCGAGATCGCGCGTTTCGAGCTATTTAATGCGAGAAACACGTTATCTGGTGTTTTCACCACTCCACAGTTGGTTTGATATGCAGAACCCTCGATATTTTGGTTTTCGTCGGGTTTCAAGCTGAGATATGCATTTTCTACGATAATCTTGGTGAAACATCTGTCCGAAGTATGGAGAAACATCGAGATCGCTCTTTTCGAGCTATTTAATGCGAGAAACTCGTTTTCTGGGGTTATCACCACTCCACAGTTCGTTGGATATGCAGAACCGGAGATATCTTGGTTTTCGTGGGGTTTCAAGCTGAGATATGCATTTCCTGCGATAATCTTGGTGAGACTTCTGTCCGAAGTATGCTGAATCATCTAGATCGCTCTTTTCGAGCTATTTAATGCGAGAAACACGTTATCTGGTGTTTTCACCACTCCACAGTGCGTTTGATATGCAGAACTGTAGATATCTTGGTTTTCGTGGGGTTTCAAGCTGAGATATGCATTTTCTGCGATAATCTTGTTGAGACTTCTGTCCGAAGTATGCAGAATCATCGAGATCGCTCGTTTCGAGCTATTTGATGCGAGAAACACGTTATCTGGTGTTTTCACCACTCCACAGTGCGTTGGATATGCAGAACCGGAGATATTTTGGTTTTCGTCGGGTTTCAAGCTGAGATATGCATTTTCTACGATAAGCTTGGTGAAACATCTGTCCGAAGTATGCAGAAACGTCGAGAGCGCTCTTATCGAGCTATTTAATGCGAGTAACACGTTATCTGGTGTCTTCACCACTCCACAGTGCGTTTGATATGCAGAACAGTAGATATCTTGGTTTTCGTAGGGTTTCAAGCTGAGATATGCATTTTCTGCGATAATCTTGTTGAGACTTCTGTCCGAAGTATGCAGAATCATCGAGATCGCTCGTTTCGAGCTATTTAATGCGTGAAACACGTTATCTGGTGTTTTCACCACTCCACGGTACGTTTGATGTGCAGAACCGGAGATAACTCGGTTTTCGTCCGGTTTCAAGCTGAGATATGCATTTTCTACGAGAATCTTGGTGAGACTTCTGTCCGAAGTATGCTGAATCATCGAGATCGCTCTTTTCGAGCTAGTTAGTGCGAGAAACACGTTATCTGGTGTTTTCACCACTCCACAGTGCGTTTGATATGCAGAACAGTACATATCTTGGTTTTCGTGGGGTTTCAAGCTGAGATATGCATTTTCTGCGATAATCTTGTTGAGACTTCTGTCCGAAGTATGCAGAATCATCGAGATCGCTCGTTTCGAGCTATTTAATGCGAGAAACACGTTATCTGGTATTTTCACCACTCCACAGTGCGTTGGATATGCAGAACCGCAGATATTTTGGTTTTCGTCGGGTTTCAAGCTGAGATATGCATTTTCTACGATAAGCTTGGTGAAACATCTGTCCGAAGTATGCAGAAACGTCGAGAGCGCTCTTATCGAGCTATTTAATGCGAGTAACACGTTATCTGGTGTCTTCACCACTCCACAGTGCGTTTGATATGCAGAACTGTAGATATCTTGGTTTTCGTGGGGTTTCAAGCTGAGATATGCATTTTCTGCGATAATCTTGTTGAGACTTCTGTCCGAAGTATGCAGAATCATCGAGATCGCTCGTTTCGAGCTATTTGATGCGAGAAACACGTTATCTGGTGTTTTCACCACTCCACAGTGCGTTGGATATGCAGAACCGGAGATATTTTGGTTTTCGTCGGGTTTCAAGCTGAGATATGCATTTTCTACGATAAGCTTGGTGAAACATCTGTCCGAAGTATGCAGAAACGTCGAGAGCGCTCTTATCGAGCTATTTAATGCGAGTAACACGTTATCTGGTGTCTTCACCACTCCACAGTGCGTTTGATATGCAGAACAGTAGATATCTTGGTTTTCGTAGGGTTTCAAGCTGAGATATGCATTTTCTGCGATAATCTTGTTGAGACTTCTGTCCGAAGTATGCAGAATCATCGAGATCGCTCGTTTCGAGCTATTTAATGCGTGAAACACGTTATCTGGTGTTTTCACCACTCCACGGTACGTTTGATGTGCAGAACCGGAGATAACTCGGTTTTCGTCCGGTTTCAAGCTGAGATATGCATTTTCTACGAGAATCTTGGTGAGACTTCTGTCCGAAGTATGCTGAATCATCGAGATCGCTCTTTTCGAGCTAGTTAGTGCGAGAAACACGTTATCTGGTGTTTTCACCACTCCACAGTGCGTTTGATATGCAGAACCGTACATATCTTGGTTTTCGTGGGGTTTCAAGCCTTAGATATGCATTTTCTGCGATAATCTTGTTGAGACTTCTGTCCGAAGTATGCAGAATCATCGAGATCGCTCGTTTCGAGCTATTTAATGCGAGAAACACGTTATCTGGTATTTTCACCACTCCACAGTGCGTTGGATATGCAGAACCGCAGATATTTTGGTTTTCGTCGGGTTTCAAGCTGAGATATGCATTTTCTACGATAAGCTTGGTGAAACATCTGTCCGAAGTATGCAGAAACGTCGAGAGCGCTCTTATCGAGCTATTTAATGCGAGTAACACGTTATCTGGTGTCTTCACCACTCCACAGTCCGTTTGATATGCAGAACAGTAGATATCTTGGTTTTCGTAGGATTTCAAGCTGAGATATGCATTTTCTGCGATAATCTTGTTGAGACTTCTGTCCGAAGTATGCAGAATCATCGAGATCGCTCTTTTCGAGCTATTTAATGCGAGAAACTCGTTTTCTGGGGTTTTCACCATTCCCCGGTACGTTTGATGTGCAGAACCGGAGATAACTCGGTTTTCGTCGGGTTTCAAGCTGAGATATGCATTTTCTACGATAATCTTGGTGAGACTTCTCTCCGAAGTATGCTGAATCATCGAGATCGCTCTTTTCGAGCTAGTTAGTGCAAGAAACACGTTATCTGGTGTTTTCACCACTCCACAGTGCGTTTGATATGCAGAACAGTACATATCTTGGTTTTCGTGGGGTTTCAAGCTGAGATATGCATTTTCTGCGATAATCTTGTTGAGACTTCTGTCCGAAGTATGCAGAATCATCGAGATCGCTCGTTTCGAGCTATTTAATGCGAGAAACACGTTATCTGGTATTTTCACCACTCCACAGTGCGTTGGATATGCAGAACCGCAGATATTTTGGTTTTCGTCGGGTTTCAAGCTCAGATATGCATTTTCTACGATAAGCTTGGTGAAACATCTGTCCGAAGTATGCAGAAACATGGAGAGCGCTCTTTTCGAGCTGTTTAATGCGAGAAACACGTTTTCTGGGGTTTTCACCACTCCACAGTTCGTTGGAAATGCAGAACAGTAGATATCTTGGTTTTCGTGGGGTTTCAAGCAGAGATATGCATTTTCTACGATAATCTTCGTGAGACTTCTGTTAGAAGTATGCAGAATCATCGAGATCGCACTTTTCGAACTATTTAATGCGAGAAACACGTTATGTGGTGTTTTCACCACTCCACAGTTGGTTTGATATGCAGAACCGGCGATATTTTGGTTTTCGTCGGGTTTCAAGCTGAGATATGCATTTTCTACGATAATCTTCGTGAAACATCTGTCCGAAGTATGCAGAAACATCGAGAGCGCTCTTTTCGAGCTATTTAATGCGAGAAACACGTTCTCTGGTTGTTTTCACCACTCCACAGTGCGTGTGATATGCAGAACCGGCAACATCTTGATTTTCGTGAGGTTTCGAGATGAGATATGCATTTTCTGCGATAATATTGGTGAGACTTCTGTCAGAAGTATGCAGGATCATCGAGAACGCTCTTTTCGAGCTATTTAATGTTAGATACACGTTATCTGGTGTTTTCACCACTCCACAGTGCGTTTGATATGCTGAACCGGCGATATCTTGATTTTCGTGGTGTTTCCAGCTGAGATATGCATTTTCTGCGATAATCTTGGTGGGTCTTTTGTCAGAAGTATGCAGAATCATCTAGATCGCTCTTTTCGAGCTACTTAATGCACGAAACACGTTTTCTGGTGTTTTGACCACTCCACAGTACGTTTGAAATGCAGAACCGGTGATATCTTGGTTTCGGTCGGGTTTCAAGCTGAGATATGCATTTTCTACGATAACCCTGGTGAGACTTCTGTCAGAAGTATGCGGAATCATCTAGATCGCTCTTTTCGAGCTACTTAATGCACGAAACACGTTTTCTGGACGCTTTCACCACTCCACAGTACGTTTGATATGCAGAACCGGCGATATCTTGGTTTTCGTGGGGTTTCAATCTGAGATATGCATTTTTTACGATAATCTTGGTGAGACTTCTGTCCGAAGTATGCTTAATCATCGAGATCGCTCGTTTCGAGCTATTTAATGCGAGAAACACGTTATCTGGTGTTTTCACCACTCCACAGTGCGTATGATATGCAGATCCGGCGATATTATGGTTTTCGTGGGGTTTCAAGCTGAGATATGCATTTTCTGCGATAATCTTGGTGAGACTTCTGTCCGAAGTATGCAGAAACGTCGAGAGCGCTCTTATCGAGATATTTAATGCGAGTAACACGTTATCTGGTGTCTTCACCACTCCACAGTGCGTTTGATATGCAGAACAGTAGATATCTTGGTTTTCGTAGGGTTTCAAGCTGAGATATGCATTTTCTGCGATAATCTTGTTGAGACTTCTGTCCGAAGTATGCAGAATCATCGAGATCGCTCGTTTCGAGCTATTTAATGCGTGAAACACGTTATCTGGTGTTTTCACCACTCCACGGTACGTTTGATGTGCAGAACCGGAGATAACTCGGTTTTCGTCGGGTTTCAAGCTGAGATATGCATTTTCTACGAGAATCTTGGTGAGACTTCTGTCCGAAGTATGCTGAATCATCGAGATCGCTCTTTTCGAGCTAGTTAGTGCGAGAAACACGTTATCTGGTGTTTTCACCACTCCACAGTGCGTTTGATATGCAGAACAGTACATATCTTGGTTTTCGTGGGGTTTCAAGCTGAGATATGCATTTTCTGCGATAATCTTGTTGAGACTTCTGTCCGAAGAATGCAGAATCATCGAGATCGCTCGTTTCGAGCTATTTAATGCGAGAAACACGTTATCTGGTATTTTCACCACTCCACAGTGCGTTGGATATGCAGAACCGCAGATATTTTGGTTTTCGTCGGGTTTCAAGCTGACATATGCATTTTCTACGATAAGCTTGGTGAAACATCTGTCCGAAGTATGCAGAAACGTCGAGAGCGCTCTTATCGAGCTATTTAATGCGAGTAACACGTTATCTGGTGTCTTCACCACTCCACAGTGCGTTTGATATGCAGAACAGTAGATATCTTGGTTTTCGTAGGATTTCAATCTGAGATATGCATTTTCTGCGATAATCTTGTTGAGACTTCTGTCCGAAGTATGCAGAATCATCGAGATCGCTCGTTTCGAGCTATTTAATGCGTGAAACACGTTATCTGGTGTTTTCACCACTCCACGGTACGTTTGATGTGCAGAACCGCAGATAACTCGGTTTTCGTCGGGTTTCAAGCTGAGATATGCATTTTCTACGATAATCTTGGTGAGACTTCTCTCCGAAGTATGCTGAATCATCGAGATCGCTCTTTTCGAGCTAGTTAGTGCAAGAAACACGTTATCTGGTGTTTACACCACTCCACAGTGCGTTTGATATGCAGAACAGTACATATCTTGGTTTTCGTGGGGTTTCAAGCTGAGATATGCATTTTCTGCGATAATCTTGTTGAGACTTCTGTCCGAAGTATGCAGAATCATCGAGATCGCTCGTTTCGAGCTATTTAATGCGAGAAACACGTTATCTGGTATTTTCACCACTCCACAGTGCGTTGGATATGCAGAACCGCAGATATTTTGGTTTTCGTCGGGTTTCAAGCTCAGATATGCATTTTCTACGATAAGCTTGGTGAAACATCTGTCCGAAGTATGCAGAAACATGGAGAGCGCTCTTTTCGAGCTATTTAATGCGAGAATCACGTTTTCTGGGGTTTTCACCACTCCACAGTTCGTTGGAAATGCAGAACAGTAGATATCTTGGTTTTCGTGGGGTTTCAAGCAGAGATATGCATTTTCTACGATAATCTTCGTGAGACTTCTGTTAGAAGTATGCAGAATCATCGAGATCGCACTTTTCGAACTATTTAATGCGAGAAACACGTTATGTGGTGTTTTCACCACTCCACAGTTGGTTTGATATGCAGAACCGGCGATATTTTGGTTTTCGTCGGGTTTCAAGCTGAGATATGCATTTTCTACGATAATCTTCGTGAAACATCTGTCCGAAGTATGCAGAAACATGGAGAGCGCTCTTTTCGAGCTATTTAATGCGAGAATCACGTTTTCTGGGGTTTTCACCACTCCACAGTTCGTTGGAAATGCAGAACAGTAGATATCTTGATTTTCGTGAGGTTTCGAGATGAGATATGCATTTTCTGCGATAATATTGGTGAGACTTCTGTCAGAAGTATGCAGGATCATCGAGAACGCTCTTTTCGAGCTATTTAATGTTAGATACACGTTATCTGGTGTTTTCACCACTCCACAGTGCGTTTGATATGCAGAACCGGCGATATCTTGATTTTCGTGGTGTTTCCAGCTGAGATATGCATTTTCTGCGATAATCTTGGTGGGTCTTTTGTCAGAAGTATGCAGAATCATCTAGATCGCTCTTTTCGAGCTACTTAATGCACGAAACACGTTTTCTGGTTTTTTGACCACTCCACAGTACGTTTGAAATGCAGAACCGGAGATATCTTGGTTTCGGTCGGGTTTCAAGCTGAGATATGCATTTTCTACGATAACCCTGGTGAGACTTCTGTCAGAAGTATGCGGAATCATCTAGATCGCTCTTTTCGAGCTACTTAATGCACGAAACACGTTTTCTGGACGCTTTCACCACTCCACAGTACGTTTGATATGCAGAACCGGCGATATCTTGGTTTTCGTGGGGTTTCAATCTGAGATATGCATTTTTTACGATAATCTTGGTGAGACTTCTGTCCGAAGTATGCTTAATCATCGAGATCGCTCGTTTCGAGCTATTTAATGCGAGAAACACGTTATCTGGTGTTTTCACCACTCCACAGTGCGTATGATATGCAGATCCGGCGATATTATGGTTTTCGTGGGGTTTCAAGCTGAGATATGCATTTTCTGCGATAATCTTGGTGAGACTTCTGTCCGAAGTATGCTGAAACATCGAGATCGCTCTTTTCGAGCTAGTTAATGCGAGAAAAAACTTATCCGCAGTTTTCACCACTCCACAGTGCGTTTGATCTGCAGAACACAGCGATATCTTGGTTTTCGTGGGGTTTCAAGCTGAGATATGCATTTTTTACGATAATTTTGGTGAGACTTCTGTCCGAAGTATGCTGAATCATCGAGATCGCTCTTTTCGAGCTAGCTAGTGCGAGAAACACGTTATCTGGTGTTTTCAACGCTCCACAGTGCGTTTGATATGCAGAACAGTAGATACCTTGGTTTTCGTGGGGTTTCAAGCTGAGATATGCATTTTCTGCGATAATCTTGTTGAGACTTCTGTCCGAAGTTTGCAGAATCATCGAGATCGCTCGTTTCGAGCTACTGAATGCGAGAAACACGTAATCTGGTGTTTTAACCACTCCACAGTGCGTTGGATATGCAGAACCGGAGATATTTTGGTTTTCGTCGGGTTTCAAGCAGAGATATGCATTTTCTGCGATAATCTTGTTGAGACTTCTGTCCGAAGTATGCAGAATCATCGAGATCGCGCTTTTCGAGCTATTTAATGCGAGAAACACGTTATCTGGTATTTTCACCACTCCACAGTGCGTTGGATATGCAGAACCGCAGATATTTTGGTTTTCGTCGGGTTTCAAGCTGAGATATGCATTTTCTACGATAAGCTTTGTGAAACATCTGTCCGAAGTATGCAGAAACGTCGAGAGCGCTCTTATCGAGCTATTTAATGCGAGTAACACGTTATCTGGTGTCTTCACCACTCCACAGTGCGTTTGATATGCAGAACAGTAGATATCTTGGTTTTCGTAGGATTTCAAGCTGAGATTTGCATTTTCTGCGATAATCTTGTTGAGACTTCCGTGCGAAGTATGCAGAATCATCGAGATCGCTCGTTTCGAGCTATTTAATGCGTGAAACACGTTATCTGGTGTTTTCACCACTCCACGGTACGTTTGATGTGCAGAACCGGAGATAACTCGGTTTTCGTCGGGTTTCAAGCTGAGATATGCATTTTCTACGATAATCTTGGTGAGACTTCTCTCCGAAGTATGCTGAATCATCGAGATCGCTCTTTTCGAGCTAGTTAGTGCAAGAAACACGTTATCTGGTGTTTTCACCACTCCACAGTGCGTTTGATATGCAGAACAGTACACATCTTGGTTTTCGTGGGGTTTCAAGCTGAGATATGCATTTTCTGCGATAATCTTGTTGAGACTTCTGTCCGAAGTATGCAGAATCATCGAGATCGCTCGTTTCGAGCTATTTAATGCGAGAAACACGTTATCTGGTATTTTCACCACTCCACAGTGCGTTGGATATGCAGAACCGCAGATATTTTGGTTTCCGTCGGGTTTCAAGCTCAGATATGCATTTTCTACGATAAGCTTGGTGAAACATCTGTCCGAAGTATGCAGAAACATGGAGAGCGCTCTTTTCGAGCTATTTAATGCGAGAATCACGTTTTCTGGGGTTTTCACCACTCCACAGTTCGTTGGAAATGCAGAACAGTAGATATCTTGGTTTTCGTGGGGTTTCAAGCAGAGATATGCATTTTCTGCGATAATCTTCGTGAGACTTCTGTTAGAAGTATGCAGAATCATCGAGATCGCACTTTTCGAACTATTTAATGCGAGAAACACGTTATGTGGTGTTTTCACCACTCCACAGTTGGTTTGATATGCAGAACCGGCGATATTTTGGTTTTCGTCGGGTTTCAAGCTGAGATATGCATTTTCTACGATAATCTTCGTGAAACATCTGTCCGAAGTATGCAGAAACATCGAGAGCGCTCTTTTCGAGCTATTTAATGCGAGAAACACGTTCTCTGGTTGTTTTCACCACTCCACAGTGCGTTTGATATGCAGAACCGGCAACATCTTGATTTTCGTGAGGTTTCGAGATGAGATATGCATTTTCTGCGATAATATTGGTGAGACTTCTGTCAGAAGTATGCAGGATCATCGAGAACGCTCTTTTCGAGCTATTTAATGTTAGATACACGTTACCTGGTGTTTTCACCACACCACAGTGCGTTTGATATGCAGAACCGGCGATATCTTGATTTTCGTGGTGTTTCCAGCTGAGATATGCATTTTCTGCGATAATCTTGGTGGGTCTTTTGTCAGAAGTATGCAGAATCATCTAGATCGCTCTTTTCGAGCTACTTAATGCACGAAACACGTTTTCTGGTGTTTTGACCACTCCACAGTACGTTTGAAATGCAGAACCGGAGATATCTTGGTTTCGGTCGGGTTTCAAGCTGAGATATGCATTTTCTACGATAACCCTAGTGAGACTTCTGTCAGAAGTATGCGGAATCATCTAGATCGCTCTTTTCGAGCTACTTAATGCACGAAACACGTTTTCTGGACGCTTTCACCACTCCACAGTACGTTTGATATGCAGAACCGGCGATATCTTGGTTTTCGTGGGGTTTCAATCTGAGATATGCATTTTTTACGATAATCTTGGTGAGACTTCTGTCCGAAGTATGCTTAATCATCGAGATCGCTCGTTTCGAGCTATTTAATGCGAGAAACACGTTATCTGGTGTTTTCACCACTCCACAGTGCGTATGATATGCAGAACCGGCGATATTATGGTTTTCGTGGGGTTTCAAGCTGAGATATGCATTTTCTGCGATAATCTTGGTGAGACTTCTGTCCGAAGTATGCTGAAACATCGAGATCGCTCTTTTCGAGCTAGTTAATGCGAGAAAAAACTTATCCGCTGTTTTCACCACTCCACAGTGCGTTTGATATGCAGAACAGTAGATACCTTGGTTTTCGTGGGGTTTCAAGCTGAGATATGCATTTTCTGCGATAATCTTGTTGAGACTTCTGTCCGAAGTTTGCAGAATCATCGAGATCGCGCTTTTCGAGCTATTTAATGCGAGAAACACGTTATCTGGTGTTTTCACCACTCCACAGTTGGTTTGATATGCAGAACCGGCGATATTTTGGTTTTCGTCGGGTTTCAAGCTGAGATATGCATTTTCTACGATAATCTTGGTGAAACATCTGTCCGAAGTATGCAGAAACATCGAGAGCGCTCTTTTCGAGCTATTTAATGCGAGAAACTCGTTTTCTGGGGTTTTCACCATTCCCCGGTACGTTTGATGTGCAGAACCGGAGATAACTCGGTTTTCGTCGGGTTTCAAGCTGAGATATGCATTTTCTACGATAATCTTGGTGAGACTTCTGTCAGAAATATGCAGGATCTTCGAGAACGCTCTTTTCGAGATATATAATGCGAGAAACACGTTATCTGGTGTTTTCACCACTCCACAGTACGTTTGATATGCAGTACCAGCGATATCTTGGTTTTCGTGGGGTTTTAAGCTGAGATATGCATTTTTTACGATAATCTTGGTGAGACTTCTGTCCGAAGTATGCAGAATCATCGAGATCGCACCATTCGAGCTATTTAATGCGAGAAACACGTTCTCTGGTTGTTTTCACCACTCCACAGTGGGTTTGATATGCAGAACCGGAAACATCTTGATTTTCGTGAGGTTTCGAGCTGAGATATGCATTTTCTGCGATAATCTTGTTGAGACTTCTGTTAGAAGTATACAGAATCATCGAGATCGCGCTTTTCGAGCTATTTAATGCGAGAAAAAACTTATCCGCTGTTTTCACCACTCCACAGTGCGTTTGATATGCAGAACACAGCGATATCTTGGTTTTCGTGGGGTTTCAAGCTGAGATATGCATTTTTTACGATAATTTTGGTGAGACTTCTGTCCGAAGTGTCCAGAATCATCGAGATCGCTCGTTTCGAGCTACTTAATGCGAGAAACACGTTATCTGGTGTTTTCACCACTCCACAGTTGGTTTGATATGCAGAACCGGCGATATTATGGTTTTCGTGGGGTTTCAAGCTGAGATATGCAATTTTCTGCGATAATCTTGGTGAGACTTCTGTCCGAAGTATGCTGAAACATCGAGATCGCTCTTTTCGAGCTAGTTAATGCGAGAAAAAACTTATCCGCTGTTTTCACCACCCCACAGTGCGTTTGATATGCAGAACACAGCGATATCTTGGTTTTCGTGGGGTTTCAAGCTGAGATATGCATTTTTTACGATAATTTTGGTGAGACTTCTGTCCGAAGTGTCCAGAATCATCGAGATCGCTCGTTTCGAGCTACTTAATGCGAGAAACACGTTATCTGGTGTTTTTACCACTCCACAGTGCGTTTGATATCCAGAACCGGCGATATCTTGGTTTTCGTGGGGTTTCGAGCTGAGATATGCATTTTCTGCGATAATCTTGTTGAGACTTCTGTCCGAAGTATGCAGAATCATCGAGATCGCTCTTTTCGAGCTAGCTAGTGCGAGAAACACGTTATCTGGGGTTTTCACCACTCCACAGTGCGTTTGATATGCAGAACAGTAGATACCTTGGTTTTCGTGGGGTTTTAAGCTGAGATATGCATTTTCTGCGATAATCTTGTTGAGACTTCTGTCCGAAGTTTGCAGAATCATCGAGATCGCGCTTTTCGAGCTATTTAATGCGAGAAACACGTTATCTGCTGTTTTCACCACTCCACAGTTGGTTTGATATGCAGAACCGGCGATATTTTGGTTTTCGTCGGGTTTCAAGCTGAGATATGCATTTTCTGCGATAATCTTGGTGAGACTTCTGTTAGAAGTATGCAGAATCATCGATATCGCGCTTTTCGAGCTATTTAATGCGAGAAACACGTTATCTGCTGTTTTCACCACTCCACAGTTGGTTTGATATGCAGAACCGGCGATATTTTGGTTTTCGTCGGGTTTCAAGCTGAGATATGCATTTTCTACGATAATCTTGGTGAAACATCTGTCCGAAGTATGCAGAAACTTCGAGAGCGCTCTTTTCGAGCTATTTAAAGCGAGAAACTCGTTTTCTGGGGTTTTCACCATTCCACGGTACGTTTGATGTGCAGAACCGGAGATAACTCGGTTTTCGTCGGGTTTCAAGCTGAGATATGCATTTTCTACGATAATCTTGGTGAGACTTCTGTCCGAAGCATGCAGGATCTTCGAGAACGCTCTTTTCGAGCTAGCTTGTGCGAGAAACACGTTATCTGGTGTTTTCACCACTCCACAGTGCGTTTGATATGCAGAACAGTAGATACCTTGGTTTTCGTGGGGTTTCAAGCTGAGATATGCATTTTCTGCGATAATCTTGTTGAGACTTCTGTTAGAAGTATACAGAATCATCGAGATCGCGCTTTTCGAGCTATTTAATGCGAGAAACACGTTATCTGGTGTTTTCACCACTCCACAGTTGGTTTGATATGCAGAACCGGCGATATTTTGGTTTTCGTCGGGTTTCAAGCTGAGATATGCATTTTCTGCGATAATCTTGTTGAGGCTTCTGTCCGAAGTTTGCAGAATCATCGAGATCGCTCGTTTCGAGCTACTGAATGCGAGAAACACGTTATCTGGTGTATTCACCACTCCACAGTGCGTTGGATATGCAGAACCGGCGATATTATGGTTTTCGTGGGGTTTCAAGCTGAGATATGCATTTTCTGCGATAATCTTGGTGAGACTTCTGTCCGAAGTATGCTGAAACATCGAGATCGCTCTTTTCGAGCTAGTTAATGCGAGAAAAAACTTATCCGCTGTTTTCACCACTCCACAGTGCGTTTGATATGCAGAACACAGCGATATCTTGGTTTTCGTGGGGTTTCAAGCTGAGATATGCATTTTTTACGATAATTTTGGTGAGACTTCTGTCCGAAGTGTCCAGAATCATCGAGATCGCTCGTTTCGAGCTACTTAATGCGAGAAACACGTTATCTGGTGTTTTTACCACTCCACAGTGCGTTTGATATCCAGAACCGGCGATATCTTGGTTTTCCTGGGGTTTCGAGCTGAGATATGCATTTTCTGCGATAATCTTGTTGAGACTTCTGTCCGAAGTATGCAGAATCATCGAGATCGCTCTTTTCGAGCTAGCTAGTGCGAGAAACACGTTATCTGGGGTTTTCACCACTCCACAGTGCGTTTGATATGCAGAACAGTAGATACCTTGGTTTTCGTGGGGTTTTAAGCTGAGATATGCATTTTCTGCGATAATCTTGTTGAGACTTCTGTCCGAAGTTTGCAGAATCATCGAGATCGCTCGCTTCGAGCTACTGAATGCGAGAAACACGTTATCTGGTGTTTTCACCACTCCACAGTGCGTTGGATATGCAGAACCGGAGATATTTTGGTTTTCGTCGGGTTTCAAGCAGAGATTTGCATTTTCTGCGATAATCTTGGTGAGACTTCTGTTAGAAGTATGCAGAATCATCGATATCGCGCTTTTCGAGCTATTTAATGCGAGAAACACGTTATCTGCTGTTTTCACCACTCCACAGTTGGTTTGATATGCAGAACCGGCGATATTTTGGTTTTCGTCGGGTTTCAAGCTGAGATATGCATTTTCTACGATAATCTTGGTGAAACATCTGTCCGAAGTATGCAGAAACTTCGAGAGCGCTCTTTTCGAGCTATTTAAAGCGAGAAACTCGTTTTCTGGGGTTTTCACCATTCCACGGTACGTTTGATGTGCAGAACCGGAGATAACTCGGTTTTCGTCGGGTTTCAAGCTGAGATATGCATTTTCTACGATAATCTTGGTGAGACTTCTGTCCGAAGTATGCAGGATCTTCGAGAACGCTCTTTTCGAGCTAGCTAGTGCGAGAAACACGTTATCTGGTGTTTTCACCACTCCACAGTGCGTTTGATATGCAGAACAGTAGATACCTTGGTTTTCGTGGGGTTTCAAGCTGAGATATGCATTTTCTGCGATAATCTTGTTGAGACTTCTGTTAGAAGTATACAGAATCATCGAGATCGCGCTTTTCGAGCTATTTAATGCGAGAAACACGTTATCTGGTGTTTTCACCACTCCACAGTTGGTTTGATATGCAGAACCGGCGATATTTTGGTTTTCGTCGGGTTTCAAGCTGAGATATGCATTTTCTGCGATAATCTTGGTGAGACTTCTGTTAGAAGTATGCAGAATCATCGAGATCGCGCTTTTCGAGCTATTTAATGCGAGAAACACGTTATCTGGTGTTTTCACCACTCCACAGTTGGTTTGATATGCAGAACCGGCGATATTTTGGTTTTCGTCGGGTTTCAAGCTGAGATATGCATTTTCTACGATAATCTTGGTGAAACATCTGTCCGAAGTATGGAGAAACATCGAGACCGCTCTTTTCGAGCTATTTAATGCGAGAAACTCGTTTTCTGGGGTTTTCACCACTCCACAGTTCGTTGGATATGCAGAACCGGAGATATCTTGGTTTTCGTGGGGTTTCAAGCTGAGATATGCATTTCCTGCGATAATCTTGGTGAGACTTCTGTCCGAAGTATGCTGAATCATCTAGATCGCTCTTTTCGAGCTATTTAATGCGAGAAACACGTTATCTGGTGTTTTCACCACTCCACTGTGCGTTTGATATGCAGAACAGTAGATATCTTGGTTTTCGTGGGGTTTCAAGCTGAGATATGCATTTTCTGCGATAATCTTGTTGAGACTTCTGTCCGCAGTATGCAGAATCATCGAGATCGCTCGTTTCGAGCTATTTGATGCGAGAAACACGTTATCTGGTGTTTTCACTACTCCACAGTGCGTTGGATATGCAGAACCGGAGATATTTTGGTTTTCGTCGGGTTTCAAGCTGAGATATGCATTTTCTACGATAAGCTTGGTGAAACATCTGTCCGAAGTATGCAGAAACGTCGAGAGCGCTCTTATCGAGCTATTTAATGCGAGTAACACGTTATCTGGTGTCTTCACCACTCCACAGTGTGTTTGATATGCAGAACAGTAGATATCTTGGTTTTCGTAGGGTTTCAAGCTGAGATATGCATTTTCTGCGATAATCTTGTTGAGACTTCTGTCCGAAGTATGCAGAATCATCGAGATCGTTCGTTTCGAGCTATTTAATGCGTGAAACACGTTATCTGGTGTTTTCACCACTCCACGGTACGTTTGATGTGCAGAACCGGAGATAACTCGGTTTTCGTCGGGTTTGAAGCTGAGATATGCATTTTCTACGATAATCTTGGTGAGACTTCTGTCAGAAGTATGCAGAATCATCGAGATCGCACTTTTCGAGCTATTTAATGCTAGAAACACGTAATAATTTTATTAAGTAGATTTATTTCTAAAATAGGATTGATTTTAATAATTTTATTTGTTTTAATTCAAAATATTTTAGTAATTTTAGAATTGTGTATATCATTTATTCAAGCTTATGTATTTTCAACTTTAAGAGTATTGTATTTTTCAGAATTTAAATAAATAAAATGATAATAAGAAATTTTCCTTTTCATTTAGTAACAGTTAGACCATGACCTTTTTTGATATCTATGAGATTAATAAATTCAATATTAGGTTTTATTAATTGATTTTATTTAAATGATTTTGAATTTATTTTTTTAAATTTATTTATTAATTTATTAATTATATATCAATGATGACGAGATATTATTCGAGAGAGTTTATATCAAGGATTTCATACTTTTATAGTTTATGGGTTTTTAAAGTTTAGAATAATCTTATTTATTATTTCAGAAATATTTTTTTTTTTCTTTTTTTTGAACTTATTTTCATAGATGTATTTCTTTAAGAATTGAATTAGGGTATATTTGACCTCCTAAAATAATTAGTCAATTTAATCCTTATGATATTCCTTTATTAAATTCTGTTATTTTAATTTCTTCAGGATTGTCAGTTTCTTGAAGTCATTATAGATTGTTAAATAATAATTTTAATATAGTTAATTTAAGATTATTTTTTACAGTTATTTTAGGTATTTATTTTACTTTAATTCAATTTATTGAATATTTAGAATCTTCTTTTAGAATTAATGATGGAATTTTTGGTTCTATTTTTTATATAAGGACTGGATTCCATGGTCTTCATGTTATTGTAGGGACTTTAATATTGATATTTTCTTTATTTCGATTGAATATAAATCATTTTAGAAAAATTCATCATTTTAATTTTGAAGGTTCATTATGATATTGACATTTTGTTGACGTTATTTGATTATTTTTATATATTTTTATTTATTGATGAATATATTATATATATAGTATAATTTAATACAGTTAACTTCCAATTAACAAATTTATATTTTAGTAATATATATAGTGATGTTAATGGTGTTATCTTATATTAGATTAATTTTTTGAATTATAATTTTAATTTATTTATTAAATGTATTTTCTTCTATTTTTAAGATTTCTGATAAGGAAAAAAAAAGTTCTTATGAATGTGGATTTAATCCTATTACTAAGGGTTTTATTCCATTTTCAGTACCTTTTTATTTAATACCTTTAATATTTTTAGTATTTGATATTGAAATTATTTTAATTGTTCCATTTGTTGCGTCGTCGGTTTGAGCAAGTGATATGCTCAACTTCCCCTAACGCTTGGTTGTCGCTGGTGCGATATTTCGCAGAGTCCCTTTCGTTTTACAGAGTGTATGGTTTAGTTCTTTGAAGGCTGTTTTTATAATAATCCTTTTAAGCGTCAGCCCTGTATTTATATAAATTCTTGAAGTTCGTTTTCCCGATTTTGGCGAATCAGAACCGTTCCTGCCCCTTGAACAGTCCTCCATGGCCAAGCGCAAGCCGCCACCCTGGAAATCCCTGGTTGGCAGGGTGGTGGAATGTCGTTGTGGCGGGGGAGTCAGACCCAAGGGGTGAGCGGTCCTAATGGGACTCTTGCTACGTGTGTTAGGGACTTTACGATACGTTAATTGCTATTGAGGGCGACCGGGTACCAGAAAGGCACATGGGCCGCAGAAACGCAAAGTTTCCGCGGTCATAAACTCTTTCTGGAACTCGACCTCGGCTTGTAATAAAGGAATTTAACTAAAGGTTAGAAAGTCAAGCATCCTCAAAAATAGCATAATGAATCGCCCGTATCATAAAGTCGTCCTAACGACTAGTTTTGCGTCGCAACACCATTTATTTTATTGGTTAAGTATATAGGTTTTAGTTATATATTTATTATTTTTTTATTATTTTTTTTTATTATACTTTTTTCCTTAGTTTATGAATGATGTATAAATTATTTATTGTGAATATTTTAATTTGAATATATGGATTATTAGTTAATCAATATTTAAGTCGAAATTAAATTGTAATTTTTTACTTCATATATTATTTAATTTATATAATTTAATATAAATTTTAATTAAAGCCAAATAGAGGCATTTTATTGTTAATAAGATTATTGAATAATTTATTCTAATTAAAGAAATAATTGAAAATAGAATTTCTAATTCTGTAGAGATATTAATTTATCATATTTCTTTAATAGGTTTATATAGTTTAATTAAAACTTTATATTTTCAGTATAAAAATATTAATATATATATATTTATTTATAAATAAATATATAAAGATATATACATATATTTAAAAATAATAAATTATTTCTTTAATATTTTCAATATTATGCTCTTATATAAGCTATTTAAATTTAATAGATAAATAATATTAGTAATATAAATAGAAAAAAAGAGGAAATTATATAGTTGAAGTTAAATATACTAAATTTAATAATTGTTAAATAATATAGAATATTTTTTATTAATTTTCCTATAAGTATTTCAAATAATCTTTTTTCAATAAATTTTTCATAGTTTAAAATGATTTTTACTGGTATTTTATAAATATGGGCATAGAAGATATTTATAAGTATTATTCTTTCAGTTAAATTAATTAATAGATAATTTTTTTTATTTGATTTAAAAATTTGATAGCCAATAATTATACCAATAATTAATAATTTAATAATTATTAATTTATATACTTTAGGTAGATTAATATTATAATCTAAGTAAATTATATTTAGATAAATTTTACTAAAAAATAGTGATATAATAAATATAATTAATATTCTAAAATTTATTATATTATTTTCTTTTAAATTTAAATTATTGTAGAAAGGTAAATTTTGGGGCAGTAAAGTTAAAATTAAACGAGTTGAATATGCAACTGTAAAGATAGTTCCAAGTATTAAATTTAATAATCTTATAAAATTTAATTTATTATAAAAAAAAAATTCTATAATTAAGTCTTTGGAGTAAAATCCACATAAAAATGGGAATCCACATAGAGATAAAATTGAAAATATTATAATTAATCTTTTAAATGGGTAGATTATGAATATTCCTTTATAATCACGTATATCTTGACTTCTATTTATATAATGAATAAATCTTCCTGAACATAGAAATATTAAAGATTTAAATATTGCATGAATGATTAAATGAAAAAAGGCTAAGTTTTCTAAACCTAGAAATAAAATTCTTATTATAAATCCTAGTTGTCTTAAGGTAGATAAAGCAATAATTTTTTTAAAATCTATTTCAAATATAGCTATTAATCCGGCAATTAGTATAGTTAATCTTGAAATAATTAATAAATATTTATTTAAATTTGTATTTATAATTAAAGTATTGTATCGAATTAAGATATATACTCCGGCAGTTACTAATGTAGATGAATGAACTAAAGAAGATACAGGAGTGGGAGCTATTATAGCAGCAGGTAATCAATTTCTAAAAGGAATTTGTGCGCTTTTTGTAAAGGTTATAATTACAATAAGAATAAATATTGGTAAATTTAAATTATAAAGTATTAAGTTTCATGAATTAAATTTTATTATAAAACAAATTAATATTAAAAGACAAATATCTCCAATTCGATTTAAAATAATAGTTAATAATCCTGCTCTATAAGCTTTATTGTTATTATAATAAATAATTAAACAATTAGAGATTAATCCTAAACCATCTCATCCTAATAAAATAGTTAATATATTAGGTCTTAAAATTATAAATAATATTGATAAATAAAATAATGAAGTTAAGTATAAAAATTTATTTATACGATTGTTATTTAATTTTATATATTCAGTTCTATAAATTAGAACTATTGCTGTAATTAATCTGACTATTATAATAAAAAATAATGTTTTATTATCAATTAAAATAAATAAATTAAATTTTATTGAATTAAAATTTAAGATTAATCATTCAATAATAATAATTTTATTAATTATGTTAAGGCGTGGGCGTATGATCGCCCCGGTTTCGCCTTTTAGTAAGGGTTACGGTTCGCGTTCCGAACGGTCGTCAGTCTGACTGTTAGGTGCATGCGGAATTTGTCCGTTATCACCAGCCTCGTGACGTCGTTCGGGGTTTTGGTCCTAATACAAACGCGCGTTGCCCGATTCGCGGTAGATAGAGGTATAGACAGGAGGGTTCGGACGAACCTCCGTATGGCTAACGGAGGGAGCCGAAGGAGGTGGACCACTAGCGTATAGTCAACACCGCGTGATCCCGGATGTGAAGGTGTCTAGGTGTAAGACAGGAGGGTTCGGACGAACCTCCGTATGGCTAACGGAGGGAGCCGAAGGAGATGGTCTATTCGGGAATGGATAACGACGCGTGACACACGAGGATGTGTCGGTGTATTATAGGAGGGTTCGGACGAACCTCCGTATGGCTAACGGAGGGAGCCGAAGGAAGTGGACCAGTAGCGTATGATTAACGCTGCGTGCCACCGGACAGTGTGTCTTTGGTGAGATAGGAAGTCTCGGACGAACCTCCGTATGGCTAACGGAGGGAGCCGAAGGAGATGGATCACTAGCGTATGGTTAACGCCGTGTTCCACCGGATATCAAGGTATTTTGGTATTCGCGAGTCGTAGTCGTTGATATACCTCGAGCGGTAAAGGTATATCTGTCGTGGGGTTAGCTAGTACGTTACTAAATTAGTCAGGATAGGTTTAATTGAATATAGACACGAAATGGATTCTATATCACTATATTCTAATATAATTACAAGGACTAATTGGTACAAGGTTATAGTTAGTCGATTCTTGACTCGGCAAGAATCTTCCTTCTCGACTTTAACGCGGTGAGAACGCGGAGGAGTCAGTACAGTATTATCTGATAGACACTTACGAAGTACGTTCACGACGTTAGTATGCTCGAAGGGGACTGGAACCCGATCTTGCTCGTATCTATACTCTGACGGACAGAGTAACGTTATGCTCAGAAAACTGGATTTGAGACTGCCCCCGAGCGTCGAAAATCATGCCCTTTTATACACCGAAAAACTAAGATTTTTGGTGGTGGGGAACGTTTGATTTCCGTGGGAATGGAATGTTCTTCCATCCCCTGATTTTCGACTGTCGGGGGGTGCGTGCTAGACTAAACATTAGGCGCCACACGTTTCGGGTAAGACGCGTACGTAACATCTCCCCCCTCAGAGGGAACATCGTTTATTATGATGCTTCCACAATGAGAGCCGAAGCGTGCGGTGCCTTGTTTTACAATGGTTGTAAAATAAAAAGAGATAAAATGAATTATATATGTAAAAAAGAAAAATGATCGGAATTAAAATTAATTATATCTAACTTAAGCTTAAAACTAATTAAAACAAAACAAAAATATTAAAACTATAGGTTATGTAATAATTGGAATAATATATAAGAAGAGAGAAATATATATGAAGAAGTTAAAGGGGTAAAATTAAGATGCTTAAGGGTATGATAAAAGAAAAACCTGGGGGTATAGGGGTGACGGGATGTCCAGGTGGTTGCCCTATTCCAGGCGCTCGTTGGTGGTTGGTAGTGGTTGGTTTCTGCGTTGAGAGTTCCTTTAGCGTCAATATTTTGTGATATTGGGGTGACGGAGTATCGACAGAAATTTGAGTTTTTAATCGGTTGTGTCCTCTGATAAGTATGATGTGGGTTTTAATTTGTCCTGATGTTTGATGATGGTGTGGCGATCATCGACTCTCAGGATGACGTTATTCCGTTCTGTTTTATCTTCAATCCGAAATGGTCCTATGTATTGCGGATCGAATTTATTGGTACGTGGTTCTTTCAAAATGTAAACGTATTGCCCTGTCTTAAATTCCGTGGGACGTGCATGTTTGTCGTAGTAACGTTTGGAACGTTCTTTTGCTTTGATAGTGTTGTCTGCAGCAAGGTTGCGAATTTCCGTCATTTTTGAAATTAATTCTGCGAGGTATGATCCGTATGTTTCCAATTCTTCTCCGCTTGGAAATGATGTTGGTGTGCGTGCTGGTTTTCCAAATACCAGCTCGTGTGGTGTAAAGTTAGTGGCTTCGTGAATAGAGGTATTGTATGAGAACATTGCGAAGGGGATCAACAGATCCCAGTCCTCGTAGGAATTCATGTAGTGTTTTAAGTACTCTGTAAGGACGATGTGACTTCTCTCCAATGATCCGTTTGTCTGTGGTCGGTATCCTGAGGTGGTGAATTGTTTGATTTTGAAGATTTCTGCTAGGTGTGTCATGATTTTTCCCAGAAAACTTGTTCCCTTGTCCGTTAGAATTGCTCGTGGTGTTCCGAAAACTGTGATGAAGTGCCTCGCGAAGGCATCTGCGATAGTAGTGGCTCGAATATTTGGTATTGCAACGGCTAAGCAATATTTGGTTAAATTATCTTGCATTGTCAGGATGTATCGATTTCCACTAGGCGTTTCGGGTAGTGGTCCAACGGTGTCCAAAGCTATTTTGTCGAAAGGCTCCAAAGGTGTATCTGTAATTAACATTGGTTGACGTGTTTTTGCTCTAACAAGTTTTTGTTCTTGACAACTTTTGCATTTTCTAATAAATTCCTGTATGTCGTTTTTCATTCCTGGCCAAGTGTAACGGGATTTTAATCTTCTATATGTTTTGTTTACGCCCTTGTGTCCTCCAACAAGGCTATCGTGTGCTTCCCTAATGAGTTGTGTATGGTCCTCTGCGGGTGGTGTCGTCGGTAGTGATGCCATGGAGTCTTCGTAGGGGTCGAGGATAGAACTGGCGAGACGTCTGGTCGTGTTTCCTTGGATTGTTGCATTTGAAGTCGAAAATTCTGAAGTGGGCACAGGTGTTGCTGGCGCTCTTCGGTTTGCTGCGGTTGGGGTCAAAGGCGTCGGCAGGCTCGGTGTCTCGATATCCAGGGCCGTAGTTACTGTTTCTTGCTCCGGTGGTTTTAAAGTTGATTCCGAATCTTCGTCGAAAGAAATCAAATCGTCGGTCTCCAGGCCAGTTAGGTTATTGTTATTGTAGTTGTATGAAAGGATTGAATTTCGTGGTGATGAGTGTGCAATAGGTAATATTCTGCTATCCAACGCGGTTTCATCTGCTAATGTTTTTTCATGAGAGAGAGTAGGCAATAAAGATCTGTTATGAAGCAGTTCGGTGGGAGTTCCTCTTCTTCCTCTCCTGGTAGGTTTCTTCTTTTCTTCCTCGGATGTGCTGCTGTCGTTATCGATGTAGCGTGGGCTGTCTTGCTTTCTACGTAGAAGTTTGATGCGGTGTCCAATAGTATTTTTATCCGTTTTTGTTGGAACGTATAGTTTGAAGTCTTTATCTTTACGTGGTATAAGAGGTAAGCAGACTGGATTCCTAGACAACGCGTCGGCGTTCATGTTTATTTTCGGGTTCGCCACTTTCAGTGCGATTTGTGGTCTCGTTCTTCTCGGCATGTGATGTGTGGTCTTGAAATCTGACTGATTGCTGAAATAAATCGGTTTTGTTGGTCGATTACGTGTTACCAGGGTTTTGTGGTAATATGAGATTTCAGCTTCTTCTTGCAGCAAGAACGGACTACCAATAATTCCGCTTGCTGGTATTGAACAATTTTTTAATACGTAGAAGGTGGCTGCAATGCCATCGATGCGATGTGTGGTAGTGCCCAACGTACGTACGGTTGCAGGTGAAATACTGGCGATTTTAATTCTTTCCTTCGATGTGAATGATGCGAAGTTATTTAATACGCCGACATCTACTAAATTTACGGCTGATCCTCCATCGATCAGAAATTCTCCTTTGCCTGTCTTTAGTTCCGGGACCTTGACTCTGATTCGGGCTGTTGGTGCTTCTTTGATGAGCCTCCGCGAATCTCGTCGGTGAACCGAACCATTCGGCGAAGTGGTAAACGATCGTCCGTCATCTCGCCGGTATGACGAACGCGATCGTAGTTTAAATTATTCGTAGGAAAGTTGCTTGCCATCCCATTTCTGGATTTGAACTCTTTCCTTTCCTTTTCTTTACAAGTTTTTCCGTCGTGACCTCGTGTGCCACAATTCCAACAATATATTTTCTTCTTGTTGAATGTTTCCTTTATCCTAGGACGATGAACATCTGGAGAGGGACTTCTTCTAAGGGGGAACGCTTGTGTTCTCCTCGGTCGCTCTTCATGGTCGGTATCCGAACCAGATGTACTCGTGCCTCGGAATCTTTGACGATGCGGTGAAGGTGACTGCGGGTAGGCCACCCTTGGCCTACGCTTATTTTCCCAGCGGGAAGTTTCTTCACCAAGGTGCTGGTGCCGGTTTCTTAACCGTTGGTCCACTTGAAGTACGGCGTCGAAGGCGTCGTCAAGTGTTTCTATCTTCCTGTCTAGCGTCGAAGTCCTCCAGGCAATGCGATCGGGTAATCCGTCGAGGAAATTTTCCAACACATCCTTTTCCATTTCTTGGATGATTGTTTCGTTGGTAATTCCGTATCGGTCGCGGATCGCGGTGCGCGTGGAATGGACCAAGTTACTGACACGACTAATATATTTGTTTAATGATTCGTCCGCACGTATCTTGAGTCGCGATATTTCCCCTTGGAGGAATGCTAGGTTGCGCCCAGGTGCGAAACATTTCTTCAAATGTTTTAAAAATTCCGGTACGTTTGCAAACGATTTTCCTTGCACTCGTGTTCTTGCCGCACCGGTGAGTTTTGTATAAACCATCGCGAGATACTCAGGTTCTGTGTCTCGCGGAATTAGTGTTAGACCGTCCTCGACGCGTTGCGCGAAAGTCGACAAAGGCGGATTCTCGCCGTCGAATATTGGCAAAGAGGAAACGGCTGATTGCAAGCAGCTACGCTGCGTAAGTATGGCCATAGAGTTTGCCATTGAAATGGTAAGGTTCGCGATTTCGTCGGGCGAAAGCGAAGCTTGTTGCCTTGCCATCCTGAATAATTAAAATTGTAACGTTTTTATATAGCTAATCCCACCGCTGTCACCAGTTTGTTAAGGCGTGGGCGTCTGATCGCCCCCGGTTTCGCCTTTTAGTAAGGGTTACGGTTCGCGTTCCGAACGGTCGTCAGTCTGACTGTTAGGTGCATGCGGAATTTGTCCGTTATCACCAGCCTCGTGACGTCGTTCGGGGTTTTGGTCCTAATACAAACGCGCGTTGCCCGATTCGCGGTAGATAAAGGTATAGACAGGAGGGTTCGGACGAACCTCCGTATGGCTAACGGAGGGAGCCGAAGGAGGTGGACCACTAGCGTATAGTCAACACCGCGTGATCCCGGATGTGAAGGTGTCTAGGTGTAAGACAGGAGGGTTCGGACGAACCTCCGTATGGCTAACGGAGGGAGCCGAAGGAGATGGTCTATTCGGGAATGGATAACGACGCGTGACACACGAGGATGTGTCGGTGTATTATAGGAGGGTTCGGACGAACCTCCGTATGGCTAACGGAGGGAGCCGAAGGAAGTGGACCAGTAGCGTATGATTAACGCTGCGTGCCACCGGACAGTGTGTCTTTGGTGAGATAGGAAGTCTCGGACGAACCTCCGTATGGCTAACGGAGGGAGCCGAAGGAGATGGATCACTAGCGTATGGTTAACGCCGTGTTCCACCGGATATCAAGGTATTTTGGTATTCGCGAGTCGTAGTCGTTGATATACCTCGAGCGGTAAAGGTATATCTGTCGTGGGGTTAGCTAGTACGTTACTAAATTAGTCAGGATAGGTTTAATTGAATATAGACACGAAATGGATTCTATATCACTATATTCTAATATAATTACAAGGACTAATTGGTACAAGGTTATAGTTAGTCGATTCTTGACTCGGCAAGAATCTTCCTTCTCGACTTTAACGCGGTGAGAACGCGGAGGAGTCAGTACAGTATTATCTGATAGACACTTACGAAGTACGTTCGCGACGTTAGTATGCTCGAAGGGGACTGGAACCCGATCTTGCTCGTATCTATACTCTGACGGACAGAGTAACGTTATGCTCAGAAAACTGGATTTGAGACTGCCCCCGAGCGTCGAAAATCATGCCCTTTTATACACCGAAAAACTAAGATTTTTGGTGGTGGGGAACGTTTGATTTCCGTGGGAATGGAATGTTCTTCCATCCCCTGGCTAGACGACTGTCGGGGGGTGCGTGCTAGACTAAACATTAGGCGCCACACGTTTCGGGTAAGACGCGTACGTAACAATTATAATTAAATAACAAGCAGTTATAAAAGATAAGATTCTTCATATTGTTAAAATGATTCTAAAAATTATTATTTTGATAATAATTTAAAGTAATATATATATATATACATTTTTGATATCACAAATCAATATTTTAGTTAAATTATTTAAATAAATAATATTTAAATTTATAATTATTAGATTAATTGGAATTCAATGTAATATTAAAGTAAGAAAATTAATTAATTTATTAATTTTGATAGCATAAAAATTTAATATATTAGTAAATCCATGTTGAATATATCTATATAAATATAAAGTATAAATAAATCTTATTAAACAATAGATAATTATAATATAAATTAAATATTTACATCAATTAAATAATCCAATTAGTAAAGTGATTTCGCTAATTAAATTTAAAGATATAGGAGCAGCTATATTTGATGATCTTAATAAGAATCATATTAAAGCTATAGAAGGTATAAGAATTATTATACCTTTATTTAAAATTATTAATCGTCTATTAGTTTGTCTATAGATAATATTAATTAGATAAAAAAGTCCGGATGAACATAAACCATGAGCAATTATTATATAAATACCTCCTTTTATTCCAATATAAGATAGTGTTATTATTCCTCTAATTGTTAAAGCTATATGAATAATTGAAGATATAGCAACAATGATTTTTATATCAATTTGTCGTAAACATGAAAGTCTTAAAATTAATCTTCCAATTATTCTTAAGTAAATTAAATAAATTCTTAATTTATTTAAATTTTTTAAAATTATAATTATTCGTAATAAGCCATATCTTCCAAGTTTTAATATGTTAGAAGCTAAAATTATAAATCCAATATATGAAGCTTCTACATGAGCTTTTAATAATCAATTGTGAAGTGTAAATATAGGAATTTTTACTATAAAAGATATTAGTAAATAAATTAAAATATATATAGATAATTTAAGTTTTTTAATTTCTATATAAGGAAAAGATAAATTTTTTCTATATTTTAATATGTAAAATATAATTATTAATAAAGGTAATGATAAAACTAAAGTATAAAATATTAAATAATAACTTGCTAATATTCGAAATATACCATATCCTCAGAAAATAACTATAAAGAAAATTAATAATAAATTTATTTCAAATATTAAATAAAAAATAAAAAAATTTATAGTTATGAAATTTAAGATTAAGGATATTAATATTATTATAGTTAAATTGGCGTATATATTTATATTATTTTCGTACTTTATATTTATTATAATTATTCTGAAAATTCATAAAGTTAAAATAATTAAATTATAAGAATATGTATTAAATCTTAAATTATTAGAAATTATTCATCAATTTATTAAATTTAGTTTAAATAATATAATAAATGTTAATATATAAGAATTATTTCTTAATAGATATAAACATTTATTTATATTAAATTGTATCATTATATAAGTAATGAATATAATTATTTCGAACATAAATTTATTAAATTAATGTTTTGATGGCCATGTGTATAATTTATTCTAATTAGTAAAGCTAATCCTACAATAGATTCACATACTGCGAAAATAATATAGATAATAAAAATTCATCTATTTAAATTATTTAATAGAATAATAATAATTAAAGTTAAAATAAAATATTCTAAAGTAATTAAAAAGTTAATAAATTGTTTTCTAGATTTTCAAAGAATTAAGGCGATAATAACTAATAAAATAATTATGTAAATAAATTTAAAATATTATATAATTTAAGTTAAAATAATAATTTTGTAAATTATTAATGAATTGTGAATATTCTATAATAAAGTTTAAATTTCAAAAAAAATTAATATAAATTTTTTATAATTCCCAGAATTATTGTTTTATGAGTAAACTATTTTTTGTTTAAATTAATTATAATATGATAATATATATATATATATATATATATATATATATATATATATATATATATATATATATATATAGATTTTTATGTTAGACGAGAATTAAGCCTCAAAAAAATGTGTTTTTGGTTAGTTTTATTAAATAAATAAATCAAAAATTAAAAATTATATAAAATGTCCATAGAATTTCTAAATTATATATTAAAGTTTTTTTTAATATTTTTATATTTTTTATCTTTATATTTGATTTTTTTTATTTTAATTACTGGGGATAAAATTCATCCTATAAAGAATTTAAAATATTTTTTATTATATATAGTTATTTTATGTTTAATTTTATATTTATTTAAATTTAAATCTTTATTTATTTATATAATTATAATTATTTTTATTAGAGGGTTAATAATTTTATTTGCTTATTTTGTTAGATTAAATAATCAATCTATGATGAATTATTTTAAATATATAAATTTTTTTATTATTGGTTTATTAATAATTAATATTATATATTTCTTTTCTAATTATTTAATTGAAAATTTTGATAGAATAATTTATTCAATAAATCTATATCGGGATAAAAATATTAATTTATCTTTTATTTATCAATATTCAAATTTGTTTTTATTATTTTTTATAATTTTATTTTTAGTTTTTGTTTTAATTATAAGATATAAAATAAGATATCCTAAAAAAAAAGCTTATCAATCTAAATCTAAATTTTTAGAAGAGTTAGATAAAAAATATAACTTTTAAACTTTATCCTGTTAATTTGTTTTATTTAATTTTAATGTCAATAAAATTTTTAAGTTTATTAAATAAAGATGAAATTCTTAATATATTTTTTTATTCATTATTGATATTACCTACTCCCTTTAATATTAATATTTGATGAAATTTTGGATCAATATTAGGGGTATTTTTGGTAATTCAAATTCTGTCTGGATTATTTTTATCAATACATTATTGTCCTAATATTGATTATGCTTTTAATAGAATTATTCATATTATAAAAGATGTTAATTCTGGTTGATTAATTCGTTTAATTCATATAAATGGAGCATCTTTTTATTTTATTATAATATATATTCATATTAGACGAAATATTTATTATCAATCTTTTAAATTAGTTCATGTATGATTAATTGGAGTTAGAATTTTATTTTTGTCAATAGCAACAGCTTTTATAGGATATGTTTTACCTTGAGGGCAAATATCTTTTTGAGGAGCAACTGTTATTACTAATTTAATATCCGCTATTCCTTATATTGGGCAATTATTAGTTGAATGAATTTGAGGGGGTTATTCTATTAATAATGCTACATTAAATCGATTTTTTTCTATTCATTTTATTTTACCTTTAATTATTTTATTAATAGTAGTTTTACATATTTTTTTTTTACATTTAACAGGTTCTACTAATCCTTTAGGATTTTCTAGAAATTTGTATAAAGTTCCTTTTCATCCTTATTTTGTTATTAAAGATGTTTTTATATTTATTTGAATTCTAATAATTTTTATATTATTAATTTGTCAATTACCTTATTTTTTAGGAGATCCTGATAATTTTAAAATTGCTAATAGAATAAGGACACCAGTTCATATTAAACCAGAGTGATATTTTTTATTTGCTTATTCAATTTTACGGGCAATTCCTAATAAATTGGGGGGGGTATTTATATTATTATTATCTATTTTAATTTTATATTTTATACCTTTATATAAAAATAATATTAAAACAAATAAATTTTATCCATTAAGTCAATTATTTTATTGATTTTTTATTAATAGATTTATTATATTAACTTGATTAGGTGGTCAGTTAATTGAATATCCTTATATTCAATTGAATAATATATTTACAATTATATATTTTTTTTTCTTTATTTTTTCTCCTGGATTATATTATTATTGAGATAATATTATTTATTAAATTAATAAATAGTTAATGAACTTGAATAAGTTTATATTTTGAAAATATATCATAGAAATAGTATTTTCTATTAACTTTTTAATTCTATTTTAAATATGTATAAAAATTACTTTTGTTATATATACAAATATATTATAAATTAATACTAAAATTAAAAAATCAGTTCAACATATGTATATTAAATTATCATAACGGATTCGTGGTAATACACCTCGTAATCATAAAATTAAAATTATATGAATATTTATAAAAATTAAAAATTTTATTCTAGGTATTTTAAAACCTATAAATATTAAAGTTATAATAAATCTTATAAATAAAATATTTGAATATTCTGATAAAAAAATTAATACAAAAAATCTTCTATAGTATTCTACATTAAATCCTGAAACTAATTCAGATTCTCCTTCAATTAGGTCAAAAGGGGTTCGATTTAATTCAATTAATATACTAATAAAAAAGATTATATAAATTGGTGTTAATAAAATTCTAAACTTTATATATTCTTGATATTAATATAATTGATTTAATGAATAACCTTCAGTCAAAATTATAATTAAAAAAAATATTAAAAAAAGACTAATTTCAAATGAAATTATTTGTGCTAAAGATCGAATAGCCCCTAATATAGAATAATTATTATTTGAAATTCACCCAATTAAAATAATTGGATAAGTATTAAGACCTAATAAAGTGATAAAGAATATTAAATTGTAATTTGTTATTATTAAATTAGTTCAAGGATATAAAATTCATAATAATATGGCAAATATAAATATAAATATTGGTCTTAATATATAAATTAAATAATTTAAATTTAAAAATAGTCATTCTTTAGAGATTAATTTAATAGCATCTGAAAAAGGTTGAAGCATTCCTTTATATCCTACTTTATTAGGTCCTTTTCGTGTTTGAATATATCTTAAGATTTTTCGTTCTAATAAGGTTAAAAAAGCTACTCTAAGTAATATACAAATTATAGTTAAAATTATAATAATTACAAAGATTATTACCTATATATAATTTATTATATGTATATATATTATTAAATTCTAACTTTAATGCACTTTTCTGCCAAGATAATTTTTAATAAATATTAATTTAATTAAATGATTATATTTATATAAATAATTTTAGTCCTTTCGTACAAAAAATTATAGGTTTTTTATAGATAGAAACCGATCTGACTTACGTCGATCTGAACTCAAATCATGTAAGATTTTAAAAGTCGAACAGACTTAATTTTTAAACTCCTGCATTTAAATTATATCTTAATTCAACATCGAGGTCGTAATCATCTTTATAAATTTGGTCTTTCAAAAGATATTACGCTGTTATCCCTAAGGTAATTTATTTTTTTAATTTTTAATAAAAGATCTTTTAAATTTTCTATAATTTAAGATTTTTTAAATTAAAGTTTTTTAAATTTAATAACCCTCCCAGTTAAATATGTTATAATTATTATTATTTAGAATAAAATTTAAATTTATAATAATTATAAATATGAAATTCTATAGGGTCTTATCGTCCCATAAAAAAATTTAAGAATTTTAACTTAAAACTTAATTTCATAAAATAATATTGAGACAGTATATATTTCATTAATTCTTTCATACAAGTCTTTAATTAGAAGACAATTTATTATGCTACCTTTGTACAGTCAGGTATACTGCAGCCATTTAATAAGAATCATTGGGCAGATTTATCTAAAATTATTATTTCTATAGACAATGTTTTTGTTAAACAGTTGAATATATTATTTTAATTTGCCTAATTCCTTAAATTTATATATTATTTCTTTAATAATTTTTACAATTTTTACTATTTATTTAATCATTATAAAATTAATTTATTTATTTAATTAGTTTTTTTTATAATTATTTTTATATTAATATTTTAAATTTTTAAGTAATATTTTTAAATTATAAAATATTTTATTATAATTTCAAATTTTAAGAATATAATAATAGTTGGATTTTAAAATTATTAATAATTTAAATTTAAAGGTTATCCCTTAAATTTTTTAATTAAATAAATTTATAAAATTTTAAAATTTTAATAAATTTTTATTTAATTATGAATTAAATTCATTTCTAAAAAAACCAGATATTTTAAAAATCGTATAACATCTAATTTCTAAATATATATTTATAGTTTTTTTGTAACAAAAAAAATTATATATATTTAGTTCTTTTTATTTCGGGATTAATATATATAAATAATTTAATTTGATTAACCCTGATACAAAAGTACTAAATTTATTTAAAATTTTTTAAATTTAAATAAGTTCATTTACATTACTTTTAACTTTTAAAAAAATTATTTTTTAATAAATAATTACTGAAATAATTGTTATTTGATAAAATTTTATTTATATAAAATTGATTAATTTATAATATTTTTTATTATTTTAATTAAAATAAAATTTTAATTAAATTAATCTTTTCAGTGTAAATGAAAAATTTTATTTCAGTTTAAACTAAAATTTTTAGTTCCTAATTACACTTTCCAGTACAATTACTATGTTACGACTTATTTCATTTTGGTGAAATTGACGGGCGATTTGTACGCTTATTAGCATATAGTTCAATTTAATTAATTAAAGTAAATTTACTTTTAAATTTTCTTTCAAAATAATTTTAAAATTATTTATTCAAAATATAATATTATATTATAACTCTTAATATCTTAAATGCACTACATATTTACTTGAATTTTAATTTATTAAAATTTATTAACATTATCAATTAAAAAAAATTTGTAAACAGCTATATATAAATGTAATTTAAGTGAGTCTTATCGTGGAATATCGATTAAATTATAAGTTCCTCTAATGGAATTAATAAGCCGCCATATTTATTAATTTTAATGATTTACATTTAATAGTTAATTTTTTATTTAATTTTATAGTAGGGTATCTAATCCTAGTTTTTTTATAAAATTTATCAATTAATTTAATGATAAATTTTAATTATTTGAACTAAATTGTATATTTCACTAAAAATTTAATTTTTTAATTAAAATATATTAATTTTTAAGTAATTAAAATATTATGATTAATTAATTTATAAAATTGGTTTAACCGCTGTTGCTGGCACCGAAATTTACCATTATTAAAATTTATTTCCGAATAAAATTTTTATTTAGTGTTGCAGATTTTATTATTAATAAAAAATTATTTTTTAATTTAATTATATATATAAAATAAACTTAATTAATTTGTAACTTAAATTCAATTTTATTGACTTAAATTTATTTAAAAATTTTAAATAAATTAAAGCTTTGATTTTTCTATAGAAGGTATCAATTTCTATAATGTAATTAATTTTTTAATTAAATATACAAAGATTAATCTATCTATAGGTAAATCTAATCTTTATTATAGTTAACCCCTCAATTGACTATTTAAAGCTTTGATTTTTCTATAGAAGGTATCAATTTCTATAATGTAATTAATTTTTTAATTAAATATACAAAGATTAATCTATCTATAGGTAAATCTAATCTTTATAATAGTTAACCCCACAATTAACTATTTAAAGCTTTGATTTTTCTATAGAAGGTATCAATTTCTATAATGTAATTAATTTTTTAATTAAATATACAAAGATTAATCTATCTACAGGTAAATCTAATCTTTATAATAGTTAACCCCCCAATTAACTATTTAAAGCTTTGATTTTTCTATAGAAGGTATCAATTTCTATAATGTAATTAATTTTTTAATTAAATATACAAAGATTAATCTATCTATAGGTAAATCTAATCTTTATAATAGTTAACCCCCCAATTAACTATTTAAAGCTTTGATTTTTCTATAGAAGGTATCAATTTCTATAATGTAATTAATTTTTTAATTAAATATACAAAGATTAATCTATCTATAGGTAAATCTAATCTTTATTATAGTTAACCCCCCAATTAACTATTTAAAGCTTTGATTTTTCTATAGAAGGTATCAATTTCTATAATGTAATTAATTTTTTAATTAAATATACAAAGATTAATCTATCTATAGGTAAATCTAATCTTTATAATAGTTAACCCCCCAATTAACTATTTAAAGCTTTGATTTTTCTATAGAAGGTATCAATTTCTATACTGTAATTAATTTTTTAATTAAATATACAAAGATTAATCTATCTATAGGTAAATCTAATCTTTATAATAGTTAACCCCCCAATTAACTATTTAAAGCTTTGATTTTTCTATAGAAAATTATAAATAATAAAAAAATTAATTTTTATATAAAAAATATTATATAGAAATAAATTGTTATTAAATAGCCCTAAAATATTATTAATTATATTAGATTAAAATTTTAATACAAAATTTTTAATAATAAAAACTTATAGTAGTAGTGTATATATATATATAATAATTAATAAATTATTTATATATATATATATATTTATATATTATTATAGATAGATGGAGGCCAACTGATAAATATATATACATTTTATATATATCAAGATATATATATAAATATTACAATATATAAATCTGAGAATATATATATGTACATTTATAAATATATCCTAAGGTAGGATTAAATTATGATTATTTATGCTTTCATATAATTTATAAATTATTTAATAACTTATAAATGCACTATATTTAATAAATATATATATATATATATATATATATATATATATATATATATATATATATATACAGGGTGTCCCAGAACTAGTGTAACATCCGGAAATGGGGGGTAGCTGAGGTGATTCTGAACAACCTTTTCCTTTACCAAAATGTTGTTTGAAGCTTCGTTTTCGAGTTATTAACGAAAAACACTGGCCAATCACAGCGCCCAGAAACCTCGCGCTCAACCACGTATTCACGGCTTTTATACACGGGCGCTCGGTCGGGCTACCGGCACACGTACTGGCACAGCATAGGTCTCGCGAAAAATGTTATGTCATTTTAAATTAAGAATAATGTGAAATTATTCGTTATTCATGAATAATAAACAAATTAGTAAGTCGTTTAACAACTGCGTTCGATACTTTTATTCGTTATTCGAAAGAAATAAAGCATTTTATTATTTATGAAAAACATTTTTTTTTTAACAGCACATTTTCAGGTGAATAAATTGTTTTAAGAAAAACGATTTGTATAACTAATGCTAGAAAAAAATAATTGAAATATCGTCCACGAAATAGCTTGCTTCGACGAAAGTAGGTCGGTAAGGCTGGATCCTCGTGTCGATCCTGACCTATCCAACAATTTTCAACAGCCGATGTTCTGGCTGAGTCGATGAACTCACTTCGCCGCACGATCGATATTTTTCGGTGACTTCTTAGAAGCTGTCGATTTTGATTTTTCTCCGTGCCTTCGGCGCGGTTCTCTGGCGAAAGGCTGCCGTGCTTGGTGCTTGTTCGCCGGAATGATTTATTATTAAACTAATTGTAACATCCACAGTTTTATAACTATTAATTTCAAAAAATTTAGAATTGAATACACGCTAATGTGGCTTATAAATTTGAATGGTATATCATCCACATTCACGAACGTGATGATAACTCTGTTCGATACTTTTATTCGTTATTCGAAAGGAATAAAATGTTTTATTATTGTTAGAAAAGTCCAAAAAGCGAAGGCTTGAGTGAGCCATGTGCAGTCTTTCGCTGCGTTTCCACCTCCTACGGATGGTTCTGCCTCAAGGCTAAGAAAGACCATATTGTCAAGGAGGTCCTTCTGACTAGGATTTTTCAGGGAAGACAGAATTATATCGGCCATCGCGAAGTATAGTCAATCCACAAGCTTTCACTCTTTTTAACCACCCACGTTCATTTCTTATTCAAACGTTCACCACCGTTATCCTGATTTTCCTTACATTATTTAAAAAAATAAAAAACATTTCGTAGTACTCTGCGTTCGTACGCGGCATGTTGCTCGTTCAGTTAGCAAAATAAATCTGAGAGCTTAAGCGTTTTGTGGATCCTAGGTGGACGTTTGGTAAGGAAGGGGAATAGTTACAATACAACGGAAAAGAAATGTTTATTGTACTGCCATGAGAAACACGAAACAGTTTCAAATAAACATCAAATAAACCGACGGTGCAAAACGTTGCGCCGGCAAGAGTCAAAACAGATAAGTCGGAAACATTTGAGGACCGCCGGATTCGGGTGTGAATAAGTGAGCGCGTGTGTGTGTATGCATGCATGTATGTGTGTGTGTGTGTGTGCGCGCGTGTAAAGGCTTACAAAGTAAGCGAGGCAAGTCGCTGAAAAAGCAAGTGGTGGTTTGAAAGTAGTGAGACGAACACTAAGAGTGTCGTCAGAATGGCACAAAACGTGCCCGTGAACGAATGGGCGAGTTTAATTATTTTTTCCTAGCATTAGCTATCGAAATCGTTTTATTTCACAGCATATTTTATCTATTTGAAAACGTGCTGTTAAAAGAAAAAACATTTTTTTCGTAAATAATGTAAGGAAAATCAGAATAACGGTGCTGAACGGTTGAATAAGAAATGAACGTGGGTGGTTAAAAAGAGTGAAAGCTTGTATTTTCAACTATACTTCGCGAGTGCTGATACAATTCTGTCTTCCGTGAAAAATCCTAGTCAGAAGGACCCCCTTGACAATATGGTTTTTCTTAGTCTTGAGGCAGAACCATCCCTAAGGTGGAAGCGCAGCGAAAGACTGCATCACTCAAGCCTTCGCTTTTGGGACTTTTCTAACAATAATAAAACATTTTATTTCTTTCGAATAACGAATAAAAGTATCGAACGCAGTTATTAAACGACTTATTAGTTTATTTGTTATTCATTAATAACGAATAATTTCACATTATTTTTAATTTAAAATGACATAACATTTTCCGCGATACCTATGCTCTGCCAGTACGTGTGCCGGGAGCCCGACCGAGCGCCCGTGTATAAAAGCCGTGCATACGTGGTTGAGCCCGCGGTCTCTGGGCGCTGTGATTGGTCAGTGTTTTTCGTTAATAACTCGAAAACGAAGCTTCAAACAAGATTTTGGTAAAGGAAAAGGTTGTTCAGAATCACCTCAGCTACCCCCCATTTCCGGATGTTACACTAGTTCTGGGACACCCTGTATATATCTTTAAATGGATATTAGTTAATTTTAATTTATAATATTTAATTTGCAATTAAAAGTAATTTTTAAATATATCTATATAAATAAGCTAAGTTTAAAGCTGTTAGGTTCATACCCTAGTTATAGATAATATGTATCTTTTATATATTTTATATATATATATATGTATTAAAGTAATATGCCTGATTAAAGGATTATTTTGATAAGATACTTAAATAAATTTTATATTTATTGTTACTAATTGATTTTTTTATATTTATTAATTTTATTAATACTTTAAATTTCAAAAATTTATGTGCTTTGACACTAAAATATAATAGGTAAAAATTTTAGTATTATAAACTATTTAATTTTTAATTAAAAGATAATTTTGAATTGGTTTTTTGTGAAGAAAATAATATTTAAAAATGTAGTATGTCTTAGATATATTATTATTAATTATTTAATCATTCTTTTTGTAAGAGATTTATTTTTTATGTGATTAATTTATGAAGTTATAACATTAGTTTTAATTATTTATATAAATTTAACTAGAGATTCAAAATATGCTAGTGTTTTTTATTATATAGTATCAGTAGTAAGAAGGTTAGTTTTTATTATAAGATTGTATGTTTATGTATCTATGAAAGAAGTAAGAGTTTTTTTTGAAATTTTTATTCAATTAATTATGTTAGTAAAATTAGGAATATTTCCTTTTCATCAATGATCTATTTATATTCATAGATATATGTGTTGAACAAGAATTTTTATATTTTCAACAGTTATAAAAATAGTACCTATATATTTTTTAGCTAATGTGAGTGGTATAAATTTTTTTTTATAGGTTGAATTTTATTAAATTTAATTTTTATTCCTATTATTATGAAAGTTTATAATTCTATAAAAATATTTATTAGATGTTCTTCTATTATTCAATCAACTTTTTTATTAATAATTATATATGTAAATGTAAAAATTTATTTGGTATATTTTTCTTTTTATGCAGTTATTTTTTATATATTGTTATATTTTTTTGAAAAATTTGATGTGGTAACTTTTAATGATTTGGGGTTTTTATTAGTTGATAAATATGTGAAGGTATATTTTATTATTATAGTTTTAATTTATTCTTCTTTACCTCCATTTTTGTCTTTAGTGCTAAAGTGAATTTTGAAATATTATTTTTTAGAGGATTATGTTAATTTTTATGTTTTATTATTTATTATGATATTAGCATCAGTTATAATTATTTGAAATTATTTTAGATTATTATTATATATTAGTAGGAATTATACCAGAGCTAAATAATATTTTTGTAAGAGTTATATATTTAAGTCTTATATTGTTTTATTTATTATTATGTTATTTTTTTTTAGGTTTTTATTGGTTAATGTTTATGTTACTTAAAGGTTTTAATTTAATATAATTTAAGTATTGATTAATTTGTTAAATTTAATATAGTGTGAGATATTTATGATTAATATTTTCTAATAATTATTTATATTTTAAAATTTGCAATTTTAAGTTTTTTTTAAACTATAGAAAATTAGTATCAGTAAGTTTTTCTCACATGTTTAAATTTACAATTTAATTCTTTTATCAGACATGATACTTTTTTTGATTTGAAGATTTTAAGTTAAAATAAACTTTTAATTTTCATAGTTAAATATATATATATATTGATATATTATAAATCTTATAATATATAAATATATTTATTAATATTTAAATATTATATAATTATGTTTTATTTATGTTTGATAAATGATTTTATTCTACTAATCATAAAAATATTGGTATAATTTATTTTGTGTTTGCTTTATGATCAGGGATAATTGGAACTTCTATGAGAATAATTATTCGTATGGAGTTAAGTACCCCAGGTATATGAATTAATAATGATCAAGTTTATAATTCAATTGTTACTGTTCATGCATTTTTAATAATTTTTTTTATAGTAATACCATTTATAATTGGTGGATTTGGTAATTGATTAGTTCCATTAATATTAGGATCTCCAGATATGGCATTTCCTCGTATAAATAATATTAGATTTTGATTATTACCGCCATCATTAATATTATTACTTTTAAGAAATTTATTT
>CATORF010000893.1:0-268608 GCA_951804975.1 Anthophora plumipes | reverse complement strand
GGCAAGCCGGAGGGCCGCCTTCTTGGCTTTGTAGGCCCCCTCCAGCTGTGTTATCCACGCCTCGTCGCGCAGCCGTCTCCTGCGGGCACGCTGACACTGGCGTCTCGCGACGGTGCATTCGGTGCGAAGCACCGCAATGTCGCGAGACCACCAGTGGGCGGCCCGCCTAGGGAGGGGTTGGGACCGGGGCATCGACACGTCACAGACGTTGGTCATGATGCCCCGGAACCACTCTGCCCCCTCCCTTGCGTCGACGGGACTGGTTCCGCCATCGAACCAGTCCACGGCGTGGACAACCGCCATCAAGACGTCCTCGTCTAGGCGCCGAAGCGCCCAGCGCGGTGGGAGGACTCCCTCCGGGCAGCGGGGGCGGGGTACCCCTGACTGCTGGGCGGCTCCGGAGACGGAGAACACTATGTAGCGATGATCGCTTAGCGTCTCCGCCTCCTCGGCCACCCTCCACCCCGCCACACGTCGTACGGCCGAGGGTGACGCCCACGTGAGGTCCACGATGGACGACCCCTGCGGCCGCACGCACGTAGCTGTGGAGCCCCTATTAACTAGGCGGAGCTCCAGCTCCGCTGCCCAATCGAGTACCGCCCCCCCTCTCGCATCGGTCCTGGGAGACGCCCACTCGGTGGCGTGGGCGTTAAAGTCCCCCAGGACCAATACCGGGCGAGGCTGGCATTGGCGTATCAAATCGCCAACCTCGCCCAGGTACCCCTCAAAATCGGAGATACTGCGAGAGGGGGGTGCATAGCACCCTACCACCGCGTACTCCCCCCATTCGACGGCGAGGAAGCCCCGCCCTCTCCCCAGGAGTGTAACGGGCGGGGCGCCTGGCACATCGCCTCTTACGATGGCGACCGAGCCACCCACGTCCCCGAACCAAGAAGGGTGGTCCGGGGAGGAATGGGGCTCGGCCGCCATCCCCAAAGCGACCCCCCACTCCCGCAGGGCGTGGACGAACAGGTCCTGGGCCCCGCGGGAGTGGTTGAGGTTCGCCTGGAGGAGGCGCATGGTGGCGAATTTACTCCGTCACCATGGCCTCCCCCGGGCCTTCTTCTCGGGCAGGCGTAGCCTGCCCTGGTAGGCCCCTTGCTGCCTCCTCTTCCGCTGCTGCCGCGGGACGGGCACTCTTCTCGGGCGGACACCGCTCCTGCGTTGCCCGCCCTTGCGTGCCCTCCCGCGGCCTCTTCGCCGGTTGGCCGGAGGGGGGCGCCTTCTCCGCCCCCTTCTTCTTCTTCCGGGTGGGGGGCTTGCACGCCTTACTGCCCAACCGGTGCCCCGCAGGGCGCCCTAAGTCCGCGCACAGAGGACAGTTAGGCGCCTCCGCAGGGCACTTGCCCGCCGTGTGACCGGAGTTCCCGCAGTTATAACAGCGGTCACTCCGGTCAACTCCCTCCGTGCACCGCTGCCTCACGTGCCCCACTTGGAGGCAGCGGTAGCACTGGAGGGGGCGGGCTGCCAGCACCTCCACTCTGGCGCTGGACCACCCCACCCGGATCCTCCCCACTTTTGCCACCGTATTGGCGGCTGTGATGGGGCAGGACAGCCAGAGCGTGCCCAGCCCGGAGGAGGCGGAGCGGATTTGCCCCGTCCTTACCTCCTCCGGTGGACACGCCCCGGCTGCCGCGATGGCCGCAGCCACCTCCTTGGGGGTGACGGAGTCGTCGAGCCCCGTCACCCTGAGTTCCGCCCTCTTGCAGGGGCGGGCTATTTTAACGCCCGTCCCCTGCAGGGCCTCCCTCAACTTGTTGGCCAGGGCATCGGCCTTGGCCGCGCCCTCTGGACCGGGGATTTGCATGAGCAAAGCCCCGGTCACAGCACGCTTATAGCGTACGCCCTCAATTCCTACCTCCGCCAGGTCAATTTTTTGCCTGGCGGAGACGAGCGCCTGCGCGTAGGAGACGCTGCCCCCCGGGGGGACGGTCAACGAGACCGCCGCCGTCCGGGGGACGCGCCCCACGCGCTTTTTAGAGGGCGCGGCTTTCGCCTGCCCTGCCTTTTCGGTTGCCCCGCCCGCTTTTTGAGCCCCCTTATCTGGGGCTTTCTTTGCGGGCGGGGCGGCGGCCTTCTTTGCCGCCTTCCGCCCCACCACGGTAGCCCAAGTTTCCCGCGGCCGTCCCTCTGAGGCAGGTGCGCCTCCAGAGGGCGGGGCCCGCGGGGTTGCGGCTTTAGGTGGCTGCCTCCGTGGTGGGGGAGGCTCCTCCTCCGTTTCCGTCGCAGTGACGCCCCCGGATGTTTTCTTTGTCTTCTTCTTCTTCTTCGTGACCTTCCGGGGTGCGTCACTGCGCTCGCCCTCCGTTGCGGAAGCCGTTGTGGCTCTCGTTGGCCTTATGGGCGTGGCCAAGGGGCGTAGCTCCGGCCGCCGTCCCAAAATTTCGCGCCGGAAGGCGGCCAACTTCCGCTCGACCAGAGAGCCAATACTGTCTATCAACAGCTGGTCCCTCTCTGGTCGAGGTGGGGCGCGTTTTGCCCTTTCCTCCGTGACCTTAGCGGATCCCTGCAAGGAGCCGCGTGTCTTTGGCGGTGAGGAGGCCACGCCCACGTCTGTTGTTATAGCTCTGGTGGGCGTGGTCTCCTTACGTGTGTCCTCTCTGTGGGTTGGTGCCCCTCTCCCGGATCTTGTGGCCTCCACCTCCGCCCGTAGCTTTACTACTTGGGCCTCAAGGTCCTCGACCTTGCACCTTAGGCGAATGTTATCCGCCTCAAGAAGAGGGGCGGGGCCCGTGGACTCTGTCCTCTTTACCACTTCCGCTGTTGCGGCGGCGACTGTTTTGGCTGCGATACGAAGGCGCCGTACAAACCCGCCCTGAAGGTTTCTGGAGGCGCCCGCTATGCGCTCCACCTCCTTCATATGCTCCAGCATCTGCGCTGCAATATCTCCTGTGGGGAGTTGTCTCAGCTCCTCCGCCAACTCCGCCTCTTCCGGTAGAGGCTTGCTAGTGCGGGACGGACCTGGTGGTATTCCCGTCGCTTTTTCCGCATCTGCAGCCTTCTCCATCTTCTCGACTGACGCTGCCAGCTCGAGATATTGCCGTTTCGCTGCAGCCAGGCCTGCATATTCCCCTGTTGTCGTGGGTCTTCCTCTTTTTCTTTTGTGCAGAGGGTCAAACAGGATATCTGACCCGTCTGTATCAGCGTCTCCATCTTCGGTGCGACACGCTGATGGGTCGCGTTGTCCCTGTACAGAGGACGATCTTGATCGCGAAGACGATCGCCCTCTCCGCGCGAGATTTCGTCCGCGGGTACCCTCTGCAAAAATGTCCACGAGCCGGACAACAGCCCGGTCGCAGACTGAGGTCGACGAATCCGAGGCCCTTTCAGCCGCCGTATCCGAACGCCTCCGTTCCGTCCTCCTCCCAGAGCTCGGAACTGGCATAGCCAGATCCTCCCTCTTTCCCTCCTCGCTCCTCTCCTGCCTTCCCTCCTCTCCACTCCTCTTCTCCTCCTCGGATTTACCCCCCTGCCCCGGTTTTTTAAATTGTTGAGATTCCATGATGTTCCCACGAGTGTGGTCGGAAAGGACATCACCCCGGGCAGAGCCGCCTTACCCGGGGAGGGCTATATACAACCGGGGGCGCCAGGTACCGGAGGTTGGCCGCTTGGGACAGATGATGTCACCTGCCACGCCCGACGCATCCGTCAAAGCGTACCCCATCGCCGCGCACCTCTGCTTAGGGTTAACGACTTTTTTAGTGAGGTTTCTCCTCCTCGCGGGCCGGCCGTTTAAGGCAAGCCCCCCGCAGGCCCAACCCGGCGCTTGCGTACCTCAGCAGGCGATTCCCCGAATCCCCTGCCAAGGGTCCTGGCAACTTACGCCGGCGGCCCACGGTGTGGGGCACCCCTATCCGCCTTTGGTAGGGGTGCACTAGGGTTACCCCTCGCCCCGTTCGCCCTCCGCGACCGGGCCACGGCCGCGGAGACCCAGGGAGCCCCACGTGGAGGTGGGACGAGAGGATTTACCCCTCCGGATCCCCCCAACTTAGCCGAAGATGCGGCCGGTTTTCACCGGGCACTTCATCAGCACCATCGGGGGCCCTCAGGGATTCTCTTTAAAAAGACTAGAGAAATCCCGAGACGACCCGGAGAGGCTTGTGCTGCTCCCCAACCTAACCTTTTTTTTTTTTTTTTTTTTTTTACGTGGGGGAAATCCTCATGGACACCCCGCCCCCCCTGGGGGGAGGAGGCGGGGTAGTGTGGGACTATACCCACTAAAACCCCCACGGCTACCCTCATCGCGCGCCCCCTTGACTAGGGAGGGGGGTTCCGGGTATCGCCAGAGGCATGCCTCCGGAACCCCCCGCGCGGCGTCTCGCGACCCTTTCCTCGGGAGGGGGGACTATGGCGCCCCCCTCCCCTTCTTCTCCTCTCTCGGCGGAACCAGGGGGTAGCGCCCGGTTCCGCCCCACCTCGGGGCCGCGTGCTCGGCGGCTGGGCCCCCACCCAGCCGCCCGCGACCCCGTGGTCCTCACCTCCCCGCCCTGTTGGCCGGCGGGGGGTGGGAGGCCACCACGCCTCTTTGGGGGCGGCGACGCTGGGTTTGACTTCCAGCGCCGCCGCCACCCGCGTTGTCCGGGGCGCGGCGTGAGGGGTCGGCTAATGTGCCGCCCCTTCTGCGGCCGCGCCCCAACGCCCTTCTCGCCGGGTCCGTCCGTTCCCGGACCCGCTCCGCGGCCTCCTTCTGCGACATGACGTCCTCGCAGAAGGAGGCCACGGCATCCCACTGGGCCCTCCCCTCCAGCATCCTCTGTACGAGGACCGGAGGGGAGAGGTCCGCGCCCACAACGACGCGCAAGGTCCGCCTCTGGGCGGACCAAGCCGGACACTCCTCCAGCGTGTGCTGGGGAGTGTCCTCTACCTCGCCACAGTGGTGACACTGTGCCGTCGCTTCCTTGCCGATGCGGCACAGGTACTCCCCGAAGCAACCATGCCCCGTGAGCACCTGCGCCGCTCGGTAGGTGAGCCCACCGCAAGTCCTGCCCATCCACCTGTCGAAATTGGGCAGGACTGCCCCAACGGCGCGCTTGCTGGCGCTCTCAGTGAGCTGAGAGCGCCACCTGACTAGCGCGCGCCGCTGGGCCCGACGCTTCGAGAGCGTTGCCCATCTGGCAACCTCTGGCGGGGAGATCCCGCTCTGGCGGAGGGACTTGACGCGGTCATAGACAACCGCGTCTACCTCCGCCTGTAGCTCCAGCGGGATCAACCCCGCCAGAGCCATCGCCGCCGCATAGGAGGTGGTGCGGTAACCCCTCACGCACCTGATGGCCAGCCGCCTTTCAACTCGTCGAAGCAAAGTTCTGCTTCGACGGCTGGCCATCAGGTCTCCCGCCCATATCGGTGACCCATAAAGGGTCATCGACCGCACCACCCCCGTGTAGAGGCGGCGAACCCTCAGCCCTGGTCCCCCGAGGTTGGGCAGCAGGCGGCCCAAGGCCGCGGCCGTCCTCTCAACCCGGGGAACCAGGCGCTCGAAATGCTCCTCGAAGCGCCAGTGGCTGTCAAGGGTGAGGCCCAGGTACCTCATCTGGGTCCCCACCCTGACACACGACTCACCTACCCGCATCCAGGACCTTGGAGGCTCCTCCTGCCGAGGCCCAAGGAACCAAAGGGCCTCGGACTTATGGGGAGCTATCTCCAACCCTAGGTCCCGGATGCGCGCGACGACACAGGCCACCCCTGTCTCCGCCAGGCGGATGGTCCTCCTCCAATCCTCATCCCCCGAGGCCAGTATTAACGTGTCATCTGCATAACAGATGACACTGACCCCGGGGGGGAGGGCCGCCCTCAGGACCACGTCATATGCGAGGTCCCACAGGATAGGGCCCAAGACTGAGCCCTGTGGGACCCCGCAGTGGACCTGCCTCTCCCTCCTTACGCCGTACCGGCCCGTGAACTCGATCCACCTGTCGGACAGGTAGGACCCGAGCACCCTCCGCAGGTAGGGAGGCACTCCGTGGTGGTGGAGTGCCTCCCTGACCGCCCCCCAGGGCAGGGTATTAAAAGCATTTACTATATCTAACGATATAGCTATTGCCACCCCACCCTCGGAGACGGCCGCCTCCGCAAGGGTACGGACGCGACGTATCGCGTCCAAGGTGGACCGTCCCCTGCGGAAGCCATACTGCTCCCCGCAGAGGTCGGGCCCCACCGCCGACAGGTGGTGGACGAGGCGGGATGCCAAAACTCTTTCGAAGAGTTTTCCCGCCTCGTCCAACAAACATATTGGCCGGTACGCGGAGGGAGACTCCGCGGGCCGGCCCTCCTTCTTGAGGAGGACCATCCTACCTCGCCGCCATTGCGGGGGGAATTGCCCCAGCTCCAGGCAGCGGTCGAACAACCGCCGCAGCTGGGGCCCGAGGACGCCCAGGGCCAAGGCCCATATCCTACCGGGGATGCCATCGGGGCCAGGGGCTGTGTCCCTGGCCGCCATCTTTCTGATGGCATCCCCTAGCTCCGCCTCTGTTACCCCCAGTTCGACGGACCAGGCTTGGTCCGTCGTCTCCTCGGGTAGGTGTGGTGAAGCCGTACCCCTCCCAAAGGAGGGGAATAAGGCATCCACCACACCCCCGAGTACCCGGGGGTCAAGGCTCTCCGTGACCGGGGGTACGTAGGGGCGTAGCCGGCCCAACACGAGCCGGTACGGCCGCCCCCACGGGTCCCGGTCAAGAGAGCCAAGGAGCTCCAACCATGCTTGGGCCTTGGCCTCTTTGATGGCCAGCCGAAGGGCCGCCCTCTTGGCCTTGTAGGCTCCCTCCAGCTGTGCTATCCACGCCTCGTCGCGCAGCCGTCTCCTGCGGGCACGCTGACACCGGCGTCTCGCGACGGTGCATTCGTTGCGTAGCACCGCAATGTCGCGAGACCACCAGTGGGCGGCCCTCCTAGGGAGGGGTTGGGACCGGGGCATCGACACGTCACAGACGTTGGTCATGATGCCCCGGAACCATTCTGCCCCCTCCCTTGCGTCGACGGGACTGGTTCCGGTGTCGAACCAGTCCACGGCGTGGACAACCGCCATCAGGGCGTCCTCGTCTAGGCGCCGAAGCGCCCAGCGCGGTGGCAGGACACCATCCGGGCAGCGGGGGCGGGGTGCCCCTGACTGCTGGGCGGCTCCGGAGGCGGAGAACACTATATAGCGATGGTCGCTTAGCGTCTCCGCCTCCTCGGCCACCCTCCACCCCGCCACACGTCGTACGGCCGAGGGTGACGCCCATGTAAGGTCCACAATGGACGACCCCTGCGGCCGCACGCACGTAGCTATGGAGCCCCTATTGACTAGGCGGAGCTCCAGCTCCGCTGCCCAATCGAGTACTGCCCCCCCTCTCGCATCGGTCCTGGGGGACGCCCACTCAGTAGCGTGGGCGTTGAAGTCCCCCAGGACCAGTACCGGGCGAGGCTGGCATTGGCGAATCATATCGCCAACCTCGCCCAGGTACTCCTCCAGCTCGGAGATAGTGCGAGAGGGGGGTGCATAGCACCCTACCACCGCATATTCCCCCCATTCCACGGCGAGGAAGCCCCGCCCTCTCCCCAGGAGTGTAACGGGCGGGGCGCCTGGCATCTCTCCTCTCACGATGGCGACCGAGTCACCCTCATCCCCGAACCATGAAGGGTGTTCGGGGATGGAGTGGGGCTCGGCCGCCACCGCCAACACAACCCCCCACTCCCGCAGGGTGTGGGCGAACATGTCCTGTGCCCCGCGGGAGTGGTTGAGGTTGGCCTGGAGGAGGCGCATGGCGAATTTACTCTATCGCCATGGCCTCCCCCTGGCCTCCGACCTTTTCTGGCCCAGTGGGATTGGGCGGGGCCTTAGATGGCCCCCTGTCCGGCTCTGCTGCGGCAGCGGGGGCCCCCTTCTTGGCCCCCTTCTTCTTCCGGGTGGGTGGGGAGCAGGCTTTGCTCCCCAGCCTGTGCCCCGCGGGTCGCCCTAAGTCCGCACAAAGCGGACAATTTGGCGCCTCCGCGGGGCACTTGCCCGCCGTGTGGCCGGAGGTGCCGCAGTTGTAGCAGCGGCCACTCCGGTCCACATCCCCCGTGCACCGCTGCCTCACGTGCCCCACTTGGAGGCAGCGGTAGCACTGCAGGGGGCGGGCGGCCAGCACCTCAACGCGGGCGCTGGACCATCCCACCCGGATTCTGCCAACCTTGGCCACCGTGTTGGCGGCCAGAAGGGGGCATGAAACCCATAGGGTGCCCAGACCGGAGGAGGAGGAGCGTACCTGGCCCGTCCGTACCTCCTCCGGTCGGCACGCCCCCGCTGCCGCGATGGCGTCTGCCACCTCCACTGGGGTGACCGAGTCATCCAGACCGGTCACCCTTAGTTCGGCCCTTTTGCAGGGGCGGGTTATCTTTACACCCGTCCCCTCAAGGGCCTCCCTCAGTTTACCGGCCAGGGTGTCAGCCTTGGCCGCGCCCTCCGGACCGGGGATCTGCATAAGCAGTGCCCCGGTCACCGCACGCTTGTAGCGCACCGCCTCTATGCCCACCTCCGCCAAGTTGACCTTCTCCTTGGCGGAGCGGATCGCCTCGGCGTAGGTAACGCCGCCCCCGGGGGGGACGGTCAAAGAGACCGCCGCCGTCCGGGGGACGCGTCCCAAGCGTGGCGGCGCGGGCGCGGCCTTACGCGGCCCGGCCTTTCCGCTAGCCCCGCCTGATTTCTTGGCCCCCTTGTCGGGGGGCTTTTGAGTAGGCGGGGCTACGGCCTTCTTCTTCGCCGCCTTTCTCCCCACCACCGTGGCCCAGGACTCCTGCGGCCCAGCCCCTGACGCGGGGACCGGAGCTAGCGGGGGTGGGGCCCTGGGCTTTAGCCTCGGTGGTGGGGGCGGCTCGTCCTCTGTCTCGGTCGCAGTGACGCCCCCTCGGGAAGTTGTCTTCTTCTTTTTCTTCTTCTTCCTTTGGGGGGCGTCACTGCGATCCCCTTCCGTCGCCGACTGCGCGGCAGCACGCGCAGCAGCTATCCGCGCGCTGGGCGGACGCAAAACCGGCCCCCGGCCAAGAACCTCCCGCCGGAATGCGGCCAACTTCCCCTCGACCAGGGAACCAATCCTGTCTATCAGGACTTGGTCCCTATCTGGTCGAGGGGGTGCACGCTTTTCGCGCACCTCTGGGGCTTTCGTGGCCCTTGGTAGGGAGACACGTGCCCTTGGCGGGGTGGAGACCCCTCCAACCACCATAGGCTCCACCCCCGCCGTAGGCGTGGTCTCCCTGGAGCTGTCCCTTATTTCTCGGGCAGCCCCCCTGCCCGCTCTTGCGGATTCCGCCTCCGCCCGCATCTTCGCGACCTGTGCCTCCAGGTCTTCCACCTTGCACCGGAGGCGGATATTGTCCGCCTCCAACAAAGGGGCGGGACCCGACGTCTCGGTCCTCTTAACGACCTCAGTCGTTGCGACGGCTACCGTCCGGGCGGCGATGCGGAGCCGCCGCACGAAAACCCCCTGCAGGTTCCTGGAGGAGCCTGCTATCCTCTCCACCTCTTTGAGGTGCTCCAGGATCTGGGCGGCAATGTCGCCCGTCGGGAGCTGCCGAATTTCTTCGGCGAGCTCCGCCTCCTCTGGAAGGGGCTTGCTGCCGCGGGACGGTTTAGGCGCGTCCACGGCCGCATGCTCCGCCTCCTGGGCCTTCTCTAATTTTTCGACGGCAGCCGACAGTTCTAGGTACTGCCTTTTGGCTGCCGCCAGGCCCGAATACTCCCCAGTCGTGGGAGGTCTCCCTCGTTTTCGCCGATGTAGCGGGTCGAAGGGTGCCTCCGACCCGTCCGTGTCGGCGTCGCCGTCCTCCGTCCGGCAACATGACGGGTCGCGCTGTCCTTGAACTGAGGACGACCGCGATCTCGACGACGATCGTCCCCTCCGCGCAGTTGCCCTTCCGCGCGAGCCCTCTGCCAATATGTCGACCAGCCGCACCCTTGGCTGGCCGCATACTGAGGCGGACGAATCGGACGCCCTTTCGGCCGCCGCTTCGACACGCCCAGCACTCCCCGCCTCAGAGCTCGGCCCTGGGTTTGCCAGAGCCTCCCCCTGTTCCTCTCCTCTTCTTTCCTCTCCCTCCTCCTCACTCCTCTTCTCCACCTCCATTTCACCCCCCTGCCCCGGTTTTTTAAATTGTGAAAGTTCCATGATTGGTCCCACGAGTATGGTCGGAAAGAACTTCACCCCGGGCAGAGCCGCCTTACCCGGGGAGGGCTATGTACAACCGGGGGCGCCAGGTACCGGAGGTTGGCCGCTTGGGACAGATGATGTCACCTGCCACGCCCGACGCATCCGTCAAAGCGTACCCCATCGCCGCGCACCTCTGCTTAGGGTTAACGACTTTTTTAGTGAGGTTTCTCCTCCTCGCGGGCCGGCCGTTTAAGGCGAGCCCCCCGCAGGCCCAACCCGGCGCTTGCGTACCTCAGCAGGCGATTCCCCGAATCCCCTGCCAAGGGTCCTGGCAACTTACGCCGGCGGCCCACGGTGTGGGGCACCCCTATCCGCCTTTGGTAGGGGTGCACTAGGGTTACCCCTCGCCCCGTTCGCCCTCCGCGACCGGGCCACGGCCGCGGAGACCCAGGGAGCCCCACGTGGAGGTGGGACGAGAGGATTTACCCCTCCGGATCCCCCCAACTTAGCCGAAGAAGCGGCCGGTTTTCACCGGGCACTTCATCAGCGCCATCGGGGGCCCTCAGGGATTCTCTTTAAAAAGACTAGAGAAATCCCGAGACGACCCGGAGAGGCTTGTGCTGCTCCCCCCCCAACCTTTTTTTTTTTTTTTTTTTTTTTTTTTTTTTTTACGTGGGGGAAATCCTCATGGACACCCCGCCCCCCTGGGGGGAGGAGGCGGGGTAGTGTGGGACTATACCCACTAAAACCCCCACGGCTACCCTCATCGCGCGCCCCCCTGACTAGGGAGGGGGGTTCCGGGTATCGCCAGAGGCATGCCTCCGGAACCCCCCGCGCGGCGTCTCGCGACCCGATCCTCGGGAGGGGGGACTATGGCGCCCCCCTCCCATTCTTCTCCTCTCTCGGCGGAACCAGGGGGTAGCGCCCGGTTCCGCCCCACCCCGGGGCCGCGTGCTCGGCGGCTGGGCCCCCACCCAGCCGCCCGCGACCCCGTGGTCCTCACCTCCCCGCCCTGTTGGCCGGCGGGGGGTGGGAGGCCACCGTGCCTCTTTGGGGGCGGCGGCGCGGAGTAGGCCCTCCGCCGCCGCCACCACCCGCGTTGTCCGTGGCGCGGCCTGAGGGGTCGGGCAATGCACCTCCCCTCCTGCGGCCGCGCCGCAACGCCCTCCTCGCGGGATCGGACCTCTCCCGATCCCGCTCCGCGGCCTCCTTCTGGGACATCACGTCCTCACAGAAGGAGGCCACGGCACTCCATTTGTCTCTCCCCTCCAGCATCCTCTGGACAAGGACCGGAGGGGAGAGGTCATGGCCAACACTGGCCCTCAAGGTCCGCCTTTGGGCGGACCATGCGGGGCACGCCTCCAGCGTATGCTGGGGCGTGTCCTCCGCATCTCCACAATGGTGGCACTGTGCCGTCGCCTCCTTGCCTATTCGGCGCAGGTATTCACCGAAGCAGCCATGCCCGGTGAACACCTGCGCCATGCGGTAGGTGAGCCCGCCGCAAGTCCTGCCCATCCACCTTTCCAAATGGGGCAGGACTGCCCCAACGGCGCGCTTACTGGCGCTCTCAGAGAGCTGAGAGCGCCATTTTGCTAGCGCGCGCCGCTGGGCCTGACGCCTCGAGATGGCCGCCCATCTTGCGACCTCCGGCGGGGAGATCCCGCTGTCTCGGAGGGCCTTGACGCGGTCGTAAACTACCGCGTCGCCCTCCGCCTGCAACTCCAGCGGGATCAGCCCCGCCAGGGTCATCGCCGCCGCGTGGGAGGTGGTGCGGTACCCCCTAACACACCTGATGGCCAGCCGCCTTTCGACGCGTCGAAGCAAAGCTTTGCTTCGACGGCTGGCCATCAGGTCGCCCGACCAAATGGGCGACCCATAAAGGGTCATTGACCGCACCACCCCCATGTATAGGCGGCGCACCCTCAGCCCCGGTCCCCCGAGGTTGGGCAGCAGGCGGCCCAAGGCCGCCGCTGTTCGTTCCACTCGGGGAACCAGGAGCTTGAAATGCTCCTCGAAGCGCCAGTGGCTGTCCAGGGTGAGGCCCAGGTACTTCATCTGGGACCCCACCCTGACACTGGACTCACCTACCCGCATCCAGGACCTGGGAGGCCCCTCCCGCCGGGGCCCATGAAACCATAGGGCCTCGGTCTTACGGGGGGCTATATCTAGCCCAAGGTCCCGGATGCGGGCGACGACACAGGCCACCCCTGCCTCCGCCAGGCGGATGGTCCTCCTCCACTCGTCATCCCCCGAGGCCAGCACTAAAGTGTCATCTGCGTAGCAGATGACGCTGACCCCGGGGGGGAGGGCCGCCCTCAGGACCACGTCGTATGCGAGGTCCCACAGGATAGGGCCCAAGACTGAGCCCTGTGGGACCCCGCAGTGGACCTGCCTCTCCCTCCGTACGCCGTACCGGCCCGGATACTCGATCCACCTGTCGGACAGGTAGGACCCGATTACCCTCCGCAAGTAGGGAGGCACCCCATAGGCGCGGAGTGCCCCCCTGATCCCCCCCCAACCTTTTTTTTTTTTTTTTTTTTTTTTTTTACGTGGGGGAAATCCTCATGGACACCCCGCCCCCCCTGGGGGGAGGAGGCGGGGTAGTGTGGGACTATACCCACTAAAACCCCCACGGCTACCCTCATCGCGCGCCCCCCTGACTAGGGAGGGGGGTTCCGGGTATCGCCAGAGGCATGCCTCCGGAACCCCCCGCGCGGCGTCTCACGACCCGATCCTCGGGAGGGGGGACTATGGCGCCCCCCTCCCATTCTTCTCCTCTCTCGGCGGAACCAGGGGGTAGCGCCCGGTTCCGCCCCACCCCGGGGCCACGTGCTCGGCGGCTGGGCCCCCACCCAGCCGCCCGCGACCCCGTGGTCCTCACCTCCCCGCCCTGTTGGCCGGCGGGGGGTGGGAGGCCACCGTGCCTCTTTGGGGGCGGCGGCGCGGAGTAGGCCCTCCGCCGCCGCCACCACCCGCGTTGTCCGTGGCGCGGCCTGAGGGGTCGGGCAATGCACCTCCCCTCCTGCGGCCGCGCCGCAACGCCCTCCTCGCGGGATCGGACCTCTCCCGATCCCGCTCCGCGGCCTCCTTCTGGGACATCACGTCCTCACAGAAGGAGGCCACGGCACTCCATTTGTCTCTCCCCTCCAGCATCCTCTGGACAAGGACCGGAGGGGAGAGGTCATGGCCAACACTGGCCCTCAAGGTCCGCCTTTGGGCGGACCATGCGGGGCACGCCTCCAGCGTATGCTGGGGCGTGTCCTCCGCATCTCCACAATGGTGGCACTGTGCCGTCGCCTCCTTGCCTATTCGGCGCAGGTATTCACCGAAGCAGCCATGCCCGGTGAACACCTGCGCCATGCGGTAGGTGAGCCCGCCGCAAGTTCTGCCCATCCACCTTTCCAAATGGGGCAGGACTGCCCCAACGGCGCGCTTACTGGCGCTCTCAGAGAGCTGAGAGCGCCATTTTGCTAGCGCGCGCCGCTGGGCCTGACGCCTCGAGATGGCCGCCCATCTAGCGACCTCCGGCGGGGAGATCCCGCTCTCCCGGAGGGCCTTGACGCGGTCGTAAACCACCGCGTCGCCCTCCGCCTGCAACTCTAGCGGGATCAGCCCCGCCAGGGTCATCGCCGCCGCGTGGGAGGTGGTGCGGTACCCCCTAACACACCTGATGGCCAGCCGCCTTTCGACTCGTCGAAGCAAAGCTTTGCTTCGACGGCTGGCCATCAGGTCACCCGACCAAATGGGTGACCCATACAGGGTCATTGACCGCACCACCCCCATGTACAGGCGGCGCACCCTCAGCCCCGGTCCCCCGAGGTTGGGCAGCAGGCGGCCCAATGCCGCCGCTGTTCGTTCCACTCGGGGAACCAGGAGCTTGAAATGCTCCTCGAAGCGCCAGTGGCTGTCCAGGGTGAGGCCCAGGTACTTCATCTGGGACCCCACCCTGACACTGGACTCACCTACCCGCATCCAGGACCTGGGAGGCCCCTCCCGCCGGGGCCCATGAAACCATAGGGCCTCGGTCTTACGGGGGGCTATATCTAGCCCAAGGTCCCGGATGCGGGCGACGACACAGGCCACCCCTGCCTCCGCCAGGCGGATGGTCCTCCTCCACTCGTCATCCCCCGAGGCCAGCACTAAGGTGTCATCTGCATAGCAGATGACGCTGACCCCGGGGGGGAGGGCCGCCCTCAGGACCACGTCGTATGCGAGGTCCCACAGGATAGGGCCCAAGACTGAGCCCTGTGGGACCCCGCAGTGGACCTGCCTCTCCCACCGTACGCCGTACCGGCCCGGATACTCGATCCACCTGTCGGACAGGTAGGACCCGATTACCCTCCGCAAGTAGGGAGGCACCCCGTAGGCGTGGAGTGCCCCCCTGACCGCCTCCCAGGGCAGGGTGTTGAAGGCGTTTACTATATCTAGCGATACAGCTATCGCCACCCCACCCTCGGAGGCGGCCGCCTCCGCAAGGGTACGGACGCGACGAATCGCGTCCAAGGTCGACCGCCCCCTGCGGAAGCCAAACTGCTCCTCGCAGAGGTCGGGCCCCACCGCCGACAGGTGGTGGACGAGGCGGGATGCCAAAACTCTTTCGAAGAGTTTTCCCGCCTCGTCCAACAAACATATTGGCCGGTACGCGGAGGGAGAGTCCGCGGGCCGGCCCTCCTTCTTGAGGAGGACCATCCTACCTCGCCGCCATTGCGGGGGGAATTGCCCCAGCTCTAGGCAGCGGTCGAACAACCGCCGCAGCTGGGGCCCGAGGACGCCCAGGGCCAAGGCCCATATCCTACCGGGGATGCCATCGGGGCCAGGGGCTGTGTCCCTGGCCGCCATCTTTCTGATGGCATCCCCTAGCTCCGCCTCTGTTACCCCCAGTTCGACGGACCAGGCTTGGTCCGTCGTCTCCTCGGGTAGGTGTGGTGAAGCCGTACCCCTCCCAAAGGAGGGGAATAAGGCATCCACCACACCCCCGAGTACCCGGGGGTCAAGGCTCTCCGTGACCGGGGGTACGTAGGGGCGTAGCCGGCCCAACACGAGCCGGTACGGCCGCCCCCACGGGTCCCGGTCAAGAGAGCCAAGGAGCTCCAACCATGCTTGGGCCTTGGCCTCTTTGATGGCCAGCCGAAGGGCCGCCCTCTTGGCCTTGTAGGCTCCCTCCAGCTGTGCTATCCACGCCTCGTCGCGCAGCCGTCTCCTGCGGGCACGCTGACACCGGCGTCTCGCGACGGTGCATTCGTTGCGTAGCACCGCAATGTCGCGAGACCACCAGTGGGCGGCCCTCCTAGGGAGGGGTTGGGACCGGGGCATCGACACGTCACAGACGTTGGTCATGATGCCCCGGAACCATTCTGCCCCCTCCCTTGCGTCGACGGGACTGGTTCCGGTGTCGAACCAGTCCACGGCGTGGACAACCGCCATCAGGGCGTCCTCGTCTAGGCGCCGAAGCGCCCAGCGCGGTGGCAGGACACCATCCGGGCAGCGGGGGCGGGGTGCCCCTGACTGCTGGGCGGCTCCGGAGGCGGAGAACACTATATAGCGATGGTCGCTTAGCGTCTCCGCCTCCTCGGCCACCCTCCACCCCGCCACACGTCGTACGGCCGAGGGTGACGCCCATGTAAGGTCCACAATGGACGACCCCTGCGGCCGCACGCACGTAGCTATGGAGCCCCTATTGACTAGGCGGAGCTCCAGCTCCGCTGCCCAATCGAGTACTGCCCCCCCTCTCGCATCGGTCCCGGGGGACGCCCACTCAGTAGCGTGGGCGTTGAAGTCCCCCAGGACCAGTACCGGGCGAGGCTGGCATTGGCGAATCATATCGCCAACCTCGCCCAGGTACTCCTCCAGCTCGGAGATAGTGCGAGAGGGGGGTGCATAGCACCCTACCACCGCATATTCCCCCCATTCCACGGCGAGGAAGCCCCGCCCTCTCCCCAGGAGTGTAACGGGCGGGGCGCCTGGCATCTCTCCTCTCACGATGGCGACCGAGTCACCCTCATCCCCGAACCATGAAGGGTGTTCGGGGATGGAGTGGGGCTCGGCCGCCACCGCCAACACAACCCCCCACTCCCGCAGGGTGTGGGCGAACATGTCCTGTGCCCCGCGGGAGTGGTTGAGGTTGGCCTGGAGGAGGCGCATGGCGAATTTACTCTATCGCCATGGCCTCCCCCTGGCCTCCGACCTTTTCTGGCCCAGTGGGATTGGGCGGGGCCTTAGATGGCCCCCTGTCCGGCTCTGCTGCGGCAGCGGGGGCCCCCTTCTTGGCCCCCTTCTTCTTCCGGGTGGGTGGGGAGCAGGCTTTGCTCCCCAGCCTGTGCCCCGCGGGTCGCCCTAAGTCCGCACAAAGCGGACAATTTGGCGCCTCCGCGGGGCACTTGCCCGCCGTGTGGCCGGAGGTGCCGCAGTTGTAGCAGCGGCCACTCCGGTCCACATCCCCCGTGCACCGCTGCCTCACGTGCCCCACTTGGAGGCAGCGGTAGCACTGCAGGGGGCGGGCGGCCAGCACCTCAACGCGGGCGCTGGACCATCCCACCCGGATTCTGCCAACCTTGGCCACCGTGTTGGCGGCCAGAAGGGGGCATGAAACCCATAGGGTGCCCAGACCGGAGGAGGAGGAGCGTACCTGGCCCGTCCGTACCTCCTCCGGTCGGCACGCCCCCGCTGCCGCGATGGCGTCTGCCACCTCCACTGGGGTGACCGAGTCATCCAGACCGGTCACCCTTAGTTCGGCCCTTTTGCAGGGGCGGGTTATCTTTACACCCGTCCCCTCAAGGGCCTCCCTCAGTTTACCGGCCAGGGTGTCAGCCTTGGCCGCGCCCTCCGGACCGGGGATCTGCATATCCCCCCCCAACCTAACCTAACCTAACCTAACCTAACCTAACCTAACCTAACCTAACCTAACCTAACCTAACCTAACCTAACCTTTTTTTTTTTTTTTTTTTTTTTTTTTTTTTTTTTTTTTTTTTTTTTTTTTTTTTTTTTTTGCGTGGGGGGAATCCTCATCGGACGCCCCGTCGCCCCGGGGGAGGAGACGGGGGAGTGTCGGACTTGTACCGACTAAACCCCCCACGGCTGCCTCCTCATGCGCCCCGGGGGCCCCAGGAAGCCTGGAAGTACTCCTTCTGGGCACCCCCGTGCGCCACGCCTTGCGGCCCACCCTCGGCAAGGGGAGGTGGTCTTCCTCCCCTTCCGTCTCTCTTCCGGCGGAAGAAGCGGCAGCGCCTTCTTCCGCCTCACCTGGGGAGCACGTTACCGGTGGTAGGCCCCCGCCCAGCCACCTGCGCTCCCCATGGTCGCCGTCCCAGATCTTGTGGGAGCGGCGAGGCCTCATTCCTCGTTTCGGCGACGGCGCTGTGGGAAGAAGAAGAAAGAAGAAGAGCTAGTCTAGATAGGAAAGAGAGAGAGAAAGATTAAAGGATAGAGAGAGAACTCAGCGCCGTCGCCACCTCCGCTAGTCGGGCCGCGGCCTGCCAGGCTGGGGGAGCGGCAAGCCACCCCGCCTGCGACCACGGCCCGACCGCCTTCTCGCGGGGTCGCTGTTCTCGCGAACCCGCTCCGCCGCCTCCTTCTGCAGCATCACTTGCTCGCAGAAGGAGGCGACGGCATCCCATTTGTCTCTCCCGTCCAGCATCCGCTCAACTATAGCTGGACAGGAGAGATCCCCTCCCACGACGGACACCAGCACACGCCTTTCAGCGGCCCAACAGGGGCACGCCTCCAGCGTGTGCTGTGCCGAATCCTCCCCGTAGCCGCAGTGGTGGCACAGCGGCGTCGCCTCCCTGCCTATTCGACACAGGAACTCACCGAAGCAACCATGCCCGGTGAGCACCTGTGTCACCCGGTACGTTAGGCCCCTCCTGCTCCCCTCGACCCACTGGTCGAGAACAGGAAGGACCGCCCGCACGCCGCGTTTGGCAGCGATCGCTGGCTCGCTGAGCTGCGACCGCCACCTCTCCTCCGCGCGCCGCTGCGCCTGCCGCCTGACGGCCACCACCCGCTCTCTCACCTCAGGTGAGGGGATACCGCCCGCACACAGCTCCTTCCCGCGGTCGTACACGAAGGCCGCGCAGACCGCCTGCAGCTCCAGCGGGATCAGTCCCGCCAGGGCCATCGCCGCCGCGTATGAAACGGTGCGGTATCCCCTCACGCATCTGATGGCCAGCCGTCTCTCGACTCGACGAAGCAGGTCTCTGCTTCGACGGCTGACCATCAGATCCCCGGACCAGACCGGTGACCCATACAAGGCCATCGACCTGGCCACCCCCGCATATAGGCGCCGCACCGCCACGTTGGGCCCACCCAAATTTGGGAGCAGCCGCCCCAGCGCCGCCGTCGCCCGCTCAACCCGCGGAACCAGCGCCTCAAAATGCGCCTCGAACCTCCAGTGGCTGTCCAGGATGAGGCCAAGATATTTCATCCTGTGCCCCACCCGGACGTGTGCGTCGCCCACCCGCACCCAGGCCCTGGGTATCTTCCTCCTCCTCGGCCCCAGAAAGCCGAGCGCCTCCGACTTCTGCGGGGCCACGTCCAAACCCAGGCCCCGGATGCGAGAGACGACGCACGCCACCCCCAAGTTCGCGAGGCGAACCGTCCTCTCCCAGCCACGCCCGGTGGCCAGCACCAACGTGTCATCCGCGTAGCACGTGATGCTGACCCCGGGGGGGAGAGCCGCCCGAAGGACGACGTCGTAGGCGAGGTCCCACAAAATTGGGCCCAAAACTGAGCCCTGTGGAACCCCGCAGCCGACCCTCCTCTCCATCCGCACACCGCCCCGGCCGGTGTACTCGATCCACCTGCCGGCCAGGTAGGCGCCGAGCACCTTTCGCAGGTACGCAGGCACTGCGTGGTACTCGAGCGCCCCCCGAACCGCCGCCCACGGAAGGGAGTTAAACGCGTTCACGATGTCAAGCGACACCGCTAGCGCCACTCCCCCCCGCGAGACAGCCTCCCCTGCAAGGGCCCGAACCCTCCGAATCGCGTCGACGGTCGAGCGACCCCGGCGAAATCCAAATTGCTCCTCGGAGATGTTCGGGCCCTCCGCCGACAGGTGAGAGGCGAGGCGGGACGCCAAAACACGCTCGAACAGCTTTCCCGCCTCGTCCAGCAAGCACAGCGGCCGGTACGCGGATGGAGAATCCACCGGTCGTCCCTCCTTCCTGAGCAGGACCATACGCCCTCTCCGCCACTGCTCCGGAAACTCTCCCAGCTCCAGACACCGGTCGAAGAGGCGCCGCAGCCGCGGGCCGAGCACGCAGAGCGCCGCCGCCCATATCTTCCCGGGGATGCCGTCCGGGCCCGGCGCGGTGTTCTTGGCCGCCATCCTCCGAACGGCATCCCCCAGCTCCGCCTCCGTTACCGCCAGGTCCTCAGTCCAGGGCGGACTCGCCGTTTCCTCCGTCAGGGGTGGCGTCCCCTCGGGTGAGGGGAACAGCGTGCTTACCACCCGATGCAGAACCGCGGGATCCAGGCTCTCCGTAACCGGGGGTGCGCAGGGGCGCAGCTTTCCCAGCACGAGCCGGTACGGCCTCCCCCACGGGTCCCGGTCCAAAGAGCCGATCAGCTCCTTCCACGAGTTCGCCTTTGCCTCCTTTATGGCCTGGCGGAGGGCTGCTCGCTTCTCCCTGTACGCTCCTTCCACACGAGCGACCCCGTCTTCGTCTCGCGGCCATCTTCGGCGGGCTCGCGTGCACCGGCGCCTCGCCGCTATGCACTCCTCCCGCTTCTCCGCGATCTCGGCGGTCCACCAATGGGCGCTTCTCCTTTGGGGCGGGCGGGATCGGGGCATGGCGACGTCGCAGATGGACGTCATCACCCCCCGAAACCACTTCGCCCCTTCCTCCGCGCTCACAGGTGCCGCCCCACGGCTCCCCCAGTCCGCAGCGTGGACAGCGGCCATCAGCATGTCCTCGTCGAGCCGGGTGAGCGCCCATCGCGGTGGCAGAGCACCCCCGCCGCGACGGGGGCGGACGGAGCCCGGCCTTGCGGCGGCGGAGGAGGCGGAGAACACTATGTACCTGTGGTCACTCAGCGTCTCCGCCTCCTCCGCCACCCTCCACCCCGTCACCCGCCGCACTGCCGAGGGCGACGCCCACGTCAGATCGACGATGGACGAGCCCTGCGGCCGTACGCACGTAGCGACGGAGCCCACGTTCAACAGCCGGAGCTCCAGTTCCGCCGCCCAGTCCAGCAGGGTTCCCCCCCTCGCGTCCGTCCTCGGGGATGCCCACGCAGTGGCGTGGGCGTTGAAATCCCCCAGGACCAGCACCGGGCGAGGCAGCAGCCGTCGTATGCAGCCACTAACCCCGCCCAGGTATTCCTCGAACTCACAGAGGGTGCGCGAGGGGGGGATGTAGCATCCCACCACCACGTACTCACCCCACTCGACGGCCAGGTAGCCCCGTCCGCTCTCCAGAAGCGTGACGGCCGGGGCCCCCGGAATCCCACCCGCGACGATGACCACCGACCCCGCCGCGTCTCCGAACCAAGAAGGATGGTCCGGGACGGAGTAGGGCTCGGCCGCCACCGCCAACGCAACCCGCCACTCCCGGAGGGCTTGACAGAACAAGTCCTGCGCCCCCCGGGAATGGTTCAGGTTGGCCTGAAGGAGTTGCATGGTGAATTTAAGCAATCACCATGGCCTCCCCCAGGCCTTCGTCCCGCTGATCGCTGTCCCGTGCGGCCGGTGTCCCAGCCGCTTCCCCATCCTGGCCGCTGGTGGACGCCTGGGGCCCCTTCTTGGCCCCTTTCTTCGCCTGGGTTGGTGGACAACAGGCCTTACCCCCCAATCTGTGCTCCGCTGGGAGTCCCAGGTCGGAGCACAGTGGACATCTCGGAGCCTTGGAGGTGCAGCCCCCCGCCATGTGTCCGTCCTCGCCGCAGTTGTAGCAGCGGCCGCTTCGGTCGATCTCCGCCGTGCACTTGGCTCTAGCGTGCCCCACCTGCAGGCAGCGGTAACACTGCAGCGGGCGGGCCGTGAGTGCCTCCACTCTGGCACTGGCCCACCCCACTCGCACACGTCCCTTCTTTGCCACGACGCTGGCAGCCTTGAGGGGACAGGATACCCATACGGTGCCCAGCCCGTTGGGGGAACTTCGGATTGGCCCCGTCTTCACCTCCTCGGGGGCGCACGCCCCTGCCGCTGCGACCGCCTCGGCCACCTCTTTCGCGGTGACGGAGTCGTCCAGCCCTGATATCCGGAGTTCCGCTCTCTTGCAGGGGCGCGCCACCTTGGCCCCCGTTCCCCCGAGTACGTCCCTCAACTTTGCGGCCAGCTGGTCCGCCTTGGACGCACTGTCCGGGCCAGGCACCTGCAACAGCAGCCCCCCGGTGACCGCCCTCTTGATAACCATCGCAGGTATGCCCATCCCCTCGATGTCGATCTTCGTTTTCGCGGTTACCACCGCCTCCGCGTATGTGACGCCAGCGCCGGGCGGGACCGTCACGGACACCGCCGCCGTCCGGGGCACGCGTCCCAGGCGTGCTCTTGGAGCGGCCGCTACGGTGGTTCCCATCTTCCTTTGGGCTGGCAGCTGGGCGGGAGGTGGAGCGGTCGCCTGTTTCCTCGTGGCCTTCCGCCCCACGACCTTCGCCCAGCTGCTCTCTTGCTTCGGTCCATCTGCCTCTTCGGTTGTTACCCCCTTTGGGGGGGGTGCGATCGCCTCCCTTGCAGCTGTGGTGGCTGTTGCCGTCTTCTTCGCCTTTTCGGGGCGAGGCTCGCCCGCCGGCCTGGTGGAGAGGCCCAGCTGAAATCTATTCAGCTTGGCGTCCACCAGGTCGCCGATTCTTCTAAATAGGGATTCCTCCCAGGCTTCCCTCCGCTGCCCTTCGGAGGAGGGCTGGGCGGTCCCCCTCTTCTGGGCAGCCACGGCCGGAAATCGCTGCTCCGGTGTCCTTGCCGGTTCCTTTGTCACTCTGCTGCTCGCAGCAGGAGCCGCAGCCTTCGGCGGCTGAGCGCGGGTAGTCGCGGTCGACCGCCCCGCGGTCAGCGCCTCCAGCTGCGCCTCTAGATCGCAGATCCTCGAGCGCATGGCGAGATTTTCCCGCTCCAGGGTCTGCGCAGGCCCCGTGGCGGTGGTCCTCTTCGCCAGTTCGGTCACCGCAGCCCTGACCGAGACCGCGGCCAGTCGTAGTCGCCGCACATAGGGTCCCTTTAGATTTGCGGACTTGGCCGCGACTACCTCCACTTCCCTGAGGTGCTCCAATACCTCGCTTCCAATCTCCGCGGTTGGTCGAGCCCTCATGTGCCGCAGGATTTCCTCCTCCCTTGGCAGTGGCATGGAGCCACGCGACGGCCGAGGAGGGTCCCCGCCGAAATGGAGCTCCTCTACCTGTTCCTCCAGGTCGCGCAGCTCCATCCTTTCTCGTGCTGTTTCTGCGCCTTCGGATCCCACGGGATTGCCGGTGGTCTTCGCCTTGTTTCTCTTGCGCTTTTTGGCCGCGTGGTGCGAGACATCGGACGCACTGTCCGAGTCTGATTCGCTGATCACCACGCAGCAAGGCGCGCCCTCTCTAGTTCCTCCTTGCGTCGCAGGGACGGAAGTACCTGCCTCCACCACAGTAACCTCCGTGGCGTGACCCTGAGGGTCGTCGCGCTCCTCCACCTCCATCCTTCCATTGTTGTTTTTTGTTATTGTTGTCATTGTGGCAGTTGATTGTTTCTTCGGGTTCGCCCATCATGGGAGCCCTACCGCGGTAGGGCTACTTCCCCCGGTGAATTTTATCCCTAGTTATGCGTGCCGAAACCCGAGAAGCGAGTTTGTCAGGAGGCCACCCCTATCGACACGTGGAGATTCTACGAAAAGGGTTACGGGATAGGCCCGCGCCATATTGATGCAAGAGGTTTTACGTCACCCCTGTCGAGTGGGCGACGCCGGATCCGATCCGACGCCAAACCCAAACCTCGGGCTAGACGTCGCCGCAGTATTCTATCCCCTGCGGCGCGAGATACGAGGAAACACTGGCCAGGTAATCCTCCACACCTGCGCCCGGTATCCCAGCTTCAACCCTGGCATAGGCTCCGGACAACGCCGGGGGAGCGGTTTTCCCACGTTAACGTAGCCGTTCATGGGACCTCGGCCATATTTTCAGGACTTACGCTTACCCTTTTTACTAGGCCAGAGGTCAGGTACAGACATCACCCAGACGCCCCGGTCGGGGGGTTTACTACTCCCCCCTTGGTCAGTCTACCAGGAATATCCACCGGGCACCGGCCGCAGCCCATTCTCACACCACGTTCGCTCACGCCGGTTCCGGTTCGCCCGATACTAAACAAAATAGGAAATAAACAAAAATAAAATAAAGGGAAGAAAGAAAGTCGGCGCGAGTCACCCTCCTTGGTTTTCCCACTCGATCTTTGAGGGTTACCATCACCATCCTCCGATCAGCGGCTTTCGGCGTCTTCGGAGGGGGCCTGCCAGAGGGTCTGGACGGGGGGAGGGTGCGGGAAACTTGTCGGGAACCCCGACGATCGTAACATTGGATCCCTTCACACACCCAAAAACCACATGCATCCCAGTGCCATGCGTTCCGTTCCTCAAACTCGATCCATCCTTTCTCGCACCTCTCCAGCCCTCTCTCCATTCCCTCCCACCGCACCTCCTCTTGCCTACTCCCTCGCTGATCTCCTTCACCAGTTTCCCGCCCGGCCGCATTCACTCACACGTATACAAACACGTACATACACATACATATATACACACATACATTCACACGGCACCTCTCATCTCGTTCGCCTTCTGTCCCGGCCGGAGCCGATCCAGAAGCCCAGGAGCACCACGTGGAGGTGAGACGAGAGGATTTGGTCCGTCCGAGCCCGCCAACTTCGACGAAATCATGCCGTCGCGCACTTACCTTACAGCAAGTACGCAATCAAGCACAATATCGTCTCCATCGTAGTGTCGTCAAGGCAGCAATCAGAAATAACGTCAAACAACCGAGAAGTCCCGGACAAACCTCGTACTCCCAACCTAACCTAACCTAACCTAACCTAACCTAACCTAACCTAACCTAACCTTTTTTTTTTTTTTTTTTTTTACGTGGGGGAAATCCTCATGGACACCCCGCCCCCCCTGGGGGGAGGAGGCGGGGTAGTGTTGGACTGTACCAACTAAAACCCCCACGGCTGCCCTCATCGGTCGCGTCCCCTATTTGGGAGGGGGGTCCCGGGAATCGCCTGCGGCATGCTTCCGGAACCCCCCACGCGTTGTCTATCGACTCTTCCCGGGGGAGGGGGGTCTATGGCGCCCCCCTCCCCATCATCTTGCGTTTCGGCGGAACCAGGGGGCAGCGCCCGGTTCCGCCCCACCCCGGGGCCGCGTATCGGACGGCTGGGCCCCCACCCAGCCGTCTGCGACCCCGCGGTCCTCACCCCCCCGCGTTGTGACCTTGCGGGGGGGTGGAAGGCCATCCTGCCTCTGTTGCAGCGGCGGCGCTGGGGGCTAAGGGAAAGGTGAAAAAGAGGATAATAAAGCCCACCAGCGCCGCCGCGGCCTGCTCGACCAGGGGCGCGGCTTGAGGGACGGGTTTGAACTCCCGCCCCCCTAGCTGCCGCGCCCCTGCGCCCTCCCGGGGGAGCGGCGCGCTCCCGCTCCCGCTCCGCGGCCTCCTTCTGGTGCATAACTGCCTCGCAGAAGGAGACCGCGGCATTCCACTTGACCTCCCCCTCCAGCATGGCCTTGACGAGGCCTGGAGGGGAGAGGTCTCCTCCCACAATTTCGGAGAGGACGCGCCGCTCCCCCTCAAACGCCGGACACCCCTCTAACGTGTGCTGAGGGGTGTCCACCTCCGCGCCACAGTGGTGGCACTGCGCCGTCGCTTCCTTCCCGATTCGGCACAGGTACTCACCGAAACAGCCATGTCCGGTGAGCACCTGTGCCGTCCTGTAGGTGACTCCTCCCGCGGTCCTGCCGTACCACTTCCTCAAATTTGGCAGGACCGCCCCGACGGCGCGCTGGCCGGCGTTCGACGGTTCGTGTAATGTCGAACACCAGCTGGCCAGCGCTACCCGTCGGGCTCGACGCCTCGAGGTGCTAAGCCTCCTATCTGCCTCCGGAGAGGCGACCCCCTCGACGCGAAGACGGCGGGCTGTGTCGTAGACTCGTGCCGCCGCCTCCGCGTGAAGCTCGAAGGGGACCAACCCCGCCAGAGACATCGCCGCCGCGTAGGAGGTGGTGCGATACCCCCTAATACACCTGATGGCCAGCCGCCTCTCAACGCGTCGAAGCAAGGCTCTGCTTCGGCGGCTGGCCATCAGGTCACCTGCCCAGATCGGGGCCCCATACAGGGCCATAGATCGCACCACCCCCACGAACAGGCGGCGAACCCTCCCTCCTGGCCCCGCAAGGTTCGGCAGCAGCCTAGCAAGGGCTGCTGCCACCTTCTCCAAACGCGGGTCCAGGCTGTCGAAATGCACCTCGAAGCGCCAAGCACTGTCCAGGGTGAGGCCCAGATAACGCATCTGGGACCCCACCCCGACGAAGGAGTCACCTACACGCATCCGGGTCTGGGCCGAACATCCCCCCCGAGGCCCCGTAAACAAGAGTGCCTCGGTCTTGAAGGGGGAGATCTGAAGGCCCAGCCCCCGGATGCCCGCGACGACGCAGGCCACCCCAAGCTCGGCGAGTCGAATGACTCGCGATCCGTCACGACCCCCACCCCCGGTCGCCAGCACCAGTGTGTCATCAGCGTAGCACGTGATGCTGACGCCGGGGGGGAGGGCCACACGCAAGACTGCGTCATAAGCTAGGTCCCACAGGAGCGGGCCCAGCACCGACCCCTGCGGGACCCCGCACGTCACCTCCCTCTCCATCCACGTACCGCCACGTCCGGGATAGACGATCCATCTGTCCGACAGGTAGGCCCCGATCACCTCCCGTAGGTAGGGAGGCACCCCGTGATGGTCGAGGGCCTCCCTCACCGCCCCCCAGGGCAGGGTGTTGAACGCATTGGTGATGTCCAAGGACACACCAAGCGCCACCCCACCCCGAGAGACGGCCGCCTCCGCAAGGGTGCGAACTCGACGAATGGCGTCGAGCGTAGAGCGACCCTTGCGGAAGCCAAATTGCTCCTCGCTAATATCGGGACCTACCCCGGACAGGTGCTCGACGAGGCGGACCGCCAAAATCCTCTCGAAAAGTTTGCCCACCTCGTCGAGAAGGCAAATCGGCCGGTACGCGGATGGAGAGTTCTCCGGCTTGCCCTCCTTCTTTATGAGGACAAGCCTCCCTCTCTTCCACAGTGGGGGGAATTGCCCCGATCGCAGGCAGCTGTCAAACAGCTCCCGCAACCGGGGCCCCAGGACGCCCAACGCCAAGACCAGGGCACGCCCGGGGATGCCGTCAGGGCCGGGGGCGGTGTTGCGTGCCCCCATCTTCTTTATGGCATCCCCGAGCTCCTCCTCCGATACCCCCAGTTCGGCGGACCAGGCTGGGTTCGCCGGCTCCTCGGGACAAGGCCGTGGAAGCCCGCCCCTCTCCGTAGAACGGGAGGGGAATAGGTCATCCACGACCCGCCCGAGTACCTGGGGGTCAAGCGACTCCGTCACTGGAGGGACCCAGGGGCGTAGCCTGCCCATGACTAGACGATATGGGCGGCCCCATGGGTCCCTATCCAGGGAGTCCAATAACTCCTTCCAGGCCCTGGCCTTGGCGCTCTTGATGGCCAGCTTGAGGTCCAACTTTATGGCCTTGTAGACCTCGTACAGCTGTGCCGTCACCGTCTCGTCTTGCCTCCGTCTACGACGGGCTCTGGCGTACTGGCGTCGCGCGGCAGTGCATGCCGCCCTCAAATCTGCAATCTCCTGCGACCACCAGTACGCCGCCCGCGATGGGAGGGGTCTGGCCCGGGGCATGGCGATGTCGCAGGCGTCGGACATCGCCTCCCGGAACCACTCGGACCCCTCCCTGGCGTCGACGGGCCCGGTCCGTGCATCGGCGGACCAGGCCGCGACGGTGACGGCAGCCATCAGGGCGTCCTGATCGAGGCGCCGAAGCGCCCATCGTGGTGATGGGCCAACATGGCGACGAGCACCGGGTGCCTCCCTACTCCGGGGGGTGGAGACCTCCATAACGATGTATAGATGGTCTGAGAGGGTCTCCACCCCCTCCAAAACTTTCCACCCGGTGACACGGCGAGCGGCAGCAGGGGTGGCCCAAGACAGGTCTACGACCGATGCACCCTGCCACCGCACGCACGTGTGGGCGGGGCCATGATTGAGCAATGTTAGCCCCGCCCCCGCCGCCCAATCCAGCGTCACCCCGCCCCTAGCGTCGGTCCTGGGGGAACCCCAAACGAGCGAATGCGCGTTAAAATCCCCCAGGACCAGGACCGGGCGAGGCAGGTACTTGTTTATCAGCACGCCCACCTCGCCCAGGAACCTATCATACGCCTCCAGACGCCATCGGGGCGGGGCATAACAACCCATCACCACGAATTCCCCCCACTGTGCGACAATGTATCCCTCCCCCCTCTCCAGGGGGGAGCACGCTGGGGAGTTTGTAGCTCCTCCCCAGACAATGGCCACCGAGCCGCACTCGTCCCCCAACCAATTAGGGTGGGTCGGGATGGAGTACGGCTCGGCGGCAATAGCCAATCCCACCTCCCACTCCCGCAGGGCATGCACAAAGAGGTCCTGCGCCCCGCGGGAGTGGTTGAGGTTGGTCTGGAGGAGCTTAAGATTGAATGTGGTCGATAACCATGGCCTCCTCCAGACCGCCCTCCACAGATTTACCTGCTGTCGGTAACTTACCAGCGGCGCCGGTAGGTACTTCTTTTGTTGTACCTGGCGTAGGTAACTTATTCGCTCCAGCCGGACCTATTGCTGGAGACGGTGAGACTTTCTTCCCGGCAGGTAGCGCAGATGGCTTCTTCCGTTTACTTGTGCCCTTAGGGGCACATCCTGGTCCACCTATCCGGTGAGCCGCTGGTCTTCCCAGGTGTGTACATAGCGGACATTTGGCTTCCGCCGTACATTTACTCGCGGTATGTGACGTATCACCGCATCGGTAACACATGCCGCTGCGGTCAACTTCGTTGTTGCATTGGCTACGTGTGTGTCCAAGCTCCAAACACCTGTAGCACTGAAGCTTGCGCTGTGCCAACGCCTCCACTCTTGCACCGTACCATCCGATGGTGATCCGGCCCGCAGCAACCATCTTTCTCGCCGCTGTCAAAGGGCATTGAAGCCAAAGTGTGCCCATATTCGACGGAGTGAATCGGATTTGTCCGACCCTTATCTCCGATTCGCTACAGCCGGTAATAGCAACAACTGCTGCTATAACCTCCTGCGGTTTTACCGACTCGTCCAACCCTCTGAGCCTGATCTCAGCACGTTTAGATGGGTTGGCTATCTTTACGCCCGAATCTGCAAGGACCGTCGACATCTTCTCTGCCAACGCCGCGGCTTTCGTGCTGCTTTCCGGACCGGGAATCTCAAGCACGTGTCCTCCAGTGATTGCGCGCCTGTGGCGCACTCCTTCAATACCAATTTCCTTTAAATCAATCTTCTGCCTAACCATAGTCATGGCTTCGGCGTACGACATCTTTGCCTCAGGAGTCACTGTTACCGTGACAGCGGAGGTCCTAGGAGCGCGTGCCAATCGGACCTTTTCAGGTGCTTGCGCTTGGACTCTTCTTGTCGTGCCCGTCGGTAAAGTAGCTGGTTTGCTGACCGGCCGAGATGATGCGGTGGTTGAGGTTTCCGCTGTCTTCTTTTTACTTTTGCGGCCTACCACCTTGCTCCACGACGTTTGTGGAGCTGGTTCAGGGGTTTGGGTGGCAGCTCGCATGGTAACTCCGTCCATGTTCTTGCTGTTGTCGGAGCACTTATCGGCAGAGCGTGTATCGGCTATGCGCTTATCGGATGCACGATTATCGATTTCGCGGTTACCGACATTGCGCTTTGGTCCTGCACCAGGATTCGCTTTTCTTTTCTTAGAAGGAACTTCCTCTATTGCTGGCTCCTTCGTCTTTTGAGGCGCCTTGTCTGCAGTTTTGCGGCGCTTATCCTTCGTCGGTAACTGATCACCCGCCGATAAAGTAGGGTGCAGGCCTGCCAAGAATCTACTTAGTTTGGCATCTACCATGTCGCCAATTCTGCGGAATAGCGTTTCCTCCATATCCTCTTCTTTTCGGCGAACCTAACCTAACCTTTTTTTTTTTTTTTTTAACGTGGGGGAAATCCTCATGGACACCCCGCCCCCCCTGGGGGGGGGGGCGGGGTAGTGTGGGACTGGACCCACTAAAACCCCCACGGCTACCCTCATCGCGCGCCCCCCTGACTAGGGAGGGGGGTTCCGGGTATCGCCAGAGGCATACCTCCGGAACCCCCCGCGCGGCGTCTCGCGACCCGATCCTCGGGAGGGGTGACTATGGCGCCCCCCTCCCCTTCTTCTCCTCTCTCGGCGGAACCAGGGGGTAGCGCCCGGTTCCGCCCCACCCCGGGGCCGCGTGCTCGGCGGCTGGGCCCCCACCCAGCCGCCCGCGACCCCGTGGTCCTCACCTCCCCGCCCTGTTGGCCGGCGGGGGGTGGGAGGCCACCGTGCCTCTTTGGTGGCGGCGGCGCGGAGAAGACCCTCCGCCACCGCCGCCACCCGCGTTGTCCGGGGCGCGGCGTGAGGGGTCGGGCAGAGCCCCGCCCCTTCTGCGGCCGCGCCCCAACGCCCTTCTCGCCGGGTCCGTCCGTTCCCGGACCCGCTCCGCGGCCTCCTTCTGCGACATTACGTCCTCGCAGAAGGAGGCCACGGCATCCCACTGGGCCCTCCCCTCCAGCATCCTCTGGATGAGGACCGGAGGGGAGAGGTCCGCGCCCACAACGACGCGCAAGGTCCGCCTCTGGGCGGACCAAGCCGGACACTCCTCCAGCGTGTGCTGGGGAGTGTCCTCTACCTCGCCACAGTGGTGACACTGTGCCGTCGCTTCCTTGCCGATGCGGCACAGGTACTCTCCGAAGCATCCATGCCCCGTGAGCACCTGCGCCGCTCGGTAGGTGAGCCCACCGCAAGTCCTGCCCATCCACCTGCCGAAATTGGGCAGGACTGCCCCAACGGCGCGCTTGCTGGCGCTCTCAGTGAGCTGAGAGCGCCACTTGACTAGCGCGCGCCGCTGGGCCCGACGCTTCGAGAGCGTTGCCCATCTGGCAACCTCTGGCGGGGAGATCCCGCTCCGGCGGAGGGACTGGACGCGGTCATAGACGACCGCGTCAACCTCCGCCTGTAGCTCCAGCGGGATCAACCCCGCCAGAGCCATCGCCGCCGCATAGGAGGTGGTGCGGTAACCCCTCACGCACCTGATGGCCAGCCGCCTTTCAACTCGTCGAAGCAAAGTTCTGCTTCGACGGCTGGCCATCAGGTCTCCCGCCCATATCGGTGACCCATAAAGGGTCATCGACCGCACCACCCCCGTGTAGAGGCGGCGAACCCTCAGCCCTGGTCCCCCGAGGTTGGGCAGCAGGCGGCCCAAGGCCGCGGCCGTCCTCTCAACCCGGGGAACCAGGCGCTCGAAATGCTCCTCGAAGCGCCAGTGGCTGTCAAGGGTGAGGCCCAGGTACCTCATCTGGGTCCCCACCCTGACACACGACTCACCTACCCGCATCCAGGACCTTGGAGGCTCCTCCTGCCGAGGCCCAAGGAACCAAAGGGCCTCGGACTTATGGGGAGCTATCTCCAACCCTAGGTCCCGGATGCGCGCGACGACACAGGCCACCCCTGTCTCCGCCAGGCGGATGGTCCTCCTCCAATCCTCATCCCCCGAGGCCAGTATTAACGTGTCATCTGCGTAACAGATGACACTGACCCCGGGGGGGAGGGCCGCCCTCAGGACCACGTCATATGCGAGGTCCCACAGGATAGGGCCCAAGACTGAGCCCTGTGGGACCCCGCAGTGGACCTGCCTCTCCCTCCTTACGCCGTACCGGCCCGTGAACTCGATCCACCTGTCGGACAGGTAGGACCCGAGCACCCTCCGCAGGTAGGGAGGCACTCCGTGATGGTGGAGTGCCTCCCTGACCGCCCCCCAGGGCAGGGTATTAAAAGCATTTACTATATCTAATGATATAGCTATTGCTACCCCACCCTCGGAGACGGCCGCCTCCGCAAGGGTACGGACGCGAAGTATCGCGTCCAAGGTCGACCGTCCCCTGCGGAAGCCATACTGCTCCCTGCAGAGGTCGGGCCCCACCGCCGACAGGTGGTGGACGAGGCGGGATGCCAAAACTCTTTCGAAGAGTTTACCCGCCTCGTCCAACAAACATATTGGCCGGTACGCGGAGGGAGACTCCGCGGGCCGGCCCTCCTTCTTGAGGAGGACCATCCTACCTCGCCGCCATTGCGGGGGGAATTGCCCCAGCTCCAGGCAGCGGTCGAACAACCGCCGCAGCTGGGGCCCGAGGACGCCCAGGGCCAAGGCCCATATTCTACCGGGGATGCCATCGGGGCCAGGGGCTGTGTCCCTGGCCGCCATCTTTCTGATGGCATCCCCTAGCTCCGCCTCTGTTACCCCCAGTTCGACGGACCAGGCTTGGTCCGTCGTCTCCTCGGGTAGGTGTGGCGAAGCCGTACCCCTCCCAAAGGAGGGGAATAAGGCATCCACCACACCCCCGAGTACCTGGGGGTCAAGGCTCTCCGTGACCGGGGGTACGTAGGGGCGTAGCCGGCCCAACACGAGCCGGTACGGCCGCCCCCACGGGTCCCGGTCAAGAGAGCCAAGGAGCTCCAACCATGCTTGGGCCTTGGCCTCTTTTATGGCCAGCCGAAGGGCCGCCCTCTTGGCCTTGTAGGCTCCCTCCAGCTGTGCTATCCACGCCTCGTCGCGCAGCCGTCTCCTGCGGGCACGCTGACACTGGCGTCTCGCGACGGTGCATTGATTGCGTAGCATCGCAATGTCGCGAGACCACCAGTGGGCGGCCCGCCTAGGGAGGGGTTGGGACCGGGGCATCGACACGTCACAGACGTTGGTCATGATGCCCCGGAACCACTCAGCCCCCTCCCTTGCGTCGACGGGATTGGTTCCGGTGTCGAACCAGTCCACGGCGTGGACAACCGCCATCAGGGCGTCCTCGTCTAGGCGCCGAAGCGCCCAGCGCGGTGGCAGGACACCATCCGGGCAGCGGGGGCGGGGTGCCCCTGACTGCTGGGCGGCTCCGGAGGCGGAGAACACTATATAGCGATGGTCGCTTAGCGTCTCCGCCTCCTCGGCCACCCTCCACCCCGCCACACGTCGTACGGCCGAGGGTGACGCCCATGTAAGATCCACAATGGACGACCCCTGCGGCCGCACGCACGTAGCTATGGAGCCCCTATTGACTAGGCGGAGCTCCAGCTCCGCTGCCCAATCGAGTACTGCCCCCCCCCTCGCATCGGTCCTGGGGGACGCCCACTCAGTAGCGTGGGCGTTGAAGTCCCCCAGGACCAGTACCGGGCGAGGCTGGCATTGGCGAATCATATCGGCAACCTCGCCCAGGTACTCCTCCAACTCGGAGATAGTGCGAGAGGGGGGTGCATAGCACCCTACCACCGCATATTCCCCCCATTCCACGGCGAGGAAGCCCCGCCCTCTCCCCAGGAGTGTAACGGGCGGGGCGCCTGGCATCTCACCTCTCACGATGGCGACCGAGTCACCCTCATCCCCGAACCATGAAGGGTGTTCGGGGATGGAGTGGGGCTCGGCCGCCACCGCCAACACAACCCCCCACTCCCGCAGGGTGTGGACGAACAGGTCCTGTGCCCCGCGGGAGTGGTTGAGGTTGGCCTGGAGGAGGCGCATGGCGAATTTACTCTATCGCCATGGCCTCCCCCTGGCCTCCGACCTTTTCTGGCCCAGTAGGATTGGGCGGGGCCTTAGATGGCCCCCTGTCCGGCTCTGCTGCGGCAGCGGGGGCCCCCTTCTTGGCCCCCTTCTTCTTCCGGGTGGGTGGGGAGCAGGCTTTGCTCCCCAGCCTGTGCCCCGCGGGTCGCCCTAAGTCCGCGCAAAGCGGACAATTTGGCGCCACCGCGGGGCACTTGCCCGCCGTGTGACCGGAGTCGCCGCAGTTGTAGCAGCGGCCACTCCGGTCCACATCCCCCGTGCACCGCTGCCTCACGTGCCCCACTTGGAGGCAGCGGTAGCACTGCAGGGGGCGGGCGGCCAGCACCTCAACGCGGGCGCTGGACCATCCCACCCGGATTCTGCCAGCCTTGGCCACCGTATTGGCGGCCAGAAGGGGGCAAGAAACCCATAGGGTGCCCAGACCGGAGGAGGAGGAGCGTATCTGGCCCGTCCTCACCTCCTCCGGCGGGCACGCCCCCGCTGCCGCGATGGCATCTGCCACCTCCTTCGGGGTGACCGAGTCGTCTAGACCGGTCACCCTCAGTTCCGCCCTTTTACAGGGGCGGGATATTGTCACCCCCGTCCCCTCAAGGGCCTCCTTCAGCTTTCCGGCCAGGGCGTCCGCCTTGGCCGCGCCCTCCGGGCCGGGGATCTGCATCAACAGAGCCCCGGTCACCGCACGCTTGTAGCGCACCGCCTCGATGCCGACATCCGCCAAGTCCACCTTCTGCTTGGCGGAGCGGATCGCCTCCGCGTATGTCATGCTGCCCCCGGGGGGGACGGTCAATGTGACCGCCGCCGTCCGGGGGACGCGCCCCAAGCGTGGCGGCACGGGCGCGGCCTTATGCTGCCCGGCCTTCCCGCTCGCTCCGCCCACTTTCTTGGCCCCCTTATCGGGGGGCTTTTGGGTGGGCGGGGCGACGGCCTTCTTCTTCGCCGCCTTTCTCCCCACCACCGTGGCCCAGGACTCCTGCGGCCCGGCCCCAGGCGCTGGGACCGGAGCACGTGGGGGTGCGGCCCTGGGCTTTTGCCTCGGTGGTGGGGGCGGCTCCTCCTCTGTCTCGGTCGCAGTGACGCCCCCTCTGGAAGTTTTCTTCTTCTTCTTCTTCTTCTTCTTCCTTTGAGGGGCGTCACTGCGCTCCCCTTCCGTCGCAGACTGCATAGCAGCACGCGCCGCTGCTATGCGCGCACTTGGCGGTCGCAGCCCCAGCCCCCCGCCGAGAACTTCCCGCCGGAAGGCAGCCAACTTCCCCTCGACCAGGGATCCGATCCTATCGATCAGGTATTGGTCCCTATCTGGTCGAGGGGGGGCACGCTTCTCGCGCCCCTCTGGGGCTTTTGTGGCCCTTGGTAGGGAGACGCGCGCCCCCGGCGGTGTGGAGACCCCTCCAACCACCATAGGCTCCACCCCCGCCGTGGAACCTAACCTAACCTAACCTAACCTAACCTAACCTAACCTAACCTAACCTAACCTAACCTAACCTAACCTAACCTAACCTAACCTAACCTAACCTAACCTTTTTTTTTTTTTTTTTTTTTTTTGCGTGGGGGGAATCCTCATCGGACGCCCCGTCGCCCCGGGGGAGGAGACGGGGGAGTGTCGGACTTGTACCGACTAAACCCCCCACGGCTGCCTCCTCATGCGCCCCGGGGGCCCCAGGAAGCCTGGAAGTACTCCTTCTGGGCACCCCCGTGCGCCACGCCTTGCGGCCCACCCTCGGCAAGGGGAGGTGGTCTTCCTCCCCTTCCGTCTCTCTTCCGGCGGAAGAAGCGGCAGCGCCTTCTTCCGCCTCACCTGGGGAGCACGTTACCGGTGGTAGGCCCCCGCCCAGCCGCCTGCGCTCCCCATGGTCGCCGTCCCAGATCTTGTGGGAGCGGCGAGGCCTCATTCCTCGTTTCGGCGACGGCGCTGTGGGAAGAAGAAGAAAGAAGAAGAGCTAGTCTAGATAGGAAAGAGAGAGAGAAAAAGATTAAAGGATAGAGAGAGAACTCAGCGCCGTCGCCACCTCCGCTAGTCGGGCCGCGGTCTGCCAGGCTGGGGGAGCGACAAGCCACCCCGCCTGCGACCACGGCCCGCCCGCCTTCTCGCGGGGTCGCTGTTCTCGCGAACCCGCTCCGCCGCCTCCTTCTGCAGCATCACTTGCTCGCAGAAGGAGGCGACGGCATCCCATTTGTCTCTCCCGTCCAGCATCCGCTCAACTATAGCTGGACAGGAGAGATCCCCTCCCACGACGGACACCAGCACACGCCTTTCAGCGGCCCAACAGGGGCACGCCTCCAGCGTGTGCTGTGCCGAGTCCTCCCCGTAGCCGCAGTGGTGGCACAGCTGCGTCGCCTCCCTGCCTATTCGACACAGGAACTCACCGAAGCAACCATGCCCGGTGAGCACCTGTGTCACCCGGTACGTTAGGCCCCTCCTGCTCCCCTCGACCCACTGGTCGAGAACAGGAAGGACCGCCCGCACGCCGCGTTTGGCAGCGATCGCTGGCTCGCTGAGCTGCGACCGCCACCTCTCCTCCGCGCGCCGCTGCGCCTGCCGCCTGACGGCCACCACCCGCTCTCTCACCTCAGGTGAGGGGATACCGCCCGCACACAGCTCCTTCCCGCGGTCGTACACGAAGGCCGCGCAGACCGCCTGCAGCTCCAGCGGGATCAGTCCCGCCAGGGCCATCGCCGCCGCGTATGAAACGGTGCGGTATCCCCTCACGCATCTGATGGCCAGCCGTCTCTCGACTCGACGAAGCAGGTCTCTGCTTCGACGGCTGACCATCAGATCCCCGGACCAGACCGGTGACCCATACAAGGCCATCGACCTGGCCACCCCCGCATATAGGCGCCGGACCGCCACGTTGGGCCCACCCAAATTTGGGAGCAGCCGCCCCAGCGCCGCCGTCGCCCGCTCAACCCGCGGAACCAGCGCCTCAAAATGCGCCTCGAACCTCCAGTGGCTGTCCAGGATGAGGCCAAGATATTTCATCCTGTGCCCCACCCGGACGTGTGCGTCGCCCACCCGCACCCAGGCCCCGGGTATCTTCCTCCTCCTCGGCCCCAGAAAGCCGAGCGCCTCCGACTTCTGCGGGGCCACGTCCAAACCCAGGCCCCGGATGCGAGAGACGACGCACGCCACCCCCAAGTTCGCGAGGCGAACCGTCCTCTCCCAGCCACGCCCGGTGGCCAGCACCAACGTGTCATCCGCGTAGCACGTGATGCTGACCCCGGGGGGGAGAGCCGCCCGATGGACGACGTCGTAGGCGAGGTCCCACAAAATTGGGCCCAAAACTGAGCCCTGTGGAACCCCGCAGCCGACCCTCCTCTCCATCCGCACACCGCCCCGGCCGGTGTACTCGATCCACCTGCCGGCCAGGTAGGCGCCGAGCACCTTTCGCAGGTACGCAGGCACTGCGTGGTACTCGAGCGCCCCCCGAACCGCCGCCCACGGAAGGGAGTTAAACGCGTTCACGATGTCAAGCGGCACCGCTAGCGCCACTCCCCCCCGCGAGACAGCCTCCCCTGCAAGGGCCCGAACCCTCCGAATCGCGTCGACGGTCGAGCGACCCCGGCGAAATCCAAATTGCTCCTCGGAGATGTTCGGGCCCTCCGCCGACAGGTGAGAGGCGAGGCGGGACGCCAAAACACGCTCGAACAGCTTTCCCGCCTCGTCCAGCAAGCACAGCGGCCGGTACGCGGATGGAGAATCCACCGGTCGTCCCTCCTTCCTGAGCAGGACCATACGCCCTCTCCGCCACTGCTCCGGAAACTCTCCCAGCTCCAGACACCGGTCGAAGAGGCGCCGCAGCCGCGGGCCGAGCACGCAGAGCGCCGCCGCCCATATCTTCCCGGGGATGCCGTCCGGGCCCGGCGCGGTGTTCCTGGCCGCCATCCTCCGAACGGCATCCCCCAGTTCCGCTTCCGTTACCGCCAGGTCCTCAGTCCAGGGCGGACTCGCCGTTTCCTCCGTCAGGGGTGGCGTCCCCTCGGGTGAGGGGAACAGCGTGCTTACCACCCGATGCAGAACCGCGGGATCCAGGCTCTCCGTAACCGGGGGGGCGCAGGGGCGCAGCTTTCCCAGCACGAGCCGGTACGGCCTCCCCCACGGGTCCCGGTCCAGAGAGCCGATCAGCTCCTTCCACGAGTTCGCCTTTGCCTCCTTTATGGCCTGGCGGAGGGCTGCTCGCTTCTCCCTGTACGCTCCTTCCACACGAGCGACCCCGTCTTCGTCTCGCGGCCATCTTCGGCGGGCTCGCGTGCACCGGCGCCTCGCCGCTATGCACTCCTCCCGCTTCTCCGCGATCTCGGCGGTCCACCAATGGGCGCTTCTCCTTTGGGGCGGGCGGGATCGGGGCATGGCGACGTCGCAGATGGACGTCATCACCCCCCGAAACCACTTCGCCCCTTCCTCCGCGCTCACAGGTGCCGCCCCACGGCTCCCCCAGTCCGCAGCGTGGACAGCGGCCATCAGCATGTCCTCGTCGAGCCGGGTGAGCGCCCATCGCGGTGGCAGAGCACCCCCGCCGCGACGGGGGCGGACGGAGCCCGGCCTTGCGGCGGCGGAGGAGGCGGAGAACACTATGTACCTGTGGTCACTCAGCGTCTCCGCCTCCTCCGCCACCCTCCACCCCGTCACCCGCCGCACCGCCGAGGGCGACGCCCACGTCAGATCGACGATGGACGAGCCCTGCGGCCGTACGCACGTAGCGACGGAGCCCACGTTCAACAGCCGGAGCTCCAGTTCCGCCGCCCAGTCCAGCAGGGTTCCCCCCCTCGCGTCCGTACTCGGGGATGCCCACGCGGTGGCGTGGGCGTTGAAATCCCCCAGGACCAGCACCGGGCGAGGCAGCAGCCGTCGTATACAGCCACTAACCCCGCCCAGGTATTCCTCGAACTCACAGAGGGTGCGCGAGGGGGGGATGTAGCATCCCACCACCACGTACTCACCCCACTCGACGGCCAGGTAGCCCCGTCCGCTCTCCAGAAGCGTGACGGCCGGGGCCCCCGGAATCCCACCCGCGACGATGACCACCGACCCCGCCGCGTCTCCGAACCAAGAAGGATGGTCCGGGACGGAGTAGGGCTCGGCCGCCACCGCCAACGCAACCCGCCACTCCCGGAGGGCTTGACAGAACAAGTCCTGCGCCCCCCGGGAATGGTTCAGGTTGGCCTGAAGGAGTTGCATGGCGAATTTAAGCAATCACCATGGCCTCCCCCAGGCCTTCGTCCCGCTGATCGCTGTCCCGTGCGGCCGGTGTCCCAGCCGCTTCCCCATCCTGGGCGCTGGTGGACGCCTGGGGCCCCTTCTTGGCCCCTTTCTTCGCCTGGGTTGGTGGACAACAGGCCTTACCCCCCAATCTGTGCTCCGCTGGGAGTCCCAGGTCGGAGCACAGTGGACATCTCGGAGCCTTGGAGGTGCAGCCCCCCGCCATGTGTCCGTCCTCGCCGCAGTTGTAGCAGCGGCCGCTTCGGTCGATCTCCGCCGTGCACTTGGCTCTAGCGTGCCCCACCTGCAGGCAGCGGTAACACTGCAGCGGGCGGGCCGTGAGTGCCTCCACTCTGGCACTGGCCCACCCCACTCGCACACGTCCCTTCTTTGCCACGACGCTGGCAGCCTTGAGGGGACAGGATACCCATACGGTGCCCAGCCCGTTGGGGGAACTTCGGATTGGCCCCGTCTTCACCTCCTCGGGGGCGCACGCCCCTGCCGCTGCGACCGCCTCGGCCACCTCTTTCGCGGTGACGGAGTCGTCCAGCCCTGATATCCGGAGTTCCGCTCTCTTGCAGGGGCGCGCCACCTTGGCCCCCGTTCCCCCGAGTACGTCCCTCAACTTTGCGGCCAGCTGGTCCGCCTTGGACGCACTGTCCGGGCCAGGCACCTGCAACAGCAGCCCCCCGGTGACCGCCCTCTTGATAACCATCGCAGGTATGCCCATCCCCTCGATGTCGATCTTCGTTTTCGCGGTTACCACCGCCTCCGCGTATGTGACGCCAGCGCCGGGCGGGACCGTCACGGACACCGCCGCCGTCCGGGGCACGCGTCCCAGGCGTGCTCTTGGAGCGGCCGCTACGGTGGTTCCCATCTTCCTTTGGGCTGGCAGCTGGGCGGGAGGTGGAGCGGTCGCCTGTTTCCTCGTGGCCTTCCGCCCCACGACCTTCGCCCAGCTGCTCTCTTGCTTCGGTCCATCTGCCTCTTCGGTTGTTACCCCCTTTGGGGGGGGTGCGATCGCCTCCCTTGCAGCTGTGGTGGCTGTTGCCGTCTTCTTCGCCTTTTCGGGGCGAGGCTCGCCCGCCGGCCTGGTGGAGAGGCCCAGCTGAAATCTATTCAGCTTGGCGTCCACCAGGTCGCCGATTCTTCTAAATAGGGATTCCTCCCAGGCTTCCCTCCGCTGCCCTTCGGAGGAGGACTGGGCGGTCCCCTTCTTCTGGGCAGCCACGGCCGGAAATCGCTGCTCCGGCGTCCTCGCCGGTTCCTTTGTCACACTGCTACTCGCAGCAGGAGCCGCAGCCTTCGGCGGCTGAGCGCGGGTAGTCGCGGTCGACCGCCCCGCGGTCAGCGCCTCCAGCTGCGCCTCTAGATCGCAGATCCTCGAGCGCATGGCGAGATTTTCCCGCTCCAGGGTCTGCGCAGGCCCCGTGGCGGTGGTCCTCTTCGCCAGTTCGGTCACCGCAGCCCTGACCGAGACCGCGGCCAGTCGTAGTCGCCGCACATAGGGTCCCTTTAGATTTGCGGACTTGGCCGCGACTACCTCCACTTCCCTGAGGTGCTCCAATACCTCGCTTCCAATCTCCGCGGTTGGTCGAGCCCTCATGTGCCGCAGGATTTCCTCCTCCCTTGGCAGTGGCATGGAGCCACGCGACGGCCGAGGAGGGTCCCCGCCGAAATGGAGCTCCTCTACCTGTTCCTCCAGGTCGCGCAGCTCCATCCTTTCTCGTGCTGTTTCTGCGCCTTCGGATCCCACGGGATTGCCGGTGGTCTTCGCCTTGTTTCTCTTGCGCTTTTTGGCCGCGTGGTGCGAGACATCGGACGCACTGTCCGAGTCTGATTCGCTGATCACCACGCAGCAAGGCGCGCCCTCTCTAGTTCCTCCTTGCGTCGCAGGGACGGAAGTACCTGCCTCCACCACAGTAACCTCCGTGGCGTGACCCTGAGGGTCGTCGCGCTCCTCCACCTCCATCCTTCCATTGTTGTTTTTTGTTATTGTTGTCATTGTGGCAGTTGATTGTTTCTTCGGGTTCGCCCATCATGGGAGCCCTACCGCGGTAGGGCTACTTCCCCCGGTGAATTTTATCCCTAGTTATGCGTGCCGAAACCCGAGAAGCGAGTTTGTCAGGAGGCCACCCCTATCGACACGTGGAGATTCTACGAAAAGGGTTACGGGATAGGCCCGCGCCATATTGATGCAAGAGGTTTTACGTCACCCCTGTCGAGTGGGCGACGCCGGATCCGATCCGACGCCAAACCCAAACCTCGGGCTAGACGTCGCCGCAGTATTCTATCCCCTGCGGCGCGAGATACGAGGAAACACTGGCCAGGTAATCCTCCACACCTGCGCCCGGTATCCCAGCTTCAACCCTGGCATAGGCTCCGGACAACGCCGGGGGAGCGGTTTTCCCACGTTAACGTAGCCGTTCATGGGACCTCGGCCATATTTTCAGGACTTACGCTTACCCTTTTTACTAGGCCAGAGGTCAGGTACAGACATCACCCAGACGCCCCGGTCGGGGGGTTTACTACTCCCCCCTTGGTCAGTCTACCAGGAATATCCACCGGGCACCGGCCGCAGCCCATTCTCACACCACGTTCGCTCACGCCGGTTCCGGTTCGCCCGATACTAAACAAAATAGGAAATAAACAAAAATAAAATAAAGGGAAGAAAGAAAGTCGGCGCGAGTCACCCTCCTTGGTTTTCCCACTCGATCTTTGAGGGTTACCATCACCATCCTCCGATCAGCGGCTTTCGGCGTCTTCGGAGGGGGCCTGCCAGAGGGTCTGGACGGGGGGAGGGTGCGGGAAACTTGTCGGGAACCCCGACGATCGTAACATTGGATCCCTTCACACACCCAAAAACCACATGCATCCCAGTGCCATGCGTTCCGTTCCTCAAACTCGATCCATCCTTTCTCGCACCTCTCCAGCCCTCTCTCCATTCCCTCCCACCGCACCTCCTCTTGCCTACTCCCTCGCTGAACTCCTTCACCAGTTTCCCGCCCGGCCGCATTCACTCACACGTATACAAACACGTACATACACATACATATATACACACATACATACATACATTCACACGGCACCTCTCATCTCGTTCGCCTTCTGTCCCGGCCGGAGCCGATCCAGAAGCCCAGGAGCACCACGTGGAGGTGAGACGAGAGGATTTGGTCCGTCCGAGCCCGCCAACTTTGACGAAATCATGCCGTCGCGCACTTACCTTACAGCAAGTACGCAATCAAGCACAACATCGTCTCCATTGTAGTGTCGTCAAGGCAGCAATCAGAAATAACGTCAAACAACCGAGAAGTCCCGGACAAACCTCGTACTCCCAACCTAACCTAACCTAACCTTTTTTTTTTTTTTTTTTTTACGTGGGGGAAATCCTCATGGACACCCCGCCCCCCCTGGGGGGAGGAGGCGGGGTAGTGTGGGACTATACCCACTAAAACCCCCACGGCTACCCTCATCGCGCGCCCCCCTGACTAGGGAGGGGGGTTCCGGGTATCGCCAGAGGCATGCCTCCGGAACCCCCCGCGCGGCGTCTCGCGACCCGATCCTCGGGAGAGGGGACTATGGCGCCCCCCTCCCATTCTTCTCCTCTCTCGGCGGAACCAGGGGGTAGCGCCCGGTTCCGCCCCACCCCGGGGCCGCGTGCTCGGCGGCTGGGCCCCCACCCAGCCGCCCGCGACCCCGTGGTCCTCACCTCCCCGCCCTGTTGGCCGGCGGGGGGTGGTAGGCCACCGTGCCTCTATGGTGGCGGCGGCGCGGAGAAGACCCTCCGCCGCCGCCGCCACCCGCGTTGTCCGGGGCGCGGCGTGAGGGGTCGGGATGTGCCCCGCCCCTTCTTCGGCCGCGCCCCAACGCCCTCCTCGCGGGATCGGACCTCTCCCGATCCCGCTCCGCGGCCTCCTTCTGGGACATCACGTCCTCACAGAAGGAGGCCACGGCACTCCATTTGTCTCTCCCCTCCAGCATCCTCTGGATGAGGACCGGAGGGGAGAGGTCATGGCCAACACTGGCCCTCAGGGTCCGCCTTTGGGCGGACCATGCGGGACACGCCTCCAGCGTGTGCTGGGGCGTGTCCTCCGCTTCTCCACAATGGTGGCACTGTGCCGCCGCCTCCTTGCCTATTCGGCGCAGGTATTCACCGAAGCAGCCATGCCCGGTGAACACCTGCGCCATGCGGTAGGTGAGCCCGCCGCAAGTCCTGCCCATCCACCTTTCCAAATGGGGCAGGACTGCCCCAACGGCGCGCTTACTGGCGCTCTCAGAGAGCTGAGAGCGCCATTTTGCTAGCGCGCGCCGCTGGGCCTGACGCCTCGAGATGGCCGCCCATCTAGCGACCTCCGGCGGGGAGATCCCGCTCTCCCGGAGGGCCTTGACGCGGTCGTAAACCACCGCGTCGCCCTCCGCCTGCAACTCTAGCGGGATCAGCCCCGCCAGGGTCATCGCCGCCGCGTGGGAGGTGGTGCGGTACCCCCTAACACACCTGATGGCCAGCCGCCTTTCGACTCGTCGAAGCAAAGCTTTGCTTCGACGGCTGGCCATCAGGTCACCCGACCAAATGGGTGACCCATACAGGGTCATTGACCGCACCACCCCCATGTATAGGCGGCGCACCCTCAGCCCCGGTCCCCCGAGGTTGGGCAGCAGGCGGCCCAATGCCGCCGCTGTTCGTTCCACTCGGGGAACCAGGAGCTTGAAATGCTCCTCGAAGCGCCAGTGGCTGTCCAGGGTGAGGCCCAGGTACTTCATCTGGGACCCCACCCTGACACTGGACTCACCTACCCGCATCCAGGACCTGGGAGGCCCCTCCCGCCGGGGCCCATGAAACCATAGGGCCTCGGTCTTACGGGGGGCTATATCTAGCCCAAGGTCCCGGATGCGGGCGACGACACAGGCCACCCCTGCCTCCGCCAGGCGGATGGTCCTCCTCCACTCGTCATCCCCCGAGGCCAGCACTAAGGTGTCATCTGCATAGCAGATGACGCTGACCCCGGGGGGGAGGGCCGCCCTCAGGACCACGTCGTATGCGAGGTCCCACAGGATAGGGCCCAAGACTGAGCCCTGTGGGACCCCGCAGTGGACCTGCCTCTCCCACCGTACGCCGTACCGGCCCGGATACTCGATCCACCTGTCGGACAGGTAGGACCCGATTACCCTCCGCAAGTAGGGAGGCACCCCGTAGGCGTGAAGTGCCCCCCTGACCGCCTCCCAGGGCAGGGTGCTGAAGGCGTTTACGATATCTAACGATACCGCGATCGCCACCCCACCCTCGGAGACGGCCGCCTCCGCAAGGGTACGGACGCGACGAATCGCGTCCAAGGTCGACCGTCCCCTGCGGAAGCCATATTGCTCCTCGCAGAGGTCGGGCCCCACCGCCGACAGGTGGTGGACGAGGCGGGATGCCAAAACTCTTTCGAAGAGTTTTCCCGCCTCGTCCAACAAACATATTGGCCGGTACGCGGAGGGAGACTCCGCGGGCCGGCCCTCCTTCTTGAGGAGGACCATCCTACCTCGCCGCCATTGCGGGGGGAATTGCCCCAGCTCCAGGCAGCGGTCGAACAACCGCCGCAGCTGGGGCCCGAGGACGCCTAGGGCCAAGGCCCATACTTTGCCGGGGATGCCATCGGGGCCAGGAGCAGTGTTCCTGGCCGCCATCTTCTTGATGGCATCCCCTAGCTCCACCTCTGTTACCCCCAGTTCGGCGGACCAGGCTTGATCCGCCGTCTCCTCGGGTACGTGTGGTGGGGCCGTACCCCTCTCAAAGGAGGGGAATAGGGCGTCCACCACACGCCCGAGTACCTGGGGGTCCAGGCTCTCCGTGACCGGGGGAACATAGGGGCGCAGCCGACCCAAAACGAGCCGGTAGGGCCGCCCCCAAGGGTCCCGGTCCAGAGAGCCGAGGAGCTCCTCCCATGATTGGGCCTTGGCCTGCTTGATGGCAAGCCGGAGGGCCGCCTTCTTGGCTTTGTAGGCCCCCTCCAGCTCGGCGATCCACGCCTCGTCACGCAGCCGTCTCCTGCGGGCACGCTGACACTGGCGTCTCGCGACGGTGCATTCGGTGCGAAGCACCGCAATGTCGCGAGACCACCAGTGGGCGGCACGCCTAGGGAGGGGTTGGGACCGGGGCATCGACACGTCACAGACGTTGGTCATGATGCCCCGGAACCACTCTGCCCCCTCCCTTGCGTCGACGGGACTGGTTCCGCCATCGAACCAGTCCACGGCGTGGACAACCGCCATCAAGACGTCCTCGTCCAGGCGCCGAAGCGCCCAGCGCGGTGGCAGGACACCATCCGGGCAGCGGGGGCGGGGTGCCCCTGACTGCTGGGCGGCTCCGGAGGCGGAGAACACGATGTAACGATGATCGCTCAACGTCTCCGCCTCCTCGGCCACCCTCCACCCCGCCACACGCCGTACGGCCGAGGGTGACGCCCACGTGAGGTCAACTATGGACGACCCCTGCGGCCGCACGCACGTAGCTGTGGAGCCCCTGTTGACTAGGCGGAGCTCCAGCTCCGCTGCCCAATCGAGTACCGCCCCCCCTCTCGCATCAGTCCTGGGGGACGCCCATGTAGTGGCGTGGGCGTTGAAGTCCCCCAGGACCAATACTGGGCGAGGCTGACATTGGCGTATCAAGTCGCCAACCTCGCCCAGGTACCCCTCAAAGTCGGAGATACTGCGAGAGGGAGGGGCATAGCACCCTACCACCGCGTATTCCCCCCATTCGACGGCGAGGAAGCCCCGCCCTCTCCCCAGGAGTGTAACGGGCGGGGCGCCTGGCAAATCGCCTCTCACGATGGCGACCGAGTCACCCTCATCCCCGAACCATGAAGGGTGTTCGGGGACGGAGTGGGGTTCGGCCGCCACCGCCAACCCAACCCCCCACTCCCGCAGGGTGTGGACGAACAAGTCCTGGGCCCCGCGGGAGTGGTTGAGGTTGGCCTGGAGGAGGCGCATGGCGAACTTATTCGATCACCATGGCCTCCCCCGGGCCTTCTTCTCGGGCAGGCTCCGCCTGCCCTGGTAGGCCCCTTCGTGCCTCCTCTTCTGCTGTGGCCGCGGGTCTGGCACTTTTCTCGGACGGGCACCGCTCCTGCGTTGCCCGCCCTTGGGTGCCCTCCCGTGGCTTCTTCTTCTCCGCCCTCTTCGCCGGTTGGCCGGTGGGCGGCGCCTTCTCCGCCGCCTTCGTCTTCTTCCGGGTGGGGGGTCTGCAGGCTTTGCTGCCCAACCTGTGCCCCGCGGGTCGCCCTAAGTCCGCACAGAGCGGACAGTTTGGCGCCTCCGCGGGGCATTTGCCCGCCGTGTGACCGGAGTTGCCGCAATTGTAACACCGGTCACTCCGGTCAACTCCCTCCGTGCACCGCTGCCTCACGTGACCTACTTGGAGGCAACGGTAGCATTGGAGGGGGCGGGCTGCCAGCACCTCCACTCTGGCGCTAGACCACCCCACCCGGATCCTGCCCGCTTTGGCCACCGTGTTGGCGGCCATGATGGGGCAGGACAGCCAGAGGGTGCCCAATCCGGAGGGGGAGGAGCGAATCTGCCCCGTTTTTACTTCCTCCGGCGGGCACGCCCCGGCTGCCGCGATGGCCGCAGCCACCTCCTTAGGGGTGACGGAATCATCCAATCCCGTCACCCTAAGTTCCGCCCTCTTGCAGGGGCGGGCTATTTTGACGCCCGTCCCCTCCAGAGCCTCCCTCAGCTTGCTGGCCAGGACATCGGCCTTGGCCGCGCCCTCTGGACCGGGGATTTGCATGAGCAAAGCCCCGGAACCTAACCTAACCTAACCTAACCTAACCTAACCTAACCTAACCTAACCTTTTTTTTTTTTTTTTTTTTTTTTTTTTTTTACGTGGGGGAAATCCTCATGGACACCCCGCCCCCCCTGGGGGGAGGAGGCGGGGTAGTGTTGGACTGTACCAACTAAAACCCCCACGGCTGCCCTCACTGCGCGCTTCCCCTATTTGGGAGGGGGGTCCCGGGAATCGCCTGCGGCATGCTTCCGGAACCCCCCACGCGTTGTCTCACGACTCTTCCCGGGGGAGGGGGGTCTATGGCGCCCCCCTCCCCATCATCTTGCGTCTCGGCGGAACCAGGGGGCAGCGCCCGGTTCCGCCCCACCCCGGGGCCGCGTATCGGACGGCTGGGCCCCCACCCAGCCGTCTGCGACCCCGCGGTCCTCACCCCCCCGCGTTGTGACCTTGCGGGGGGGTGGAAGGCCACCCTGCCTCTGTTGCGGCGGCGGCGCTGGGGGCTAAGGGAAGGGTAAGAAAGAGGAAAATAAAGCCCACCAGCGCCGCCGCGGCCTGCACGACCAGGGGCGCGGCGTGAGGGGCGGGTTTGAACTCCCGCCCCCCCAGCTGCCGCGCCCCTGCGCCCTCCCGGGGGAGCGGCGCGCTCCCGCTCCCTCTCCGCGGCCTCCTTCTGGCGCATAACTGCCTCGCAGAAGGAGACCGCGGCATTCCACTTGACCTCCCCCTCCAGCATGGCCTTGACGAGGCCTGGAGGGGAGAGGTCTCCTCCCACAATGTCGGAGAGGACGCGCCGCTCCCCCTCGAACGCCGGACACCCCTCTAAAGTATGCTGAGGGGTGTCCACCTCCGCACAACAATGGTGGCACTGCGCCGTCGCTTCCTTCCCGATTCGGCACAGGTACTCCCCGAAACAGCCATGTCCGGTGAGCACCTGTGCCATCCTGTAGGTGACTCCTCCCGCGGTCCTGCCGTACCACTTCTTCAAATTTGGCAGGACCGCCCCGACGGCGCGCTGGCCGGCGTTCGACGGTTCGTGTAAAGTCGAACACCAGCTGGCCAGCGCTAACCGTCGGGCTCGACGCTTCGAGGTGCTAAGCCTCCTATCTGCCTCCGGAGAGGCGACCCCCTCGACGCGAAGACGGCGGGCTGTGTCGTAGACTCGTGCCGCCGCCTCCGCGTGAAGCTCGAAGGGGACCAACCCCGCCAGAGACATCGCCGCCGCGTAGGAGGTGGTGCGATACCCCCTAATACACCTGATGGCCAGCCGCCTCTCAACGCGTCGAAGCAAGGCTCTGCTTCGGCGGCTGGCCATCAGGTCACCTGCCCAGATCGGGGCCCCATACAGGGCCATAGATCGCACCACCCCCACGAACAGGCGGCGAACCCTCCCTCCTGGCCCCGCAAGGTTCGGCAGCAGCCTAGCAAGGGCTGCTGCCACCTTCTCCAAACGCGGGGCCAGGCTGTCGAAATGCACCTCGAAGCGCCAAGCACTGTCCAGGGTGAGGCCCAGATAACGCATCTGGGACCCCACCCCGACGAAGGAGTCACCTACACGCATCCGGGTCTGGGCCGAACATCCCCCCCGAGGCCCCGTAAACAAGAGTGCCTCGGTCTTGAGGGGGGAGATCTGAAGGCCCAGCCCCCGGATGCCCGCGACGACGCAGGCCACCCCAAACTCGGCGAGTCGAATGACTCGCGATCCGTCACGACCCCCACCCCCGGTCGCCAGCACCAGTGTGTCATCAGCGTAGCACGTGATGCTGACGCCGGGGGGGAGGGCCACACGCAAGACTGCGTCATAAGCTAGGTCCCACAGGAGCGGGCCCAGCACCGACCCCTGCGGGACCCCGCACGTCACCTCCCTCTCCATCCACGTACCGCCACGTCCGGGATAGACGATCCACCTGTCCGACAGGTAGGCCCCGATCACCTCCCGTAGGTAGGGAGGCACCCCGTGATGGTCGAGGGCCTCCCTCACCGCCCCCCAGGGCAGGGTGTTGAACGCATTGGTGATGTCCAAGGACACACCAAGCGCCACCCCACCCCGAGAGACGGCCGCCTCCGCAAGGGTGCGAACTCGACGAATGGCGTCGAGCGTAGAGCGACCCTTGCGGAAGCCAAATTGCTCCTCGCTAATATCGGGACCTACCCCGGACAGGTGCTCGACGAGGCGGGCCGCCAAAATCCTCTCGAAAAGTTTGCCCACCTCGTCGAGAACGCAAATCGGCCGGTACGCGGATGGAGAGGATTCCGGCTTGCCCTCCTTCTTTATGAGGACAAGCCTCCCTCGCTTCCACAGTGGGGGGAATTGCCCCGATTGCAGGCAGCTGTCAAACAACTCCCGCAACCGGGGCCCCAGGACGCCCAACGCCAAGACTAGGGCACGCCCGGGGATGCCGTCAGGGCCGGGGGCGGTGTTGCGTGCCCCCATCTTCTTTATGGCATCCCCGAGCTCCTCCTCCGATACCCCCAGTTCGGCGGACCAGGCTGGGTTCGCCGGCTCCTCGGGACACGGCCGTGGATGCCCGCCCCTCTCCGCAGAACGGGAGGGGAATAGGTCATCCACGACCCGCCCGAGTACCTGGGGGTCAAGCGACTCCGTCACTGTAGGGACCCAGGGGCGTAGCCTGCCCATGACGAGCCTGTAAGGGCGGCCCCATGGATCCCTATCCAACGAGTCCAGTAACTCGCTCCAAGCCCTGGCCTTGGCGTCCTTGATGGCCAGCTTGAGGTCTAACTTTTTGGCCTTGTAGACCTCGTACAGCTGTGCCGTCACCGTCTCGTCTTGCCTCCGTCTACGACGGGCTCTGGCGTACTGGCGTCGCGCGGCAGTGCATGCCGCCCTCAAGTCCGCAATTTCCTGCGACCACCAGTACGCCGCCCGTGATGGGAGGGGTCTAGCCCGGGGCATGGCGATGTCGCAGGCGTCGGACATCGCCTCCCGGAACCACTCGGACCCCTCCCTGGCGTCGACGGGCCCGGTCCTAGCATCGGCGGACCAGGCCGCGACGGTGACGGCTGCCATCAGGGCGTCCTGATCGAGGCGCCGAAGCGCCCATCGTGGCGATGGGCCAACATGACGACGGGCACCGGGTGCCTCCTTACTCCGGGGGGTGGAGACCTCCATAGCGATGTATAGATGGTCTGAGAGGGTCTCCACCCCCTCCAAAACTCTCCACCCGGTGACACGGCGAGCGGCAGCAGGGGTGGCCCAAGACAGGTCTACGACCGATGCACCCTGCCACCGCACGCACGTGTGGGCGGAGCCTTGGTTTAACAATGTAAGCTCCGCCCCCGCCGCCCAATCTAGCGTCACCCCGCCCCTGGCGTCGGTCCTGGGGGAACCCCAAACGAGCGAATGCGCGTTAAAATCCCCCAGGACCAGGACCGGGCGAGGCAGGTACTTGTTTATGAGCACGCCCACCTCGCCCAGGAACCTATCGTACGCCTCCAGACGCCATCGGGGCGGGGCATAACAGCCCATCACCACGAATTCCCCCCACTGTGCAACCACAAAGCCCTCCCCCCTCTCAAGGGGGGAGCACGCTGGGGAGTTCTTGGCTCCTCCCCAGACTATGGCCACCGAGCCGCACTCGTCCCCCAACCAATTAGGGTGGGTCGGGATGGAGTACGGCTCGGCGGCAACTGCCAATCCCACCTCCCACTCCCGCAGGGCATGCACAAAGAGGTCCTGCGCCCCGCGGGAGTGGTTGAGGTTGGTCTGGAGGAGCCTAAGGTTGAATTTCGTCGATAATCATGGTCTCCTCCAGACCGCCATCTTCTTTATCCGCTGTCGGTAACTTGCCGTCCGAAATGGTGCCCTTCTTTGCACCTACCGTCGGTAATTTCTGTGCACCAGCAGGACCTTTTGCTGGGTCAGATAAAGACTCCCTCTCGTTTTGTGCCGCTGCGCGCTTGGGCCGCTGACGATTGCTCTTCGGGGCGCATCCTTGCCCACCAATTCGATGCGCTGCTGGGCGCCCCAACCTGCTGCATAACGGACACTTGGGTGCCGCGGTGCATGTAGACGCAGCGTGCGAATTCTCGCCGCAACGATAGCACATTCCTGTCCTGTCAATATCATTTGTGCAACGGTTACGCGTATGCCCAAATTCCAAACAGCGGTAGCATTGAAGCTGCCTCTGCGCCAATGCTTCCACTCTGGCGCTACACCAACCGATTGTTATGCGGCCAGCAGTAACCAGTTTGCGGGCCGCCGCTAGTGGACATTGCACCCATAGGGTGCCCATATTTGCTGTAGAAAACCGTATTTTACCGACCCTGATGTCGGATTCCGGGCAGCCTCCCACTTTACCGATCGCCGATATTACTTCGGACTGCTGTACCGACTCGTCCAACCCACGTAGCCTAACCTCTGCTCGTTTGGTGGGATTGGCTACCTTAACGCCCGTGTCGGCAAAAACGTTCGCCATCTTCTCCGCCAACATGGCAGCCTTTACGTTGCTATCGGGTCCAGGTATTTCTAGGACGAGCCCTCCGGTGATTGCTCGCCTATATCGGACTGCTTCCACTCCGATGTCCGCGAGCGAGATCTTCTGTCTAGCCATGACGATTGCTTCGCCGTATGACATCTTGGCCTCCGAGGTGGTGGTTACCGTAACCGCAGCGGTTCGAGGAGAACGGCCTAGGCGAACCTTTGGTGGAGCCTGCGGTTGCGGTTTCTTCATCTGCGTACCTTTCGTAACACCTGCCTGACGCGTGGTTGCGGTTGCGACAGGCTCTGCCATCTTCTTTTTACCTTTACGGCCAACGATCTCACTCCACAGTGGTTGTGCGTCTGGTGCAGCTTTTGTCACAGCGCCGCCATCCGCGCTCTTCTTATCGACCTGGTATACATCAGTGGTCCTCTTCTCCGATGAGCCTGCAGCTCGTGTACCGACTGGACGTTTATCGGCAGCTTTGTTACCTACGTCCGGCTTACCGGCACCACTTGCGTTATCCCTAGCAGGTAGCTTTCTTCTTTTACCAGCTGGTGATCCTGCTATTACCGACTCTTGGTTCTTCACAGTTGTCCTGTCGGTATCTATGCGCCGTGTGCCTGCAGACGGTGTTTTATCCGCTGCCGGTAAGGCAGGGCGCAGAGTTGACAGGAAACTGCTCAACTTCGCGTCGACCATGTCGCCTATTTTCTTAAACAGGTTTCCTTCCATATCTTCCATCGGTGTCGATGTTTTCTGCCTTACCGGCGGTCGATCTTCAAGCGTAGGTGCTGCGGCACCTAAGCTAGGAGTGTTTGCAAGATGCACAACCACATCCATGTCTTCTTCGGGTGCTGTAGCCGATAATTTTGCGGTTACAGGTATCTTCCTCGTACTTAATCCTTGCAGCTGCGTTTCAAGGTCGCTGATGCGAGTCCTCAAGTCGGCGTTGTCACGTTCCAATTTCTGGATGGATTCCGTGACAGTTGTCCGCTTCGAAAGTTCCGTGACTGCAGCTCTGACCGACATAGCGGCGACTCTCAACTTGCGGACAAACAGTCCTTTCAAATTGGTGGACTTTGCCGCGACGATCTCCACTTCTCGTATCTGGTCCAAAACTTCAGATCCAAGATCTGCTGTAGGTCGCTCTCGCATCCGCCGAAGAAGCTCCTCTTCGTCGGGCAATGGTATGCTGCCTCTCGAAGGTGCAGGTGGTTCACCACTATAGTTGAGGGCTTCCACCTGTCGCTCAAGATCCAACTTCTCCTTCATCTTGGTGATCGCCTCTTGAGCCGCTTCTCTCATACCTACATACTCGCCAGTAGTAGGAGGCCTCCCTCGTTTGCGCTTCACCGCAGGTTTTCGTTCTCCGGCATCTTCCGCTGAGTCATCAGTGGCCTCGCCCTCGCTGATATAAACGAAACGCATTGTTTCGCTTTCAGAACGCGACCTTACGTGCGTATTGCGTCCTCTTCGTGCGACCGAACGACACACGCCGCTAGTGATCGAGCGGCCAGCTCGGTTAGCACCGGAAACGGAGGCTGCGCGCTCTTCTACGTTTCCTGCGACGGGACCTGGTGCCACAAACTCAGCTTCCGTTTCGATGACTTCCGGTGAACCATGGTCACCTTGGGTCGCGACCTCTCGCTCTTCCACCACCTCGTTAGTTTGTTTGTTAGAGAAAGACATTTTGGCAGATATTAAATTACTCCGGTTCGCAACCTAACCTTTTTTTTTTTTTTTTTTTTTTTTTTAACGTGGGGGAAATCCTCATGGACACCCCGCCCCCCCTGGGGGGAGGGGGCGGGGTAGTGTGGGACTGTACCCACTAAAACCCCCACGGCTACCCTCATCGCGCGCCCCCCTGACTAAGGAGGGGGGTTCCGGGTATCGCCAGAGGCATGCCTCCGGAACCCCCCGCGCGGCGTCTCGCGACCCGATCCTCGGGAGGGGGGACTATGGCGCCCCCCTCCCCATCTTCTCCTCTCTCGGCGGAACCAGGGGGTAGCGCCCGGTTCCGCCCCACCCCGGGGCCGCGTGCTCGGCGGCTGGGCCCCCACCCAGCCGCCCGCGACCCCGTGGTCCTCACCTCCCCGCCCTGTTGGCCGGCGGGGGGTGGGAGGCCACCGTGCCTCTATGGTGGCGGCGGCGCGGAGAAGACCCTCCGCCACCGCCGCCACCCGCGTTGTCCGGGGCGCGGCGTGAGGGGTCGGGCAGAGCCCCGCCCCTTCTGCGGCCGCGCCCCAACGCCCTTCTCGCCGGGTCCGTCCGTTCCCGGACCCGCTCCGCGGCCTCCTTCTGCGACATTACGTCCTCGCAGAAGGAGGCCACGGCATCCCACTGGGCCCTCCCCTCCAGCATCCTCTGTACGAGGACCGGAGGGGAGAGGTCATGGCCAACCACGGCCCTCAGGGTCCGCCTTTGGGCGGACCATGCGGGACACGCCTCCAGAGTGTGCTGGGGCGTGTCCTCCGCTTCTCCACAATGGTGGCACTGTGCCGTCGCCTCCTTGCCTATTCGGCGCAGGTATTCACCGAAGCAGCCATGCCCGGTGAACACCTGCGCCATGCGGTAGGTGAGCCCGCCGCAAGTCCTGCCCATCCACCTTTCCAAATGGGGCAGGACTGCCCCAACGGCGCGCTTACTGGCGCTCTCAGAGAGCTGAGAGCGCCATTTTGCTAGCGCGCGCCGCTGGGCCTGACGCCTCGAGATGGCCGCCCATCTTGCGACCTCCGGCGGGGAGATCCCGCTGTCTCGGAGGGCCTTGACGCGGTCGTAAACTACCGCGTCGCCCTCCGCCTGCAACTCCAGCGGGATCAGCCCCGCCAGGGTCATCGCCGCCGCGTGGGAGGTGGTGCGGTAACCTCTAACACACCTGATGGCCAGCCGCCTTTCGACTCGTCGAAGCAAGGCTTTGCTTCGACGGCTGGCCATCAGGTCACCCGACCAGATGGGTGACCCATAAAGGGTCATTGACCGCACCACCCCCACGTATAGGCGGCGCACCCTCAACCCTGGTCCCCCGAGGTTGGGCAATAGACGGCCCAACGCCGCGGCCGTTCTCTCGACCCGGGGAACCAGGAGCCGGAAATGCTCCTCGAAGCGCCAGTGGCTGTCCAGGGTGAGGCCCAGGTACTTCATCTGGGACCCCACCCTGACACTGGACTCACCTACCCGCATCCAGGACCTGGGAGGCCCCTCCCGCCGGGGCCCATGAAACCATAGGGCCTCGGTCTTACGGGGGGCTATATCTAGCCCAAGGTCCCGGATGCGGGCGACGACACAGGCCACCCCTGCCTCCGCCAGGCGGATGGTCCTCCTCCACTCGTCATCCCCCGAGGCCAGCACTAAAGTGTCATCTGCGTAGCAGATGACGCTGACCCCGGGGGGGAGGGCCGCCCTCAGGACCACGTCGTATGCGAGGTCCCACAGGATAGGGCCCAAGACTGAGCCCTGTGGGACCCCGCAGTGGACCTGCCTCTCCCTCCGTATGCCGTACCGGCCCGGATACTCGATCCACCTGTCGGACAGGTAGGACCCGATTACCCTCCGCAAGTAGGGAGGCACCCCGTAGGCGTGGAGTGCCCCCCTGACCGCCTCCCAGGGCAGGGTGTTGAAGGCGTTGACTATGTCTAACGACACCGCAATCGCCACCCCACCCTCGGAGACGGCCGCCTCCGCAAGGGTACGGACGCGACGAATCGCGTCCAAGGTCGACCGTCCCCTGCGGAAGCCAAACTGCTCCTCGCAGAGGTCGGGCCCCACCGCCGACAGGTGGTGGACGAGGCGGGATGCCAAAACTCTTTCGAAGAGTTTTCCCGCCTCGTCCAACAAACATATTGGCCGGTACGCGGAGGGAGAGTCCGCGGGCCGGCCCTCCTTCTTGAGGAGGACCATCCTACCTCGCCGCCATTGCGGGGGGAATTGCCCCAGCTCTAGGCAGCGGTCGAACAACCGCCGCAGCTGGGGCCCGAGGACGCCTAGGGCCAAGGCCCATACTTTGCCGGGGATGCCATCGGGGCCAGGAGCAGTGTTCCTGGCCGCCATCTTCTTGATGGCATCCCCTAGCTCCGCCTCTGTTACCCCCAGTTCGGCGGACCAGGCTTGATCCGCCGTCTCCTCGGGTACGTGTGGTGGGGCCGTACCCCTCTCAAAGGAGGGGAATAGGGCGTCCACCACACGCCCGAGTACCTGGGGGTCCAGGCTCTCTGTGACCGGGGGAAGATAGGGGCGCAGCCGGCCCAAAACGAGCCGGTAGGGCCGCCCCCAAGGGTCCCGGTCAAGAGAGCCAAGGAGCTCCGCCCATGATTGGGCCTTGGCCTGCTTGATGGCAAGCCGGAGGGCCGCCTTCTTGGCTTTGTAGGCCCCCTCCAGCTGTGTTATCCACGCCTCGTCGCGCAGCCGTCTCCTGCGGGCACGCTGACACTGGCGTCTCGCGACGGTGCATTCGGTGCGAAGCACCGCAATGTCGCGAGACCACCAGTGGGCGGCCCGCCTAGGGATGGGTTGGGACCGGGGCATCGACACGTCACAGACGTTGGTCATGATGCCCCGGAACCACTCTGCCCCCTCCCTTGCGTCGACGGGACTGGTTCCGCCATCGAACCAGTCCACGGCGTGGACAACCGCCATCAAGACGTCCTCGTCTAGGCGCCGAAGCGCCCAGCGCGGTGGGAGGACTCCCTCCGGGCAGCGGGGGCGGGGAACCCCTGACTGCTGGGCGGCTCCGGAGACGGAGAACACTATGTAGCGATGATCGCTTAGCGTCTCCGCCTCCTCGGCCACCCTCCACCCCGCCACACGTCGTACGGCCGAGGGTGACGCCCACGTGAGGTCCACGATGGACGACCCCTGCGGCCGCACGCACGTAGCTGTGGAGCCCCTATTAACTAGGCGGAGCTCCAGCTCCGCTGCCCAATCGAGTACCGCCCCCCCTCTCGCATCGGTCCTGGGAGACGCCCACTCGGTGGCGTGGGCGTTAAAGTCCCCCAGGACCAATACCGGGCGAGGCTGGCATTGGCGTATCAAATCGCCAACCTCGCCCAGGTACCCCTCAAAATCGGAGATACTGCGAGAGGGGGGTGCATAGCACCCTACCACCGCGTACTCCCCCCATTCGACGGCGAGGAAGCCCCGCCCTCTCCCCAGGAGTGTAACGGGCGGGGCGCCTGGCACATCGCCTCTTACGATGGCGACCGAGCCACCCACGTCCCCGAACCAAGAAGGGTGGTCCGGGGAGGAATGGGGCTCGGCCGCCATCCCCAAAGCGACCCCCCACTCCCGCAGGGCGTGGACGAACAGGTCCTGGGCCCCGCGGGAGTGGTTGAGGTTCGCCTGGAGGAGGCGCATGGTGGCGAATTTACTCCGTCACCATGGCCTCCCCCGGGCCGTCTTCTCGGGCAGGCGCAGCCTGCCCTGGTAGGCCCAATGCTGCCTCCTCTTCCGCTGCTGCCGCGGGACGGGCACTCTTCTCGGGCGGACACCGCTCCTGCGTTGCCCGCCCTTGCGTGCCCTCCCGCGGCCTCTTCGCCGGTTGGCCGGTGGGGGGCGCCTTCTCCGCCCCCTTCTTCTTCTTCCGGGTGGGTGGCTTGCAGGCCTTGCTGCCCAACCGGTGCCCCGCAGGGCGCCCTAAGTCCGCACACAGCGGACAGTTAGGCGCCTCCGCAGGGCACTTGCCCGCCGTGTGACCGGAGTTCCCGCAGTTATAACAGCGGTCACTCCGGTCAACTCCCTCCGTGCACCGCTGCCTCACGTGCCCCACTTGGAGGCAGCGATAGCACTGGAGGGGGCGGGCTGCCAGCACCTCCACTCTTGCGCTGGACCACCCCACCCGGATCCTCCCCACTTTTGCCACCGAATTGGCGGCTGTGATGGGGCAGGACAGCCAGAGCGTGCCCAGCCCGGAGGAGGCGGAGCGGATTTGCCCCGTCCTTACCTCCTCCGGCGGACACGCCCCGGCTGCCGCGATGGCCGCAGCCACCTCCTTGGGGGTGACGGAGTCATCAAGCCCCGTCACCCTGAGTTCCGCCCTCTTGCAGGGGCGGGCTATTTTAACGCCCGTCCCCTGCAGGGCCTCCCGCAACTTGTTGGCCAGGGCATCGGCCTTGGCCGCGCCCTCTGGACCGGGGATTTGCATGAGCAAAGCCCCGGTTACCGCGCGCTTATAGCGCACTCCCTCGATTCCAACCTCCGCCAGGTCAATCTTCTCCCTGGCGGAGACGAGCGCCTGCGCGTAGGTGACACTGCCCCCCGGGGGGACGGTCAACGAGACCGCCGCCGTCCGGGGGACGCGCCCCACGCGCTTTTTAGAGGGCGCGGCTTTCGCCTGCCCTGCCTTTCCGGTTGCCCCGCCCACTTTTTGAGCCCCCTTATCTGGGGCTTTCTTTGTGGGCGGGGCGGAACCTTTTTTTTTTTTTTTTTTTTTTTAACGTGGGGGAAATCCTCATGGACACCCCGCCCCCCCTGGGGGGAGGAGGCGGGGTAGTGTGGGACTGTACCCACTAAAACCCCCACGGCTGCCCTCACTGCGCGCTTCCCCTATTTGGGAGGGGGGTCCCGGGAATCGCCTGCGGCATGCTTCCGGAACCCCCCACGCGTTGTCTCACGACTCTTTCCGGGGGAGGGGGGTCTATGGCGCCCCCTCCCCATCTTCTTGCGTCTCGGCGGAACCAGGGGGCAGCGCCCGGTTCCGCCCCACCCCGGGGCCGCGTATCGGACGGCTGGGCCCCCACCCAACCGTCTGCGACCCCGCGGTCCTCACCCCCCCGCGTTGTGACCTTGCGGGGGGGTGGAAGGCCACCCTGCCTCTGTTGCGGCGGCGGCGCTGGGGGCTAAGGGATGGGTATAAAAGAGGATAGAAAAGCCCACCAGCGCCGCCGCGGCCCGCGCAAAGCTGGGCGCGGCGTGAGGGGCGGGTTTGAACTCCCGCCCCCCCAGCTGCCGCGCCCCTGCGCCCTCCCGGGGGAGCGGCGCGTTCCCGCTCCCTCTCCGCGGCCTCCTTCTGGCGCATAACTGCCTCGCAGAAGGAGACCGCCGCATTCCACTTGATCTCCCCCTCCAGCATGGCCTTGACGAGGCCTGGAGGGGAGAGGTCTCCTCCCACAATGTCGGAGAGGACGCGCCGCTCCCCCTCGAACGCCGGACACCCCTCTAGAGTGTGTTGAGGGGTGTCCACCTCCGCACAACAATGGTGGCACTGCGCCGTCGCTTCCTTCCCGATTCGGCACAGGTACTCCCCGAAACAACCATGTCCGGTGAGCACCTGTGCCAATCTGTAGGTGACTCCTCCCGCGGTCCTGCCGTACCACTTCTTCAAATTTGGCAGGACCGCCCCGACGGCGCGCTGGCCGGCGTTCGACGGTTCGTGTAGCGTCGAACACCAGCTGGCCAGCGCTAACCGTCGGGCTCGACGCCTCGAGGTGCTAAGCCTCCTATCTGCCTCCGGCGGGGCGATCCCCTCGACGCGAAGACGACGGGCTGTGTCGTAGACTTTTGCCGCCGCCTCCGCGTGAATCTCGAAGGGGACCAACCCCGCCAGAGACATCGCCGCCGCGTAGGAGGTGGTGCGATACCCCCTAATACACCTGATGGCCAGCCGCCTCTCAACGCGTCGAAGCAAGGCTCTGCTTCGACGGCTGGCCATCAGGTCTCCAGCCCAGATCGGGGCCCCATAAAGGGCCATAGATCGCACCACCCCCACGAACAGGCGGCGAACCCTCCCTCCTGGCCCCGCAAGGTTCGGCAGCAGCCTTGCAAGAGCTGCTGCCACCTTCTCCAAACGCGGGGCCAGGCTGTCAAAATGCACCTCGAAGCGCCAAGCACTGTCCAGGGTGAGGCCCAGATAACGCATCTGGGACCCCACCCCGACGAAGGAGTCACCTACACGCATCCGGGTCTGGGCCGAATGTCCCCCCCGAGGCCCCGTAAATAAAAGGACCTCGGTCTTGAGGGGGGAGATCTGGAGGCCCAGCCCCCGGATGCCCGCGACGACGCAGGCCACCCCCAACTCGGCGAGTCGGACGACCCGCGATCCGTCCCCACCCCCACCCCCGGTCGCCAGCACCAACGTATCGTCAGCGTAGCACGTAATGCTGACGCCGGGGGGGAGGGGTGCACGCAACACTGCGTCATACGCGAGGTCCCACAGGAGCGGCCCCAGCACCGACCCCTGCGGGACCCCGCACGTCACCTCCCTCTCCATCCACGCACCGCCACGTCCGGGATAGACGATCCACCTGTCCGACAGGTAGGCCCCGATCACCTCCCGTAGGTAGGGAGGCACCTCGTGACGTACGAGGGCCTCCCTCACCGCCCCCCAGGGCAGGGTGTTAAACGCATTGGCGATGTCCAAGGACACGCCAAGCGCCACCCCACCCCGAGAGACGGCCGCCCCCGCAAGGGTCCGAACTCGACGAATGGCGTCGAGCGTAGAACGGCCCTTGCGGAAGCCAAATTGTTCCTCGCTTATATCGGGACCTACCCCGGACAGGTGCTCGACGAGGCGGGCCGCCAAAATCCTCTCGAAAAGTTTGCCCACCTCGTCGAGAAGGCAAATCGGCCGGTACGTGGATGGAGAGTTCTCCGGCTTGCCCTCCTTTTTGATCAGGACAAGCCTCCCTCTCTTCCACAGTGGGGGGAATTGCCCCGATCGCAGGCAGCTGTCAAACAGCTCCCGCAACCGGGGCCCCAGGACGCCCAACGCCAAGACCAGGGTACGCCCGGGGATGCCGTCAGGGCCGGGGGCGGTGATGCGTGCCCCCATCTTCTTTATGGCATCCCCGAGCTCCTCCTCCGATACCCCCAGTTCGGCGGACCAGGCTGGGTTCGCCGGCTCCTCGGGACAAGGCCGTGGAAGCCCGCCCCTCTCCGCAGAACGGGAGGGGAATAGGTCATCCACGACCCGCCCGAGTACCTGGGGGTCAAGCGACTCCGTCACTGGAGGGACCCAGGGGCGTAGCCTGCCCATGACAAGCCTGTAAGGGCGGCCCCATGGGTCCCTATCCAACGAGTCCAGCAACTCGCTCCAAGCCCTGGCCTTGGCGTCCTTGATGGCCAGCTTGAGGTCTAACTTTTTGGCCTTGTAGACCTCGTACAGCTGTGCCGTCACCGTCTCGTCTTGCCTCCGTCTACGACGGGCTCTGGCGTACTGGCGTCGCGCGGCAGTGCATGCCGCCCTCAAATCTGCTATCTCTTGCGACCACCAGTACGCCGCCCGTGATGGGAGGGGTCTGGCCCGGGGCATGGCGATGTCGCAGGCGTCGGACATCGCCTCCCGGAACCACTCGGACCCCTCCCTGGCGTCGACGGGCCCGGTCCGTGCGTCGGCGGACCAGGCCGCGACGGTGACGGCTGCCATCAGGGCGTCCTGATCGAGGCGCCGAAGCGCCCATCGCGGTGATGGGCCAACATGGCGACGGGCACCGGGTGCCTGCCTACTCCGGGGGGTGGAGACATCCATGACGATGTATCGATGATCCGATAGAGTCTCCACCCCCTCCAAAACTTTCCACCCGGTGACACGGCGAGCGGCAGCAGGGGTGGCCCACGACAAGTCGACGACCGATGCACCCTGCCACCGCACGCACGTGTGGGCGGAGCCTTGGTTTAGCAACGTAAGCTCCGCCCCCGCCGCCCAATCCAGCGTCACCCCGCCCCTAGCGTCGGTCCTGGGGGAACCCCAAACGAGCGAATGCGCGTTAAAATCCCCCAGGACCAGGACCGGGCGAGGCAGGTACTTGTTTATGAGCACGCCCACCTCGCCCAGGAACCTATCATACGCCTCCAGACGCCATCGGGGCGGGGCATAACAGCCCATCACCACGAACTCCCCCCACTGTGCGACAACGTATCCCTCCCCCCTCTCCAGGGGGGAGCACGCTGGGGAGTTTGTAGCTCCTCCCCAGACAATGGCCACCGAGCCGCACTCGTCCCCCAACCAATTAGGGTGGGTCGGGATGGAGTACGGCTCGGCGGCAATAGCCAATCCCACCTCCCACTCCCGCAGGGCATGCACAAAGAGGTCCTGCGCCCCGCGGGAGTGGTTGAGGTTGGTCTGGAGGAGCCTAAGGTTGAATTTCGTCGATAATCATGGTCTCCTCCAGACCGCCATCTTCTTGATCCGCAGTCGGTAACTTGCCGGCCGGAGTGGTGCTCTCTTTTGCACCTACTGTCGGTAATTTCTGTGCACCAGCAGGACCTTTTACTGGGGCCGATAAAGATTCCCTCTCGTTTTGTGCCGCTGCGCGCCTGGGCCGCTGACGGGTGTTCTTCGGGGCACATCCTTGCCCACCAATTCGGTGCGCTGCAGAGCGCCCTAGACTACTGCATAGCGGACACTTAGGTGCCGCTGTACATGTAGACGCGGTGTGCGATTTTTCGCCGCATCTATAGCACATTCCTGTCCTGTCGGTGTCATTTGTGCAACGGTTGCGCGTGTGCCCAAATTCCAAACACCGGTAGCATTGAAGCTGCCTCTGCGCCAATGCTTCAACTCTGGCGCTACACCAACCAATTGTTATGCGGCCAGCAGCAACCAATTTGCGAGCCGCCGCTAATGGACATTGCACCCATAAGGTGCCCATAGTTGCCGCAGAAAACCGGATTTTACCGACTCTGATTTCGGATTCCGGGCAGCCTCCTGCTTTACCGATCGCCGATACTACTTCACACTGCTGTACCGACTCGTCCAGCCCACGTAGCCTAACCTCTGCTCGTTTGGTGGGGTTGGCTACCTTGACACCAGTGTCGGCTAAAACGTTCGCCAGCTTTTCCGCCAACTTGGCTGCCTTTTCGCTACTGTCGGGTCCTGGAATCTCAAGGACGAGTCCTCCGGTGATTGCTCGCCGATAGCGGACAGCTTCCACTCCGATGTCCGCAAGCGAGATCTTCTGTCTTGCCATGACTATTGCTTCGCTGTATGACAACTTGGCCTCCGAGGTGGTGGTGACCGTAACCGCAGCGGTTCGTGGAGAACGACCAAGGCGAAACTTTGGTGGAGGCTGCGGTTGCGGTTTCTTCGACTGCGTACCTTTTGTATCTCCTGCCTGACGCTTGGTTGCTGTTGCGACAGGCTCTGCCATCATCTTCTTTCCTTTTCGGCCAACGATCTCACTCCATAGTGGTTGTGCAACGGCTGCAGTTTTTGGCGCTGCGCCGCCATCCGCGCTCTTCTTATCGACCAGGCGAACATCAGTGGTTCTCTTCTCCGATGAGCCTGCGGCTCGTGTACCGACTGGACGTTTAGCGGCAGCTTTGTTACCTACGTCCGGCTTACCGGCACCACTTGCGTTATCCCTAGCAGGTAGCTTTCTTCTTTTACCAGCTGGTGATCCTGCTATTACCGACTCTTGGTTCTTCACAGTTGTCCTGTCGGTATCTATGCGCCGTGTGCCTGCAGACGGTGTTTTATCCGCTGCCGGTAAGGCAGGGCGCAGAGTTGACAGGAAACTGTTCAACTTCGCGTCGACCATGTCGCCTATTTTCTTAAACAGGTTTCCTTCCATATCTTCCATCGGTGTCGATGTTTTCTGCCTTACCGGCGGTCGATCTTCAAGCGTAGGTGCTGCGGCACCTAAGCTAGGAGTGTTTGCAAGATGCACAACCACATCCATGTCTTCTTCGGGTGCTGTAGCCGATAATTTAGCGGTTACAGGTTTCTTCCTCGTGCTAAGTCCTTGCAGCTGCTCTTCAAGGTCGCTGATGCGAGTCCTCAATTCGGCATTGTCGCGTTCTAATTTCTGAATAGACTCCGTGACAGTTGTCCTCTTCGAAAGTTCCGTAACTGCAGCTCTGACCGACATAGCGGCGACTCTCAACTTGCGAACAAATAGTCCTTTCAAGTTGGTGGACTTTGCCGCGAAACCTAACCTAACCTTTTTTTTTTTTTTTTTTTTTTTTTTTTACGTGGGGGAAATCCTCATGGACACCCCGCCCCCCCTGGGGGGAGGAGGCGGGGTAGTGTGGGACTATACCCACTAAAACCCCCACGGCTACCCTCATCGCGCGCCCCCCTGACTAGGGAGGGGGGTTCCGGGTATCGCCAGAGGCATGCCTCCGGAACCCCCCGCGCGGCGTCTCGCGACCCGATCCTCGGGAGGGGGGACTATGGCGCCCCCCTCCCATTCTTCTCCTCTCTCGGCGGAACCAGGGGGTAGCGCCCGGTTCCGCCCCACCCCGGGGCCGCGTGCTCGGCGGCTGGGCCCCCACCCAGCCGCCCGCGACCCCGTGGTCCTCACCTCCCCGCCCTGTTGGCCGGCGGGGGGTGGGAGGCCACCATGCCTCTTTGGGGGCGGCGGCGCGGAGTAGACCCTCCGCCACCGCCGCCACCCGCGTTGTCCGTGGCGCGGCCTGAGGGGTCGGGCAATGCCCCTGCCCTCCTGCGGCCGCGCCGCAACGCCCTTCTCGCCGGGTCCGTCCTTTCCCGGACCCGCTCCGCGGCCTCCTTCTGCGACATTACGTCCTCGCAGAAGGAGGCCACGGCATCCCACTTGGCCCTCCCCTCCAGTATCCTCTGTACGAGGACCGGAGGGGAGAGGTCATGGCCAACCACGGCCCTTAGGGTCCGCCTTTGGGCGGACCATGCAGGACACGCCTCCAGCGTATGCTGGGGCGTGTCCTCGGCTTCACCACAATGGTGGCACTGTGCCGTCGCCTCCTTGCCTATTCGGCGCAGGTATTCACCGAAGCAGCCATGCCCGGTGAACACCTGCGCCATGCGGTAGGTGAGCCCGCCGCAAGTCCTGCCCATCCACCTTTCCAAGTGGGGCAGGACTGCCCCAACGGCGCGCTTGCTGGCGCTCTCATTAAGTTGAGAGCGCCATTTTGCTAGCGCGCGCCGCTGGGCCTGACGCCTCGAGATGGCCGCCCATCTAGCGACCTCCGGCGGGGAGATCCCGCTCTCTCGGAGGGCCTTGACGCGGTCGTATACTACCGCGTCGCCCTCCGCCTGCAACTCCAACGGGATCAACCCCGCCAGGGCCATCGCCGCCGCGTGGGAGGTGGTGCGGTAACCTCTAACACACCTGATGGCCAGCCGCCTTTCGACTCGTCGAAGCAAGGCTTTGCTTCGACGGCTGGCCATCAGGTCACCCGACCAGATGGGTGACCCATAAAGGGTCATTGACCGCACCACCCCCATGTATAGGCGGCGCACCCTCAACCCTGGTCCCCCGAGGTTGGGCAATAGACGGCCCAACGCCGCGGCCGTTCTCTCGACCCGGGGAACCAGGAGCCGGAAATGCTCCTCGAAGCGCCAGTGGCTGTCCAGGGTGAGGCCCAGGTACTTCATCTGGGACCCCACCCTGACACTGGACTCACCTACCCGCATCCAGGACCTGGGAGGCCCCTCCCGCCGGGGCCCATGAAACCATAGGGCCTCGGTCTTACGGGGGGCTATATCTAGCCCAAGGTCCCGGATGCGGGCGACGACACAGGCCACCCCTGCCTCCGCCAGGCGGATGGTCCTCCTCCAATCCTCATCCCCCGAGGCCAGCACTAGAGTGTCATCTGCGTAGCAGATGACGCTGACCCCGGGGGGGAGGGCCGCCCTCAGGACCACGTCATATGCGAGGTCCCACAGGATAGGGCCCAGGACTGAGCCCTGTGGGACCCCGCAGTGGACCTGCCTCTCCCTCCGTACGCCGTACCGGCCCGGATACTCGATCCACCTGTCGGACAGGTAGGACCCGATTACCCTCCGCAAGTAGGGAGGCACCCCATAGGCGCGGAGTGCCCCCCTGACCGCCTCCCAGGGCAGGGTGTTGAAAGCGTTTACTATATCTAGCGATACAGCTATCGCCACCCCACCCTCGGAGACGGCCGCCTCCGCAAGGGTACGGACGCGACGAATCGCGTCCAAGGTCGACCGTCCCCTGCGGAAGCCAAACTGCTCCTCGCAGAGGTCGGGCCCCACCGCCGACAGGTGGTGGACGAGGCGGGATGCCAAAACTCGTTCGAAGAGTTTTCCCGCCTCGTCCAACAAACATATTGGCCGGTACGCGGAGGGAGACTCCGCGGGCCGGCCCTCCTTCTTGAGGAGGACCATCCTACCTCGCCGCCATTGCGGGGGGAATTGCCCCAGCTCTAGGCAGCGGTCGAACAACCGCCGCAGCTGGGGCCCGAGGACGCCTAAGGCCAAGGCCCATACCTTGCCGGGGATGCCATCGGGGCCAGGAGCTGTGTTCCTGGCCGCCATCTTCTTGATGGCATCCCCTAGCTCCGCCTCTGTTACCCCCAGTTCGACGGACCAGGCTTGGTCCGTCGTCTCCTCGGGTAGGTGTGGCGAAGCCGTACCCCTCCCAAAGGAGGGGAATAAGGCATCCACCACACCCCCGAGTACCTGGGGGTCAAGGCTCTCCGTGACCGGGGGTACGTAGGGGCGTAGCCGGCCCAACACGAGCCGGTACGGCCGCCCCCACGGGTCCCGGTCAAGAGAGCCAAGGAGCTCCAACCATGCTTGGGCCTTGGCCTCTTTGATGGCCAGCCGAAGGGCCGCCCTCTTGGCCTTGTAGGCTCCCTCCAGCTGTGCTATCCACGCCTCGTCGCGCAGCCGTCTCCTGCGGGCACGCTGACACTGGCGTCTCGCGACGGTGCATTGATTGCGTAGCATCGCAATGTCGCGAGACCACCAGTGGGCGGCCCGCCTAGGGAGGGGTTGGGACCGGGGCATCGACACGTCACAGACGTTGGTCATGATGCCCCGGAACCACTCAGCCCCCTCCCTTGCGTCGACGGGACTGGTTCCGGTGTCGAACCAGTCCACGGCGTGGACAACCGCCATCAGGGCGTCCTCGTCTAGGCGCCGAAGCGCCCAGCGCGGTGGCAGGACACCATCCGGGCAGCGGGGGCGGGGTGCCCCTGGCTGCTGGGCGGCTCCGGAGGCGGAGAACACTATATAGCGATGGTCGCTTAGCGTCTCCGCCTCCTCGGCCACCCTCCACCCCGCCACACGTCGTACGGCCGAGGGTGACGCCCATGTAAGGTCCACAATGGACGACCCCTGCGGCCGCACGCACGTAGCTATGGAGCCCCTATTGACTAGGCGGAGCTCCAGCTCCGCTGCCCAATCGAGTACTGCCCCCCCCCTCGCATCGGTCCTGGGGGACGCCCACTCAGTAGCGTGGGCGTTGAAGTCCCCCAGGACCAGTACCGGGCGAGGCTGGCATTGGCGAATCATATCGCCAACCTCGCCCAGGTACTCCTCCAGCTCGGAGATAGTGCGAGAGGGGGGTGCATAGCACCCTACCACCGCATATTCCCCCCATTCCAGGGCGAGGAAGCCCCGCCCTCTCCCCAGGAGTGTGACGGGCGGGGCGCCTGGCATCTCTCCTCTCACGATGGCGACCGAGTCACCCTCATCCCCGAACCATGAAGGGTGTTCGGGGACGGAGTGGGGCTCGGCCGCCACCGCCAACACAACCCCCCACTCCCGCAGGGTGTGGACGAACAGGTCCTGTGCCCCGCGGGAGTGGTTGAGGTTGGCCTGGAGGAGGCGCATGGCGAATTTACTCTATCGCCATGGCCTCCCCCTGGCCTCCGACCTTTTCTGGCCCAGTGGGATTGGGCGGGGCCTTAGATGGCCCCCTGTCCGGCTCTGCTGCGGCAGCGGGGGCCCCCTTCTTGGCCCCCTTCTTCTTCCGGGTGGGTGGGGAGCATGCTTTGCTCCCCAGCCTGTGCCCCGCGGGTCGCCCTAAGTCCGCACAGAGCGGACAATTTGGCGCCACCGCGGGGCACTTGCCCGCCGTGTGGCCGGAGGCGCCGCAGTTGTAGCAGCGGCCACTCCGGTCCACATCCCCCGTGCACCGCTGCCTCACGTGCCCCACTTGGAGGCAGCGGTAGCACTGCAGGGGGCGGGCGGCCAGCACCTCAACGCGGGCGCTGGACCATCCCACCCGGATTCTGCCCGCCTTGGCCACCGTATTGGCGGCCAGAAGGGGGCAAGAGACCCATAGGGTGCCCAGACCGGAGGAGGAGGAGCGTACCTGGCCTGTCCTCACCTCCTCCGGCGGGCAAGCCCCCGCTGCCGCGATGGCATCTGCCACCTCCTTCGGGGTGACGGAGTCGTCTAGACCCGTCACCCTTAATTCGGCCCTTTTGGAGGGGCGGGATATCTTCACACCCGTCCCCTCCAGGGCCTCCCTCAGCTTGCAGGCCAAGGTATCCGCCTTGGCCGCGCCCTCCGGACCGGGGATTTGCATAAGCAACGCCCCGGTCACCGCCCGCTTGTAGCGCACGGCCTCAATGCCTACCTCCGCCAAGTCTATTTTCTGCTTGGCGGAGCAGATTGCCTGCGCGTACGTCAGGCTCCCCCCGGCGGGGACGGTCAATGATACCGCCGCCGTCCGGGGGACGCGCCCCAAGCGTGGCGGCACGGGCGCGGCCTTACGCGGCCCGGTCTTTCCGCTCGCCCCGCCTAATTTCTTGGCCCCCTTGTCTGGGGGCTTTTGGGTGGGGGGGGCAGCGGCCTTTCTCTTAGCCGCCATTCTACCCACCACCGTGGCCCAGGTCTCCTGCGGCACGGCCCCTGACGCGGGGACCGGAGCACGCTGGGGTGCCGCCCTGGGTATTTGCCCCGGTGGAGGGGGCGGCTCCTCCTCCGTCTCCGTGGCAGTGACGCCCCCCCTGGAAGCTTTCTTCTTCTGCTTCTTCTTCCTCTTTTGGGGGGCGTCACTGCGTTCCCCCTCTGTGGCGGATGCCGTTGCGGCACGCCTCGCCGCTATTCGCGCGCTTGGTGGGCGCGACGCAAGACCCCGGACGAGAATTTCTCGCCGGAAGGCGGACAACTTCCCCTCGACCAGGGAGCCAATCCTGTCAATCAGGGATTGGTCCCTATCTGGTCGAGGGGCGGCGCGCCTTTCACGCTCCTCCGCTTTTTTGACGGCCCTTGGTAGGGTGACGCGCGCCCCCGGCGGTGTGGAGACCCCACCAACCTCCATTGGCTCCACCCCCGCCGTGGGCGTCGTCTCCCTGGAGCTCTCCCTTGCTGTCCGTAGAGCCCCTCTCCCGGGTCTTGCGGACTCCGCCTCCGCCCGCAACTTTGCGACCTGCGCCTCCAGGTCCTCGACCTTACATCGGAGGCGGATATTGTCCGCCTCCAAGAGCGGGGCGGGGCCCGAGGCCTCCGTTCTCTTCACCACCTCCGTGGTGGCGACGGCTACCGTCCTAGCGGCGATGCGGAGTCGCCTCACGAACACCCCCTGTAGGTTTCGGGAGGTGCCCGCTATTCTCTCCACCTCCTTGAGGTGGTCAAGGATCTGGGCGGCTATGTCGCCCGTGGGGAGTTGCCGTATGCTCTCGGCAATCTCCTCCTCTTCTGGGAGAGGCTTGCTGCCGCGGGACGGCCTTGTTGAATCCGCCCCCGCTTGCTCCGCCTCCTGGGCCTTTTCTAGCTTTTCGACGGCAGCCGACAATTCCAAGTATTGCCTTTTGGCTGCCGCCAGGCCCGAATACTCCCCTGTCGTGGGAGGTCTTCCCCTTTTCCGGCGATGTAACGGGTCGAAGTTCGCCTCCGACCCATCCGTATCCGCGTCGCCGTCCTCCATACGGCAAGTCGAAGGGTCGCGCTGCCCTTGGACGGAGGACGATCGCGAACGCGACGACGAACGCCCTCTCCGCGCTGTACTACGGCCGCGGCTGCCCTCTGCCAGTATGTCGACCAGCCGCACCCTCGGCTGGCCACAGACTGAGGCGGACGAATCCGACGCCCTTTCGGCCGCCGACTCGCCACGCCCACCACTCCCTACCGCAGAGCTTGGCCCTGGAACTTCCAGAGCCTCCCCCTGTTCCTCTCCTCTCCTTTCGCCTCCCTCCTCCACACTCCTCTCCTCCTCCTCCAATTTACCCCCCATCCCCGGTTTTTTAAATTGTAAGTCATCCATAATGATCCCACGAGCGTGGTCGGAAAGGAAGTCACCCCGGGCAGAGCCGCCTTACCCGGGGAGGGCTAAATACAACCGGGGGCGCCAGGTACCGGAGGTTGGCCGCTTGGGACAGATGATGTCACCTGCCACGCCCGACGCATCCGTCAAAGCGTACCCCATCGCCGCGCACCTCTGCTTAGGGTTAACGACTTTTTTAGTGAGGTTTCTCCTCCTCGCGGGCCGGCCGTTTAAGGCAAGCCCCCCGCAGGCCCAACCCGGCGCTTGCGTACCTCAGCAGGCGATTCCCCGAATCCCCTGCCAAGGGTCCTGGCAACTTACGCCGGCGGCCCACGGTGTGGGGCACCCCTATCCGCCTTTGGTAGGGGTGCACTAGGGTTACCCCTCGCCCCGTTCGCCCTCCGCGACCGGGCCACGGCCGCGGAGACCCAGGGAGCCCCACGTGGAGGTGGGACGAGAGGATTTACCCCTCCGGATCCCCCCAACTTAGCCGAAGAAGCGGCCGGTTTTCACCGGGCACTTCATCAGCACCATCGGGGGCCCTCAGGGATTCTCTTTAAAAAGACGAGAGAAATCCCGAGACGACCCGGAGAGGCTTGTGCTGCTCCCCACCTAACCTAACCTTTTTTTTTTTTTTTTTTTTTTTTTTTTTTACGTGGGGGAAATCCTCATGGACACCCCGCCCCCCCTGGGGGGAGGGGGCGGGGTAGTGTGGGACTGTACCCACTAAAACCCCCACGGCTGCCCTCACTGCGCGCTTCCCCTATTTGGGAGGGGGGTCCCGGGAATCGCCTGCGGCATGCTTCCGGAACCCCCCACGCGTTGTCTCACGACTCTTCCCGGGGGAGGGGGGTCTATGGCGCCCCCCTCCCCATCATCTTGCGTCACGGCGGAACCAGGGGGCAGCGCCCGGTTCCGCCCCACCCCGGGGCCGCGTATCGGACGGCTGGGCCCCCACCCAGCCGTCTGCGACCCCGCGGTCCTCACCCCCCCGCGTTGTGACCTTGCGGGGGGGTGGAAGGCCACCCTGCCTCTGTTGCAGCGGCGGCGCTGGGGGCTAAGGGAAGGGTGAAAAAGAGGATAATAAAGCCCACCAGCGCCGCCGCGGCCTGCTCGACCCGGGGCGCGGCTTGAGGGACGGGTTTGAACTTCCGCCCCCCTAGCTGCCGCGCCCCTGCGCCCTCCCGGGGGAGCGGCGCGCTCCCGCTCCCGCTCCGCGGCCTCCTTCTGGTGCATAACTGCCTCGCAGAAGGAGACCGCGGCATTCCACTTGACCTCCCCCTCCAGCATGGCCTTGACGAGACCTGGAGGGGAGAGGTCTCCTCCCACAATTTCGGAGAGGACGCGCCGCTCCCCCTCAAACGCCGGACACCCCTCTAACGTGTGCTGAGGGGTGTCCACCTCCTCACCACAATGGTGGCACTGCGCCGTCGCTTCCTTCCCGATTCGGCACAGGTACTCCCCGAAACAGCCATGTCCGGTGAGCACCTGTGCCAATCTGTAGGTGACTCCTCCCGCGGTCCTGCCGTACCACTTCTTCAAATTTGGCAGGACCGCCCCGACGGCGCGCTGGCCGGCGTTCGACGGTTCGTGTAGCGTCGAACACCAGCTGGCCAGCGCTAACCGTCGGGCTCGACGCCTCGAGGTGCTAAGCCTCCTATCTGCCTCCGGCGGGGCGATCCCCTCGACGCGAAGACGGCGGGCTGTGTCGTAGACTTTTGCCGCCGCCTCCGCGTGAAGCTCGAAGGGGACCAACCCCGCCAGAGACATCGCCGCCGCGTAGGAGGTGGTGCGATACCCCCTAATACACCTGATGGCCAGCCGCCTCTCAACGCGTCGAAGCAAGGCTCTGCTTCGACGGCTGGCCATCAGGTCTCCAGCCCAGATCGGGGCCCCATAAAGGGCCATAGATCGCACCACCCCCACGAACAGGCGGCGAACCCTCCCTCCTGGCCCCGCAAGGTTCGGCAGCAGCCTAGCAAGGGCTGCCGCCGCCTTCTCCAAACGCGGGGCCAGGCTGTCAAAATGCACCTCGAAGCGCCAAGCACTGTCCAGGGTGAGGCCCAGATAACGCATCCGGGACCCCACCCCGACGAAGGAGTCACCTACACGCATCCGGGTCTGGGCCGAATGTCCCCCCCGAGGCCCCGTAAACGAGAGGACCTCGGTCTTGAGGGGGGACATCTGCAGGCCCAGCCCCCGGATGCCCGCGACGACGCAGGCCACCCCCAACTCGGCGAGTCGGACGACCCGCGCACCATCACGACCCCCACCCCCGGTCGCCAGCACCAGTGTATCATCAGCGTAGCACGTGATGCTGACGCCGGGGGGGAGGGCGACACGCAGGACCGCGTCATAAGCTAGGTCCCACAGGAGCGGGCCCAGCACCGACCCCTGTGGGACCCCGCACGTCACCTCCCTCTCCATCCACGCACCGCCACGTCCAGGATAGACGATCCACCTAACCTAACCTAACCTAACCTAACCTAACCTAACCTAACCTAACCTAACCTAACCTAACCTTTTTTTTTTTTTTTTTTTTTTTTACGTGGGGGAAATCCTCATGGACACCCCGCCCCCCCTGGGGGGAGGGGGCGGGGTAGTGTGGGACTGGACCCACTAAAACCCCCACGGCTGCCCTCACTGCGCGCTTCCCCTATTTGGGAGGGGGGTCCCGGGAATCGCCTGTGGCATGCTTCCGGAACCCCCCACGCGTTGTCTCACGACTCTTCCCGGGGGAGGGGGGTCTATGGCGCCCCCCTCCCCATCTTCTTGCGTCTCGGCGGAACCAGGGGGCAGCGCCCGGTTCCGCCCCACCCCGGGGCCGCGTATCGGACGGCTGGGCCCCCACCCAGCCGTCTGCGACCCCGCGGTCCTCACCCCCCCGCGTTGTGACCTTGCGGGGGGGTGGAAGGCCACCCTGCCTCTGTTGCAGCGGCGGCGCTGGGGGCTAAGGGAAAGGTGAAAAAGAGGATAATAAAGCCCACCAGCGCCGCCGCGGCCTGCTCGACCAGGGGCGCGGCTTGAGGGACGGGTTTGAACTCCCGCCCCACTAGCTGCCGCGCCCCTGCGCCCTCCCGGGGGAGCGGCGCGCTCCCGCTCCCGCTCCGCGGCCTCCTTCTGGCGCATAACTGCCTCACAGAAGGAGACCGCGGCATTCCACTTGACCTCCCCCTCCAGCATGGCCTTGACGAGGCCTGGAGGGGAGAGGTCTCCTCCCACAATTTCGGAGAGGACGCGCCGCTCCCCCTCAAACGCTGGACACCCCTCTAACGTGTGCTGAGGGGTGTCCACCTCCTCACCACAATGGTGGCACTGCGCCGTCGCTTCCTTCCCGATTCGGCACAGGTACTCCCCGAAACAGCCATGTCCGGTGAGCACCTGTGCCATCCTGTAGGTGACTCCTCCCGCGGTCCTGCCGTACCACTTCTTCAAATTTGGCAGGACCGCCCCGACGGCGCGCTGGCCGGCGTTCGACGGTTCGTGTAGCGTCGAACACCAGCTGGCCAGCGCTAACCGTCGGGCTCGACACCTCGAGGTGCTAAGCCTCCTATCTGCCTCCGGCGGGGCGACCCCCTCGACGCGAAGACGGCGGGCTGTGTCGTAGACTTTTGCCGCCGCCTCCGCGTGAAGCTCGAAGGGGACCAACCCCGCCAGAGACATCGCCGCCGCGTAGGAGGTGGTGCGATACCCCCTAATACACCTGATGGCCAGCCGCCTCTCAACGCGTCGAAGCAAGGCTCTGCTTCGACGGCTGGCCATCAGGTCCCCTGCCCAGATCGGGGCCCCATACAGGGCCATAGATCGCACCACCCCCACGAACAGGCGGCGAATCCTCCCTCCTGGCCCCGCAAGGTTCGGCAGCAGCCTAGCAAGGGCTGCTGCCACCTTCTCCAATCGCGGGGCCAGGCTGTCAAAATGCACCTCGAAGCGCCAAGCACCGTCCAGGGTGAGGCCCAGGTATTTCATCCGGGACCCCACCCCGACGAAGGAGTCACCCACACGCATCCGGGTCCGGGCCGAAGGTCCCCCCCGAGGCCCCGTAAATAAAAGGACCTCGGTCTTGAGGGGGGATATCTGCATGCCCAGCCCCCGGATGCCCGCGACGACGCAGGCCACCCCCAACTCGGCGAGTCGAATGACTCGCGTACCATCCCCACCCCCGCCCCCGGTCGCCAGCACCAGTGTGTCATCAGCGTAGCACGTGATGCTGACGCCGGGGGGGAGGGCGACACGCAGGACCGCGTCATAAGCTAGGTCCCACAGGAGCGGGCCCAGCACCGACCCCTGTGGGACCCCGCACGTCACCTCCCTCTCCATCCACGCACCGCCACGTCCAGGATAGACGATCCACCTGTCCGACAGGTAGGCCCCGATCACCTCCCGTAGGTAGGGAGGCACCTCGTGACGTACGAGGGCCTCCCTCACCGCCCCCCAGGGCAGGGTGTTGAACGCATTGGTGATGTCCAAGGACACACCAAGCGCCACCCCACCCCGAGAGACGGCCGCCTCCGCAAGGGTCCGAACTCGACGAATGGCGTCGAGCGTAGAACGGCCCTTGCGGAAGCCAAATTGTTCCTCGCTAACATCGGGACCTACCCCGGACAGGTGCTCGACGAGGCGGGCCGCCAAAATCCTCTCGAAAAGTTTGCCCACCTCGTCGAGAAGGCAAATCGGCCGGTACGCGGATGGAGAGGTCTCCGGCTTGCCCTCCTTCTTTATGAGGACAAGCCTCCCTCGTTTCCACAGTGGGGGGAATTGCCCCGATTGCAGGCAGCTGTCAAACAACTCCCGCAACCGGGGCCCCAGGACGCCCAACGCCAAGACCAGGGCACGCCCGGGGATGCCGTCAGGGCCGGGGGCGGTGTTGCGTGCCCCCATCTTCTTTATGGCATCCCCGAGCTCCTTCTCCGATACCCCCAGTTCGGCGGACCAGGCTGGGTACGCCGGCTCCTCGGGACAGGGCCGTGGAACCCCGCCCCTCTCCGTAGAACGGGAGGGGAATAGGTCATCCACGACCCGCCCGAGTACCTGGGGGTCAAGTGCCTCCGTCACTGGAGGGACCCAGGGGCGGAGCCTACCCATGACTAGTCTGTAAGGGCGGCCCCATGGGTCTCTATCCAGGGAGTCCAATAGCTCCTTCCAAGCCCTGGCCTTGGCGTCCTTGATGGCCAGCTTGAGGTCTAATTTCTTGGACTTGTAGACCTCGTACAGCTGTGCCGTCACCGTCTCGTCTTGCCTCCGTCTACGACGGGCTCTGGCGTACTGGCGTCGCGCGGCAGTGCAGGCCGCCCTCAAATCTGCTATCTGTTGCGACCACCAGTACGCCGCCCGTGATGGGAGGGGTCTGGCCCGGGGCATGGCGATGTCGCAGGCGTCGGACATCGCCTCCCGGAACCACTCGGACCCCTCCCTGGCGTCGACGGGCCCGGTCCGTGCGTCGGCGGACCAGGCCGCGACGGTGACGGCTGCCATCAGGGCGTCCTGATCGAGGCGCCGAAGCGCCCATCGCGGTGATGGGCCAACATGGCGACCGGCACCGGGTGCCTGCCTACTCCGGGGGGTGGAGACATCCATGACGATGTATCGATGATCCGATAGAGTCTCCACCCCCTGCAAAACTTTCCACCCGGTGATACGGCGAGCGGCAGCAGGGGTGGCCCACGACAAGTCGACGACCGATGCACCCTGCCACCGCACGCACGTGTGGGCGGAGCCATGATTCCACAAAGTCAGCCCCGCCCCCGCCGCCCAATCCAGCGTCACCCCGCCCCTAGCGTCGGTCCTGGGGGAACCCCAAACGAGCGAATGCGCGTTAAAATCCCCCAAGACCAGGACCGGGCGAGGCAGGTACTTGTTTATGAGCACGCCCACCTCGCCCAGGAACCTATCGTACGCCTCCAGACGCCATCGGGGCGGGGCATAACAGCCCATCACCACGAACTCCCCCCACTGTGCGATAACGTATCCCTCACCCCTCTCCAAGGGGGAGCACGCTGGGGAGTTTGTAGCTCCTCCCCAGACAATGGCCACCGAGCCGCACTCGTCCCCCAACCAATTAGTGTGGGTCGGGATGGAGTACGGCTCGGCGACAACAGCCAATCCGACCTCCCACTCCCGCAGGGCATGCACAAAGAGGTCCTGCGCCCCGCGGGAGTGGTTGAGGTTGGTCTGGAGGAGCCTAAGTTTGAATTTCGTCGATAATCATGGTCTCCTCCAGACCGTCATCTTCTTGATCCGCAGTCGGTAACTTGCCGGCCGAGGTGGTGCTCTCTTTTGCACCTACTGTCGGTAACTTCTGTGCACCAGCAGGACCTTTTACTGGGGCCGATAAAGATTCCCTCTCGTTTTGTGCCGCTGCGCGCCTGGGCCGCTGACGGGTGTTCTTCGGGGCACATCCTTGCCCACCAATTCGGTGCGCTGCAGGGCGCCCTAGACTACTGCATAGCGGACACTTAGGTGCCGCTGTACATGTAGACGCGGTGTGCGATTTTTCGCCGCATCTATAGCACATTCCTGTCCTGTCGGTGTCATTTGTGCAACGGTTGCGCGTGTGCCCAAATTCCAAACACCGGTAGCATTGAAGCTGCCTCTGCGCCAATGCTTCAACTCTGGCGCTACACCAACCAATTGTTATGCGGCCAGCAGCAACCAATTTGCGAGCCGCCGCTAATGGACATTGCACCCATAAGGTGCCCATAGTTGCCGCAGAAAACCGGATTTTACCGACTCTGATTTCGGATTCCGGGCAGCCTCCTGCTTTACCGATCGCCGATACTACTTCACACTGCTGTACCGACTCGTCCAGCCCACGTAGCCTAACCTCTGCTCGTTTGGTGGGGTTGGCTACCTTGACACCAGTGTCGGCTAAAACGTTCGCCAGCTTTTCCGCCAACTTGGCTGCCTTTTCGCTACTGTCGGGTCCTGGAATCTCAAGGACGAGTCCTCCGGTGATTGCTCGCCGATAGCGGACAGCTTCCACTCCGATGTCCGCAAGCGAGATCTTCTGTCTTGCCATGACTATTGCTTCGCTGTATGACAACTTGGCCTCCGAGGTGGTGGTGACCGTAACCGCAGCGGTTCGTGGAGAACGACCAAGGCGAACCTTTGGTGGAGTCTACGGTTGCGGTTTCTTCGACTGCGTACCTTTTGTATCTCCTGCCTGACGCTTGGTTGCTGTTGCGACAGGCTCTGCCATCATCTTCTTTCCTTTTCGGCCAACGATCTCACTCCATAGTGGTTGTGCAACGGCTGCAGTTTTTGGCGCTGCGCCGCCATCCGCGCTCTTCTTATCGACCAGGCGAACATCAGTGGTTCTCTTCTCCGATGAGCCAGCGGCTCGTGTACCGACTGGACGTTTATCGGTAAACTTGTTATCTACGTCCGGCTTACCGGCACCACTTGCGTTATCCCTAGCAGGTAATTTTCTTCTTTTACCAGCTGGTGATCCTGCTATTACCGACTCTTGGTTCTTCGTAGTTATTCTGTCGGTATCCATGCGCCGTGTACCTGCAGACGGTGGTTTATCCGGTGCCGGTAAGGCAGGGCGCAGAGTTGACAAGAAACTGCTCAACTTCGCGTCGACCATGTCGCCTATTTTCTTAAACAATTTTCCTTCGATATCTTCCATCAGTGACGATGTTTTCTGCCTTACCGGCGGTCGATCTTCAGGCTTAGGCGCTGCGGCACCTAAGCTAGGAGTGTTTGTGTGGTGCACAACCACATCCATGTCTTCTTCGGGTGCTGTAGCAGATAATTTAGCGGTTACAGGTTTCTTCCTCGTGCTAAGTCCTTGCAGCTGCTCTTCAAGGTCGCTGATGCGAGTCCTCAATTCGGCATTGTCGCGTTCTAATTTCTGAATAGACTCCGTGACAGTTGTCCTCTTCGAAAGTTCCGTAACTGCAGCTCTGACCGACATAGCGGCAACTCTCAACTTGCGAACAAATAGCCCTTTCAAGTTGGTGGACTTTGCCGCAACGATCTCCACTTCTCGTATCTGGTCCAAAACTTCAGATCCAAGATCTGCTGTAGGTCGTTCTCGCATCCGCCGAAGAAGCTCCTCTTCATCGGGCAGAGGCATGCTGCTTCTTGAAGGTGCAGGTGATTCACCGGTGTAAGTGAGAGCTTCCACCTGTCGCTCAAGATCCAGCTTCTCCTTCATCTTGATGATCGCTTCTTGAGCCGCTTCCCTCATGCCTACATACTCGCCAGTAGTAGGAGGTCTTCCTCGTTTGCGCTTCACCGCAGGTTTCAGATCTCCGGCACTTTGCGCCGAGTCATCAGAGGCCTCGTCATCGCTGATATAGACGTACCGCATCGTTTCGCTTTCAGAACGCGATCTTTGGTGCGTCTTGCTTCCTCTTCTAGCGACCGATCGACACACGCCGCTAGTGCTCGAACGGCCAGATCGGTTAGCACCGGAAACGGAGGCTCCGCGCTCTTCTACGTTTCGTGCGACGGAAGCTGGTGCCGCGAACACAGCTTCCGTGTCGATGACTTCCGGTGAATGAGTTTCACCTTGGCTCGCGACCTCTCGCTCTTCCACCACCTCGTTAGTTTTAGATTTTAGAGAAGACATTATGGCAGATATTATATTTCTCCGGTTCGCCCATCATGGGAGCCCTACCGCAGTAGGGCATCTATCCCCGGGTAGAAATTGACCCTATTCAAGCGTGCCGAAACCCGAGAAGCGGGTTTGTCAGGTGGCCAACCCTATCGACACGTAGTGATTCTAAGAAAAGATGTTACGGGATAGGCCCGCGCCATATTGATGCTAAAGGTTTTACGTCACCCCTATCGAGTGGGCGGCGCCGGATCCGATCCGACGCCAAACCCAAACCTCGGGCTAGACGTCGCCGCAGAATTCTATCCCCTGCGACACGGGATATGAGGAAATACTGGCCAGGTAATCCTCCACACCTGCGCCCGGTAACCTGGGTTCAACCCCGGCAGAGGCTCCAGACAACGCCTGGGGAGCGGTTTTTCCACGTTAAACATAGCCGTTCATGGGACCTCTGCCATAATTTCAGGACTTACCCTTACCCTTTTTACTAGGCCAGAGGTCAGGTACAGACTTCACCCAGACGCCCCGGTCGGGGGGTTTACTACTCCCCCCTTGGTTAGTCTACCGGGAATATCCACCAGGCACCGGCCGCAGCCCATTCACACACACATTCACACACACACAAAATAAAATAAACAAAAAGATTACCCCCCTTTTCCCCTCCGTGGACCCATCCGACGCTTGCGTACCCGGGCGGGGAAGCCCCGCTCGAGGTCCTGGCAACTGACGCCGGCAGTCCACGGTCACCCCTCGCCCCGTTCGCCCTCCGCGACCGGGCCACGGCCGCGGAGACCCAGGGAGCCCCACGTGGAGGTGGAGCGAGAGGATTTAGCCCTCCAGGTCCCCCCAACTTAGCCGAAGAAGCGGCCGGTTTTCACCGGGCACTTCATCAGCACCATCGGGGGCCCTCAGGGAATCCGAAGATTCCCGAGACGACCCGGAGAAGCCTGTGCTGCTCCCCAACCTAACCTAACCTAACCTAACCTTTTTTTTTTTTTTTTTTTTTTTTACGTGGGGGAAATCCTCATGGACACCCCGCCCCCCCTGGGGGGAGGAGGCGGGGTAGTGTGGGACTATACCCACTAAAACCCCCACGGCTACCCTCATCGCGCGCCCCCCTGACTAGGGAGGGGGGTTCCGGGTATCGCCAGAGGCATGCCTCCGGAACCCCCCGCGCGGCGTCTCGCGACCCGATCCTCGGGAGGGGGGACTATGGCGCCCCCCTCCCATTCTTCTCCTCTCTCGGCGGAACCAGGGGGTAGCGCCCGGTTCCGCCCCACCCCGGGGCCGCGTGCTCGGCGGCTGGGCCCCCACCCAGCCGCCCGCGACCCCGTGGTCCTCACCTCCCCGCCCTGTTGGCCGGCGGGGGGTGGGAGGCCACCGTGCCTCTATGGTGGCGGCGGCGCGGAGAAGACCCTCCGCCACCGCCGCCACCCGCGTTGTCCGGGGCGCGGCGTGAGGGGTCGGGATGTGCCCCGCCCCTTCTTCGACCGCGCCCCAACGCCCTCCTCGCGGGATCGGACCTCTCCCGACCCCGCTCCGCGGCCTCCTTCTGGGACATCACGTCCTCACAGAAGGAGGCCACGGCACTCCATTTGTCTCTCCCCTCCAGCATCCTCTGGATGAGGACCGGAGGGGAGAGGTCATGGCCAACACTGGCCCTCAGGGTCCGCCTTTGGGCGGACCATGCGGGACACGCCTCCAGCGTGTGCTGGGGCGTGTCCTCCGCTTCTCCACAATGGTGGCACTGTGCCGTCGCCTCCTTGCCTATTCGGCGCAGGTATTCACCGAAGCAGCCATGCCCGGTGAACACCTGCGCCATGCGGTAGGTGAGCCCGCCGCAAGTCCTGCCCATCCACCTTTCCAAATGGGGCAGGACTGCCCCAACGGCGCGCTTACTGGCGCTCTCAGAGAGCTGAGAGCGCCATTTTGCTAGCGCGCGCCGCTGGGCCTGACGCCTCGAGATGGCCGCCCATCTTGCGACCTTCGGCGGGGAGATCCCGCTGTCTCGGAGGGCCTTGACGCGGTCGTAAACTACCGCGTCGCCCTCCGCCTGCAACTCCAGCGGGATCAGCCCCGCCAGGGTCATCGCCGCCGCGTGGGAGGTGGTGCGGTACCCCCTAACACACCTGATGGCCAGCCGCCTTTCGACGCGTCGAAGCAAAGCTTTGCTTCGACGGCTGGCCATCAGGTCGCCCGACCAAATGGGCGACCCATAAAGGGTCATTGACCGCACCACCCCCATGTATAGGCGGCGCACCCTCAGCCCCGGTCCCCCGAGGTTGGGCAGCAGGCGGCCCAAGGCCGCCGCTGTTCGTTCCACTCGGGGAACCAGGAGCTTGAAATGCTCCTCGAAGCGCCAGTGGCTGTCCAGGGTGAGGCCCAGGTACTTCATCTGGGACCCCACCCTGACACTGGACTCACCTACCCGCATCCAGGACCTGGGAGGCCCCTCCCGCCGGGGCCCATGAAACCATAGGGCCTCGGTCTTACGGGGGGCTATATCTAGCCCAAGGTCCCGGATGCGGGCGACGACACAGGCCACCCCTGCCTCCGCCAGGCGGATGGTCCTCCTCCACTCGTCATCCCCCGAGGCCAGCACTAATGTGTCATCTGCGTAGCAGATGACGCTGACCCCGGGGGGGAGGGCCGCCCTCAGGACCACGTCGTATGCGAGGTCCCACAGGATAGGGCCCAAGACTGAGCCCTGTGGGACCCCGCAGTGGACCTGCCTCTCCCTCCGTATGCCGTACCGGCCCGGATACTCGATCCACCTGTCGGACAGGTAGGACCCGATTACCCTCCGCAAGTAGGGAGGCACCCCGTAGGCGTGGAGTGCCCCCCTGACCGCCTCCCAGGGCAGGGTGTTGAAGACGTTGACTATGTCTAACGACACCGCAATCGCCACCCCACCCTCGGAGACGGCCGCCTCCGCAAGGGTACGGACGCGACGAATCGCGTCCAAGGTCGACCGTCCCCTGCGGAAGCCAAACTGCTCCTCGCAGAGGTCGGGCCCCACCGCCGACAGGTGGTGGACGAGGCGGGATGCCAAAACTCTTTCGAAGAGCTTCCCCGCCTCGTCCAACAAACATATTGGCCGGTACGCGGAGGGAGAGTCCGCGGGCCGGCCCTCCTTCTTGAGGAGGACCATCCTACCTCGCCGCCATTGCGGGGGGAATTGCTCCAGCTCTAGGCAGCGGTCGAACAACCGCCGCAGCTGGGGCCCGAGGACGCCTAGGGCCAAGGCCCATACTTTGCCGGGGATGCCATCGGGGCCAGGAGCAGTGTTCCTGGCCGCCATCTTCTTGATGGCATCCCCTAGCTCCGCCTCTGTTACCCCCAGTTCGGCGGACCAGGCTTGATCCGCCGTCTCCTCGGGTACGTGTGGTGGGGCCGTACCCCTCTCAAAGGAGGGGAATAGGGCGTCCACCACACGCCCGAGTACCTGGGGGTCCAGGCTCTCTGTGACCGGGGGAAGATAGGGGCGCAGCCGGCCCAAAACGAGCCGGTAGGGCCGCCCCCAAGGGTCCCGGTCAAGAGAGCCAAGGAGCTCCGCCCATGATTGGGCCTTGGCCTGCTTGATGGCAAGCCGGAGGGCCGCCTTCTTGGCTTTGTAGGCCCCCTCCAGCTGTGTTATCCACGCCTCGTCGCGCAGCCGTCTCCTGCGGGCACGCTGACACTGGCGTCTCGCGACGGTGCATTCGGTGCGAAGCACCGCAATGTCGCGAGACCACCAGTGGGCGGCCCGCCTAGGGAGGGGTTGGGACCGGGGCATCGACACGTCACAGACGTTGGTCATGATGCCCCGGAACCACTCTGCCCCCTCCCTTGCGTCGACGGGACTGGTTCCGCCATCGAACCAGTCCACGGCGTGGACAACCGCCATCAAGACGTCCTCGTCCAGGCGCCGAAGCGCCCAGCGCGGTGGCAGGACACCATCCGGGCAGCGGGGGCGGGGTGCCCCTGACTGCTGGGCGGCTCCGGAGGCGGAGAACACTATATAGCGATGGTCGCTTAGCGTCTCCGCCTCCTCGACCACCCTCCACCCCGCCACACGTCGTACGGCCGAGGGTGACGCCCATGTAAGGTCCACAATGGACGACCCCTGCGGCCGCACGCACGTAGCTATGGAGCCCCTATTGACTAGGCGGAGCTCCAGCTCCGCTGCCCAATCGAGTACTGCCCCCCCCCCTCGCATCGGTCCTGGGGGACGCCCATGTAGTGGCGTGGGCGTTGAAGTCCCCCAGGACCAATACTGGGCGAGGCTGACATTGGCGTATCATGTCGCCAACCTCGCCCAGGTACCCCTCAAAGTCGGAGATACTGCGAGAGGGTGGGGCATAGCACCCTACCACCGCGTATTCCCCCCATTCGACGGCGAGGAAGCCCCGCCCTCTCCCCAGGACCTTGTCTGGCCCAGTGGGATTGGGCGGGGCCTTAGACGGCCCCCTATCCGGCTCTGCTGCGGCAGCGGGGGCCCCCTTCTTGGCCCCCTTTTTCTTCCGGGTGGGTGGGGAGCAGGCTTTGCTCCCCAGGCTGTGCCCCGCGGGTCGCCCTAAGTCCGCACAAAGCGGACAATTTGGCGCCTCCGCGGGGCACTTGCCCGCCGTGTGGCCGGAGGCGCCGCAGTTGTAGCAGCGGACACTCCGGTGCACATCCCCCGTGCACCGCTGCCTCACGTGCCCCACTTGGAAGCAGCGGTAACACTGCAGGGGGCGGGCGGCCAGCACCTCAACGCGGGCGCTGGACCATCCCACCCGGATCCCGTCAACCTTGGCCACCGTACTGGCGGCCAAAAGGGGGCAGGATAACCACAGGGTGCCCAGCCCGGAGGAGGAGGACCGTACCTGGCCCGTCCTCACCTCCTGCGGCCGGCACGCCCCCGCTGCCGCGATGGCATCTGCCACCTCTTTAGGGGTGACCGAGTCGTCTAGACCGGTCACCCTCAGTTCCGCCCTTTTACAGGGACGGGTTACCTTAACACCCGTCACTTCAAGGGCCTCCCTCAGTATGCCGGCCAAGGTGTCAGCCTTGGCCGCGCCCTCCGGACCGGGGATCTGCATAAGCAGAGCCCCGGTCACCGCACGCTTGTAGCGCAACGCCTCGATGCCTACCTCCGCCAAGTTTACTTTCTCCTTGGCGGAGCGGATCGCCTCAGCGTAGGTGACGCCGCCCCCGGGGGGGACGGTTAATGAGACCGCCGCCGTCCGGGGGACGCGCCCCAAGCGTGGCGGCACGGGCGCGGCCTTCCTTGGCCCGGCCTTCCCGCTCGCCCCGCCCACTTTTCTGGCCCCCTTATCTGGGGGTTTTGGGTGGGCGTGGCGACGTCCTTCTTCCTCGCCGCCTTTTTCCCCACCACCGTGGCCCAGGAATCCTGCTGCACGGCCCCTGACGCAGGGACCGGAGCACGCGGGGGTGCGGCCCTGGGCTTTTGCCTCTGTGGTGGGGGCATCTCCTCCTCGGTCTCCGTCGCAGTGACGCCCCCTTTGGAAGTTTTCTTCTTCTTCTGCTTCCTCTTCCTTTGGGTGGCGTCACTGCGTTCCCCCTCTGTGGCGGACTGCGCGGCAGCACGCGCTGCAGCTATCCGCGCGCTGGGCGGACGCATTCCTTGCCCCCGGCCAAAAACTTCCCGCCGGAAGGCGGCCAACTTCCCCCCTGAGGAAAACCTAACCTAACCTAACTTAACCTAACCCGACCGAAACCAAGATATCTCCGGTTCTGCATGTCAAACGTACTGTGGAGTGGGGAATACACCAGAAAACGCGTTTCTCGCATTAAATAGCTCGAAACGAGCGATCTGGATGATTCTTCATACTTCTGACTGAAGTCTCACCAATATTATCGTAGAAAATGCATATCTCAGCTTGAAACCCGACCGAAACGAAGATATCTGCGGTTCTGCATGTCTAACGTACTGTGGAGTGGTGAATACACCAGAAAACGTGTTTCTCGCATTAAATAGCTCGAAAAGAGCGATCTAGATGATTCTGCATACTTCTGGCAGAAGACTCACCAAGCTTATCGCAGAAAATGCATATATCAGCTTGAAACCTCACGAAAATCAAGATGTCGCCGGTTCTGCATATCAAACGCACTGTGGAGTGGTGACAACAACCAGATAACGTGTTTCTCGCATTTAATAGCTCGAAACGAGCGATCTAGATGATTCTGCATACTTCTGACTGAAGTCTCACCAATATTTTCGCAGAAAATGCATATCTCAGCTTGAAACCAGACGAAAACTACGATGTCGCCGGTTCTGCATATCAAACGCACTGTGGGGTGGTGAAAACACCAGAAAACGTGTTTCTCGCATTAACTAGCTCGAAAAGAGCGTTCTCGATGATTCTGCATACTTTTCATAGATGAAACACCAAGATTATCGCAGAAAATGCAAATTTCAGCTGGAAACCCCACGAAAACCAAGTTATCGGCGGCTCTACATATCAAACGCACTGTGCAGTGGACAAAACACCAGAAAACTTGTTTTTTCGCATTAAATAGCACGAAACGAGCGATCTAGATGATTCTGCATACTTCTGACTGAAGTCTCACCAATATTATCGCAGAAAATGCATATGTTATCTAGAAACCTCACGAAAATCAAGATGTCGCCGGTTCTGCTTATCAAACGCACTGTGGAGTGGTGAAAACACCCAGATAACGTGTTTCTCGCATTAAATAGCTCGAATAGAGCGATCTCGATGATTCTGTATACTTCTCATAGATGAAACACAAAGATTATCGCAGAAAATGCATATTTCAGCTGGAAACCCCACGAAAACCAAGTTGTCGGTGGCTCTACATATCAAACGCACTGTGGAGTGGTCAAAACACCAGAAAACTTGTTTTTTCGCATTAAATAGCTCGAAACGGACGATCCAGATGATTCTGCATCCTTCTGACTGAAGTCTCACCAATATTATCGCAGAAAATGCATATGTTAGCTAGAAACCTCACGAAAATCAAGATGTCGCCGGTTCTGCTTATCAAACGCACTGTGGAGTGGTGAAAACACCCAGATAACGTGTTTCTCGCATTAAATAGCTCGAATAGAGCGATCTCGATGATTCTGTATACTTCTCATAGATGAAACACAAAGATTATCGCAGAAAATGCATATTTCAGCTGGAAACCCCACGAAAACCAAGTTGTCGGTGGCTCTACATATCAAACGCACTGTGGAGTGGTCAAAACACCAGAAAACTTGTTTTTTCGCATTAAATAGCTCGAAACGGACAATCCAGATGATTCTGCATCCTTCTGACTGAAGTCTCACCAATATGATCGCAGAAAATGCATATATCAGCTTAAAACCCGACGAAAACCAAGATGTCGCCGGATCTGCATATCAAACGCACTGTGGAGTGGTGAAAACAACCAGATAACGTGTTTCTCGCATTAAATAGATCGAAACGAGCGATCTAGATGATTCTGCATACTTCTCATAGATGAAACACAAAGATTATCGCAGAAAATGCATATTTCAGCTGGAAACCCCACGAAAACCAAGTTATCGGCGGCTCTACATATCACACGCACTGTGGAGTGGTCAAAACACCAGATAACGTGTTTCTCGGATTAAATAGCTCGAAAAGAGCGATATCGATGATTCTGCATACTTCGGACAGAAGTCTCACCAATATTATCGCAGAAAATGCATATCTCAGCTTGAAACCTCACGAAAATCAAGTTGTCGCCGGTTCTGCATATCAAACGCACTGTGGAGTGGTGAAAACAACCAGATAACGTGTTTCTCGCATTAAATAGCTCGAAACGGTCGATTTATATGATTCTGCTTACTTCTGACTGAAGTATCACCAATATTATCGCAGAAAATGCATATCGCAGTTTGAAACCCGACGAAAACCAAGATGTCGCCGGTTCTGCATATCAAACGCACTGCGGAGTGGTCAAAACACCAGAAAACTAGTTTTTTCGCATTAAATAGCTCGAAACGAGCGATCTAGATGATTCTGCATACTTCTGACTGAAGTCTCACCAAGATTATCGCAGAAAATGCATATCTCAGCTGGAAACACCACGAAAATCAAGATATCGCCGGTTCTACATATCAAACGCACTGTGGAATGCAGAAAACACCAGAAAACTTGTTTTTTCGCATTAAATAGCTCGAAACGAGCGATCTAGATGATTCTGCATACATCTCATAGATGAAACACCAAGATTATCGTAGAAAATGCATATCTCAGCTTGAAACCCGACCGAAACCAAGATATCTCCGGTTCTGCATATCAAACGCACTGTGGAGTGGTCAAAACACCAGATAACGTGTTTCTCGGATTAAATAGCTCGAAAAGAGCGATATCGATGATTCTGCATACTTCGGACAGAAGTCTCACCAATATTATCGCAGAAAATGCATATCTCAGCTTGAAACCTCACGAAAATCAAGTTGTCGCCGGTTCTGCATATCAAACGCACTGTGGAGTGGTGAAAACAACCAGATAACGTGTTTCTCGCATTAAATAGCTCGAAACGGTCGATTTAGATGATTCTGCATACTTCTGACTGAAGTATCACCAATATTATCGCAGAAAATGCATATCGCAGTTTGAAACCCGACGAAAACCAAGATGTCGCCGGTTCTGCATATCAAACGCACTGCGGAGTGGTCAAAACACCAGAAAACTAGTTTTTTCGCATTAAATAGCTCGAAACGAGCGATCTAGATGATTCTGCATACTTCTGACTGAAGTCTCACCAAGATTATCGCAGAAAATGCATATCTCAGCTGGAAACCCCACGAAAACCAAGTTATCGGCGGCTCTACATATCAAACGCACTGTGGATTGGTAAAAACACCAGGAAACTTGTTTTTTCGCATTAAATAGCTCGAATAGAGCAATCTCGATGATTCTGCATACTTCTGACTGAAGTCTCACCAATATTATCGCAGAAAATGCATATCTCAGCTGGATACCCCACGAAAACCAAGTTATCGGCGGCTCTACATATCAAACGCACTGTGGATTGGTAAAAACACCAGGAAACTTGTTTTTTCGCATTAAATAGCTCCAAACGAACGATCTAGATGATTCTGCATACTTCTGACTGAAGTCTCACCAATACTATCGCAGAAAATGCATATCTCAGCTGGAAACCCCACGAAAACCAAGTTATCGGCGGCTCTACATATCAAACGCACTGTGGATTGGTAAAAACACCAGGAAACTTGTTTTTTCGCATTAAATAGCTCGAATAGAGCGATCTCGATGATTCTGCATACTTCTGACTGAAGTCTCACCAATATTATCGCAGAAAATGAATATCTCAGCTTGAAACCCGACGAAAACCAAGTTATCGGCGGCTCTACATATCAAACGCACTGTGGATTGGTAAAAACACCAGGAAACTTGTTTTTTCGCATTAAATAGCTCGAATAGAGCGATCTCGATGATTCTGCATACTTCTGACTGAAGTCTCACCAATATTATCGCAGAAAATGAATATCTCAGCTTGAAACCCGACGAAAACCAAGATGTCGCCGGTTCTGCATATCAAACGCATTGTGGAGTGGTGAAAACCACCAGATAACGTGTTTCTCGCATTAAATGGCTCGAATAGAGCGATCTCGATGATTCTGCATACTTCTGACTGAAGTCTCACCAATATTATCGCAGAAAATGAATATCTCAGCCTGAAACCCGACGAAAACCAAGATGTCGCCGGTTCTGCATTTCAAACGCATTGTGGAGTGGAGAAAACCACCAGATAACGTGTGTCTCGCATTAAATAGCTCGAATAGAGCGATCTCGATGATTCTGCATACTTCTGACTGAAGTCTCACCAATATTATCGCAGAAAATGCATATCTCAGCTTGAAACCTCACGAAAATCAAGATGTCGCCGGTTCTGCATATTAAACGCACTGTAGAGTGGTGAAAACAACCAGATAACGTGTTTCTCGCATTAAATAGCTCGAAACGAGCAAACTAGATGACCCTGCATACTTCTGACTGAAGTCTCACCAATATTATCGCAGAAAATGCATATCTCAGCTTGAAACCCGACGAAAACCAAGTTATCGGCGGCTCTACATATCAAACGCACTGTGGAGTGGTCAAAACACCAGATAACGTGTGTCTCGCATTAAATAGCTCGAAAATAGCGATATCGATGGTTCTGCATACTTCGGACAGAAGTCTCACCAATATTATCGCAGAAAATGCATATCCCAGCTTGAAACCTCACGAAAATCAAGATGTCGCCGGTTCTGCATATAAAACGCACTGTGGGGTGCTGAAAACACAAGAAAACGTGTTTCTCGCATTAAATAGCTCGAAACGAGCGATCTAGATGATTCTGCATACTTCTGACTGAAGTCTCATCAATATTATCGCAGAAAATGAATATCTCAGCTTGAAAAACCACGAAAACCAAGATATCGCAGGTTCTGCATATCAGACGCACTGTGGAGTGGTGAAAACACCAGAAAACGTGTCACTCGCATTAACTAGCTCGAAAAGAGCGTTCTGGATGATTCTGCATACTTCTCATAGATGAAACAAAGATTATCGCAGAAAATGCATATCTCAGCTGGAAACCCCACGAAAACCAAGATATCGCAGGTTCTGCATATCAGACGCACTGTGGAGTGGTGAAAACACCAGAAAACGTGTTACTCGCATTAACTAGCTCGAAAAGAGCGTTCTGGATGATTCTGCATACTTCTGACTGAAGTCTCACCAATATTATCGCAGAAAATGAATATCTCAGCTTGAAACCCGACGAAAACCAAGATGTCGCCGGTTCTGCATATCAAACGCACCGTGGAGTGGTGAAAACACCAGAAAACGTGTCACTCGCATTAACTAGCTCGAAAAGAGCGTTCTGGATGATTCTGCATACTTCGGACTGAAGTCTCACCAATATTATCGCAGAAAATGCATATCTCAGCTTGAAACCTCACGAAAATCAAGATGTCGCCGGTTCTGCATATCAAACGCACTGTGGAGTGGTGAAAACAACCAGATAACATGTTTCTCGCATGAAATAGCTCGAAACGAGCGATCTAGATGATTCTGCATACTTCTGACTGAAGTCTCACCAAGATTGCCGCAGTAAATGCATATCTCAGCTTGAGACCCGACGAAATCCAAGATGTCGCCGGTTCTGCATATCACACGCACAGTGGGGTGGTGAAAACACCAGAAAACGTGTTTCTCGCATTAAATAGCTCGAAAAGAGCGATCTAGATGATTCTGCATACTTCTGACAGAAGACTCGCCAAAATTATCGCAGAAAATGCATATCTCAGCTGGAAACCCCACGAAAACCAAGATATCGCAGGTTCTGCATATCAGACGCACTGTGGAGTGGTGAAAACAACCAGATAACGTGTTTCTCGCATGAAATAGCTCGAAACGAGCGATCTAGATGATTCTGCATACTTCTGACTGAAGTCTCACCAAGATTGCCGCAGTAAATGCATATCTCAGCTTGAGACCCGACGAAATCCAAGATATCGCAGGTTCTGCATATCAGACGCACTGTGGAGTGGCGAAAACACCAGAAAACGTGTCACTCGCATTAACTAGCTCGAAAAGAGCGTTCTGGATGACTCTGCATACTTCTCATAGATGAAACAAAGATTATCGCAGAAAATGCATATCTCAGCTGGAAACCCGACCGAAACCAAGGTATCTCCGTTTCTGCATGTCAAACGTACTGTGGAGTGGTGAATACACCAGAAAACGTGTTTCTCGCATTAAATAGCTTGAAAAGAGCGTTCTAGATGATTCTGCATACTTCGGACAGAAGTCTCACCAATATTATCGCAGAAAATGCATATCTCGGCTTGAAACCTCACGAAAATCAAGATGTCGCCGGTTGTGCATATTAAACGCACTGTGGAGTGGTGAAAACAACCAGATAACGTGTTTCTCGCATTAAATAGCTCGAAACGAGCGATCTAGATGATTCTGCACACTTCTGACTGAAGTATCACCAGTATTATCGCAGAAATTGCATATCTCAGCTTGAACCCCGACGAAAACCAAGATGTCGCCGGTTCTGCATATCAAACGACCTGTGGAGTGGTGAAAACACCAGATAACTTGTTTCTCGCATTAAATAGCTCGAAACGTGCGATCTAGATGATTCTGCATACTTCTGACTGAAGTCTCACCAATATTATCGCAGAAAATGCATATCTCAGCTTGAAACCTCACTAAAATCAAGATGTCGCCGGTTCTGCATATCAAACGCACTGTGGAGTGGTCAATACAGCAGATAACGTATTTTTAGCATTAAATAGCTCGAAAAGAGCGATCTCGATGATTCTGCATACTTCTGACAGATTCTCACCTAGATTATCATAGAAAATGCATATCTCAGCTTGAAACCCCATCGAAACCAAGAAATCTCCGGTTCTGCATATCAAGCGCACTGTGGGGTGGTGAAAACACAAGAAAACGTCTTTCTCGCATTAAATAGCTCGAAAAGAGCGATCTAGATGATTCTCCATACTTCTGACTGAAGTAACACCAATATTATCGCAGAAAATGCATATCTCAGCTTGAAACCCGATCGAAACCAAGAAATCTCCGGTTCTGCATATCAAGCGCACTGTGGGGTGGTGAAACCACAAGAAAACGTGTTTCTCGCATTAAATAGCTCGAAACGTGCGATCTAGATGATTCTGCATACTTCTGACTGAAGTCTCACCAATATTATCGCAGAATGTGCATATCTCAGCTTGAAACCCGATCGAAACCAAGAAATCTCCGGTTCTGCATATCAAGCGCACTGTGGGGTGGTGAAAACACAAGAAAACGTGTTTCTCGCATTAAATAGCTCGAAACGTGCGATCTAGATGATTCTGCATACTTCTGACTGAAATCTCACCAATATTATCGCAGAAAATGCATATCTCAGCTGGAAACCCGACCGAAACCAAGGTATCTCCGTTTCTGCATGTCAAACGTACTGTGGAGTGGTGAATACACCTGAAAACTTGTTTTTTCGCATTAAATAGCTCGAAAGGTGCGATCTAGATTATTCTGCATACTTCTGACTGAAGTATCACCAATATTATCGCAGAAAATGCATATCTCAGTTTGAACCCCGACGAAAACCAAGATGTCGCCGGTTCTGCATATCAAACGACCTGTGGAGTGGTGAAAACAACCAGATAACGTGTTTCTCGCATTAAATAGCTCGAAACGAGCGATCTAGATGATTCTGCATACTTCTGACTGAAGTATCACCAATATTATCGCAGAAAATGGATATCTCAGCTTGAACCCCGACGAAAACCATGATGTCGCCGGTTCTGCATATCAAACGCACTGTGGAGTGGTCAATACAGCAGATAACGTATTTTTAGCATTAAATAGCTCGAAAAGAGCGATCTGGATGATTCTGCATACTTCTGACAGATTCCTACCAAGATTATCATAGAAAATGCATATCTCAGCTTGAAACCCGACCGAAACCAAGATATCTCCGGTTCTGCATATCAAACGTACTGTGGAGTGGGGAATACACCAGAAAAAGCGTTTCTCGCATTAAATAGCTCGAAAAGAGCGATCTCGATTATTCTGCATACTTCTGACTGAAGTCTCACCAAGATTATCGCAGAAAATGCATATCTCAGCTTGAACCCCGACGAAAACCAAGATGTCGCCGGTTCTGCATATCAAACGACCTGTGGAGTGGTGAAAACAACCAGATAACGTGTTTCTCGAATTAAATAGCTCGAAACGAGCGATCTAGATGATTCTGCATACTTCTGACTGAAGTATCACCAATATTATCGCAGAAAATGGATATCTCAGCTTGAACCCCGACGAAAACCATGATGTCGCCGGTTCTGCATATCAAACGACCTGTGGAGTGGTGAAAACACCAGATAACTTGTTTCTCGGATTAAATAGCTCGAAACGTGCGATCTAGATGATTCTGCATACTTCTGACTGAAGTCTCACCAATATTATCGCAGAAAATGCATATCTCAGCTTGAAACCTCAATAAAATCAAGATGTCGCCGGTTCTGCATATCAAACGCACTGTGGAGTGGTCAATACAGCAGATAACGTATTTTTAGCATTAAATAGCTCGAAAAGAGCGATCTGGATGATTCTGCATACTTCTGACAGATTCCTACCAAGATTATCATAGAAAATGCATATCTCAGCTTGAAACCCGACCGAAACCAAGATATCTCCGGTTCTGCATATCAAACGTACTGTGGAGTGGGGAATACACCAGAAAACGCGTTTCTCGCATTAAATAGCTCGAAAAGAGCGATCTAGATGATTCTGCATACTTCTGACTGAAGTATCACCAATATTATCGCAGAAAATGCATATCTGAGCTTGAACCCCGACGAAAACCAAGATGTCGCCGGTTCTGCATATCAAACGACCTGTGGAGTGGGGAATACACCAGAAAACGCGTTTCTCGCATTAAATAGCTCGAAAAGAGCGATCTCGATTATTCTGCATACTTCTGACAGAAGTCTCACCAAGATTATCGCAGAAAATGCATATCTCAGCTTGAACCCCGACGAAAACCAAGATGTCGCCGGTTCTGCATATCAAACGACCTGTGGAGTGGTGAAAACAACCAGATAACGTGTTTCTCGCATTAAATAGCTCGAAACGAGCGATCTAGATGATTCTTCATACTTCTGACTGAAGTATCACCAATATTATCGCAGAAAATGCATATCTGAGCTTGAACCCCGACGAAAACCAAGATGTCGCCGGTTCTGCATATCAAACGACCTGTGGAGTGGTGAAAACACCAGATAACTTGTTTCTCGCATTAAATAGCTCGAAACAAGCGATCTAGATGATTCTGCATATTTCTGACTGAAGTCTCAACAATATTATCGCAGAATGTGCATATCTCAGCTTGAAACCCGATCGAAACCAAGAAATCTCCGGTTCTGCATATCAAGCGCACTGTGGGGTGGTGAAAACACAAGAAAACGTGTTTCTCGCATTAAATAGCTCGAAACGTGCGATCTAGATGATTCTGCATACTTCTGACTGAAATCTCACCAATATTATCGCAGAAAATGCATATCTCAGCTTGAAACCTCACTAAAATCAAGATGTCGCCGGTTCTGCATATCAAACGCACTGTGGAGTGGTCAATACAGCAGATAACGTATTTTTAGCATTAAATAGCTCGAAAAGAGCGATCTGGATGATTCTGCATACTTCTGACAGATTCCTACCAAGATTATCATAGAAAATGCATATCTCAGCTTGAAACCCGACCGAAACCAAGATATCTCCGGTTCTGCATATCAAACGTACTGTGGAGTGGGGAATACACCAGAAAACGCGTTTCTCGCATTAAATAGCTCGAAAAGAGCGATCTCGATTATTCTGCATACTTCTGACTGAAGTCTCACCAAGATTATCGCAGAAAATGCATATCTCAGCTTGAACCCCGACGAAAACCAAGATGTCGCCGGTTCTGCATATCAAACGACCTGTGGAGTGGTGAAAACAACCAGATAACGTGTTTCTCGCATTAAATAGCTCGAAACGAGCGATCTAGATGATTCTGCATACTTCTGACTGAAGTATCACCAATATTATCGCAGAAAATGCATATCTGAGCTTGAACCCCGACGAAAACCAAGATGTCGCCGGTTCTGCATATCAAACGACCTGTGGAGTGGTGAAAACACCAGATAACTTGTTTCTCGCATTAAATAGCTCGAAACAAGCGATCTAGATGATTCTGCATATTTCTGACTGAAGTCTCAACAATATTATCGCAGAAAATGCATATCTCAGCTTGAAACCTCACTAAAATCAAGATGTCGCCGGTTCTGCATATCAAACGCACTGTGGAGTGGTCAATACAGCAGATAACGTGTTTTTCGCATTAAATAGCTCGAAAAGAGCGATCTCGATGATTCTGCATACTTCTGACAGATTCTCACCAAGATTATCATAGAAAATGCATATCTCAGCTTGAAACCCGATCGAAACCAAGAAATCTCCGGTTCTGCATATCAAGCGCACTGTGGGGTGGTGAAAACACAAGACAACGTGTTTCTCGCATTAAATAGCTCGAAAAGAGCGATCTAGATGATTCTGCATACTTCTGACAGAAGACTCACCAAGATTATCGCAGAAAATGCATATCTCAGCTGGAAACCCCACGAAAACCAAGATATCGCCGGTTCTGCATATCAGACGCACTGTGGAGTGGTGAAACCACTAGAAAACGTGTTACTCGCATTAACTAGCTCGAAAAGAGCGATCTAAATGATTCTGCATACTTCTGACTGCAGTCTCACCAAGATTATCGCAGAAAATGCATATCTCAGCTGGAAACCCCACGAAAACCAAGATATCGCCGGTTCTGCATATCAGACGCACTGTGGAGTGGTCAAAGCACCAGAAAACTTGCTTTTCGCATTAAATAGCTCGAAACGAGGGATCTAGATGATTCTGCATACTACTGACAGAAGACTCACCAACATAATCGTAGAAAATCCATATCTCTGCTTGAAACCCTACCGAAGCCAAGATATCTCCGGTTCTGCATATCAAACGACCTGTGGAGTGGTGAAAACACCAGATAACTTGTTTCTCGCATTAAATAGCTCGAAACGTGCGATCTAGATGATTCTGCATACTTCTGACTGAAGTCTCACCAATATTATCGCAGAAAATGCATATCTCAGCTTGAAACCTCACTAAAATCAAGATGTCGCCGGTTCTGCATATCAAACGCACTGTGGAGTGGTCAATACAGCAGATAACGTATTTTTAGCATTAAATAGCTCGAAAAGAGCGATCTCGATGATTCTGCATACTTCTGACAGATTCTCACCAAGATTATCATAGAAAATGCATATTCCAGATGGAAACCCCACGAAAACCAAGTTATCGGCGGATCTACATATCAGACGCACTGTGGAGTGGTGAAACCACTAGAAAACGTGTTACTCGCATTAACTAGCTTGAAAAGAGCGATCTAAATGATTCTGCATACTTCTGACTGCAGTCTCACCAATATTATCGCAGAAAATGCATATCTCAGCTTGAACCCCGACGAAAACCAAGATGCCGCCGGTTCTGCATATCAAACGACCTGTGGAGTGGTGAAAACACCAGATAACTTGTTTCTCGCATTAAATAGCTCCAAACGTGCGATCTAGATGATTCTGCATACTTCTGACAGATTCTCACCAAGATTATCATAGAAAATGCATATCTCAGCTTGAAACCCGACCGAAACCAAGATATCTCCGGTTCTGCATGTCAAACGTACTGTGGAGTGGTGAATACACCAGAAAACGTGTTTCTCGCAGTAAATAGCTCGAAAAGAGCGATCTAGATGATGCTGCATACTTCTGACAGAAGACTCACCAAGATTATCGCAGAAAATGCATATCTCAGCTGGAAACCCCACGAAAACCAAGATATCGCCGGTTCTGCATATCAGACGCACTGTGGAGTGGTGAAACCACTAGAAAACGTGTTACTCGCATTAACTAGCTCGAAAAGAGCGATCTAAATGATTCTGCATACTTCTGACTGAAGTATCACCAATATTATCGCAGAAAATGCATATCTCAGCTTGAACCCCGACGAAAACCAAGATGCCGCCGGTTCTGCATATCAAACGACCTGTGGAGTGGTGAAAACACCAGATAACTTGTTTCTCGCATTAAATAGCACCAAACGTGCGATCTAGATGATTCTGCATACTTCTGACTGAAGTATCACCAATATTATCGCAGAAAATGCATATCTCAGCTTGAAACCTCACTAAAATCAAGATGTCGCCGGTTCTGCATATCAAACGCACTGTGGAGTGGTCAATACAGCAGATAACGTATTTTTAGCATTAAGTAGCTCGAAAAGAGCGATCTCGATGATTCTGCATACTTCTGACAGATTCTCACCAAGATTATCATAGAAAATGCATATCTCAGCTTGAAACCCGACCGAAACCAAGATATCTCCGGTTCTGCATGTCAAACGTACTGTGGAGTGGGGAATACACCAGAAACGCGTTTCTCGCATTAAATAGCTCGAAAAGAGCGATCTCGATTATTCTGCATACTTCTGGCTGAAGTCTCACCAAGATTATCGCAGAAAATGCATATCTCAGCTTGAAACCCGACCGAAACCAAGAAATCTCCGGTTCTGCATATCAAGCGCACTGTGGGGTGGTGAAAACACCAGAAAACGTGTCACTCGCATTAACTAGCTCGAAAAGAGCGTTCTGGATGATTCTGCATACTTCGGACTGAAGTCTCACCAATATTATCGCAGAAAATGCATATCTCAGCTTGAAACCTCACGAAAATCAAGATGTCGCCGGTTCTGCATATCAAACGCACTGTGGAGTGGTGAAAACAACCAGATAACATGTTTCTCGCATGAAATAGCTCGAAACGAGCGATCTAGATGATTCTGCATACTTCTGACTGAAGTCTCACCAAGATTGCCGCAGTAAATGCATATCTCAGCTTGAGACCCGACGAAATCCAAGATGTCGCCGGTTCTGCATATCACACGCACAGTGGGGTGGTGAAAACACCAGAAAACGTGTTTCTCGCATTAAATAGCTCGAAAAGAGCGATCTAGATGATTCTGCATACTTCTGACAGAAGACTCGCCAAAATTATCGCAGAAAATGCATATCTCAGCTGGAAACCCCACGAAAACCAAGATATCGCAGGTTCTGCATATCAGACGCACTGTGGAGTGGTGAAAACAACCAGATAACGTGTTTCTCGCATGAAATAGCTCGAAACGAGCGATCTAGATGATTCTGCATACTTCTGACTGAAGTCTCACCAAGATTGCCGCAGTAAATGCATATCTCAGCTTGAGACCCGACGAAATCCAAGATATCGCAGGTTCTGCATATCAGACGCACTGTGGAGTGGTGAAAACACCAGAAAACGTGTCACTCGCATTAACTAGCTCGAAAAGAGCGTTCTGGATGATTCTGCATACTTCTCATAGATGAAACAAAGATTATCGCAGAAAATGCATATCTCAGCTGGAAACCAGACCGAAACCAAGGTATCTCCGTTTCTGCATGTCAAACGTACTGTGGAGTGGTGAATACACCAGAAAACGTGTTTCTCGCATTAAATAGCTTGAAAAGAGCGTTCTAGATGATTCTGCATACTTCGGACAGAAGTCTCACCAATATTATCGCAGAAATTGCATATCTCAGCTTGAACCCCGACGAAAACCAAGATGTCGCCGGTTCTGCATATCAAACGACCTGTGGAGTGGTGAAAACAACCAGATAACGTGTTTCTCGCATTAAATAGCTCGAAACGAGCGATCTAGATGATTCTGCACACTTCTGACTGAAGTATCACCAGTATTATCGCAGAAATTGCATATCTCAGCTTGAACCCCGACGAAAACCAAGATGTCGCCGGTTCTGCATATCAAACGACCTGTGGAGTGGTGAAAACACCAGATATCTTGTTTCTCGCATTAAATAGCTCGAAACGTGCGATCTAGATGATTCTGCATACTTCTGACTGAAGTCTCACCAATATTATCGCAGAAAATGCATATCTCAGCTTGAAATCCGACGAAATCCAAGATGTCGCCGGTTCTGCATATCAAACGACCTGTGGAGTGGTCAAAGCACCAGAAAACTTGCTTTTCGCATTAAATAGCTCGAAACGAGGGATCTAGATGATTCTGCATACTACTGACAGAAGACTCACCAACATAATCGTAGAAAATGCATATCTCTGCTTGAAACCCGACCGAAGCCAAGATATCTCCGGTTCTGCATGTCAAACGTACTGTGGAGTGGTGAATACACCAGAAAACGTGTTTCTCGCAGTAAATAGCTCGAAAAGAGAGATCTAGATGATGCTGCATACTTCTGACAGAAGACTCACCAAGATTATCGCAGAAAATGCACATCTCAGCTGGAAACCCCACGAAAACCAAGATATCGCCGGTTCTGCATATCAGACGCACTGTGGAGTGGTGAAACCACTAGAAAACGTGTTACTCGCATTAACTAGCTCGAAAAGAGCGATCTAAATGATTCTGCATACTTCTGACTGCAGTCTCACCAAGATTATCGCAGAAAATGCATATCTCAGCTGGAAACCCCACGAAAACCAAGATATCGCCGGTTCTGCATATCAGACGCACTGTGGAGTGGTCAAAGCACCAGAAAACTTTCTTTTCGCATTAAATAGCTCGAAACGAGGGATCTAGATGATTCTGCATACTACTGACAGAAGACTCACCAACATAATCGTAGAAAATGCATATCTCAGCTTGAAACCTCACTAAAATCAAGATGTCGCCGGTTCTGCATATCAAACGCACTGTGGAGTGGTCAATACAGCAGATAACGTGTTTTTCGCATTAAATAGCTCGAAAAGAGCGATCTCGATGATTCTGCATACTTTTGACAGATTCTCACCAAGATTATCATAGAAAATGCATATCTCCGCTTGAAACCCGATCGAAACCAAGAAATCTCCGGTTCTGCATATCAAGCGCACTGTGGGGTGGTGAAAACACAAGACAACGTGTTTCTCGCATTAAATAGCTCGAAAAGAGCGATCTAGATGATTCTGCATACTTCTGACTGAAGTCTCACCAATATTATCGCAGAAAATGCATATCTCAGCTTGAAATCCGACGAAATCCAAGATGTTGCCGGTTCTGCATATCAAACGACCTGTGGAGTGGTCAAAGCACCAGAAAACTTGCTTTTCGCATTAAATAGCTCGAAACGAGGGATCTAGATGATTCTGCATACTACTGACAGAAGACTCACCAACATAATCGTAGAAAATGCATATCTCTGCTTGAAACCCGACCGAAGCCAAGATATCTCCGGTTCTGCATGTCAAACGTACTGTGGAGTGGTGAATACACCAGAAAACGTGTTTCTCGCAGTAAATAGCTCGAAAAGAGAGATCTAGATGATGCTGCATACTTCTGACAGAAGACTCACCAAGATTATCGCAGAAAATGCATATCTCAGCTGGAAACCCCACGAAAACCAAGATATCGCCGGTTCTGCATATCAGACGCACTGTGGAGTGGTGAAACCACTAGAAAACGTGTTACTCGCATTAACTAGCTCGAAAAGAGCGATCTAAATGATTCTGCATACTTCTGACTGCAGTCTCACCAAGATTATCGCAGAAAATGCATATCTCAGCTGGAAACCCCACGAAAACCAAGATATCGCCGGTTCTGCATATCAGACGCACTGTGGAGTGGTCAAAGCACCAGAAAACTTGCTTTTCGCATTAAATAGCTCGAAACGAGGGATCTAGATGATTCTGCATACTACTGACAGAAGACTCACCAACATAATCGTAGAAAATCCATATCTCTGCTTGAAACCCGACCGAAGCCAAGATATCTCCGGTTCTGCATATCAAACGACCTGTGGAGTGGTGAAAACACCAGATAACTTGTTTCTCGCATTAAATAGCTCGAAACGTGCGATCTAGATGATTCTGCATACTTCTGACTGAAGTCTCACCAATATTATCGCAGAAAATGCATATCTCAGCTTGAAACCTCACTAAAATCAAGATGTCGCCGGTTCTGCATATCAAACGCACTGTGGAGTGGTCAATACAGCAGATAACGTATTTTTAGCATTAAATAGCTCGAAAAGAGCGATCTCGATGATTCTGCATACTTCTGACAGATTCTCACCAAGATTATCATAGAAAATGCATATTCCAGATGGAAACCCCACGAAAACCAAGTTATCGGCGGATCTACATATCAGACGCACTGTGGAGTGGTGAAACCACTAGAAAACGTGTTACTCGCATTAACTAGCTTAAAAAGAGCGATCTAAATGATTCTGCATACTTCTGACTGCAGTCTCACCAATTTTATCGCAGAAAATGCATATCTCAGCTTGAACCCCGACGAAAACCAAGATGCCGCCGGTTCTGCATATCAAACGACCTGTGGAGTGGTGAAAACACCAGATAACTTGTTTCTCGCATTAAATAGCTCCAAACGTGCGATCTAGATGATTCTGCATACTTCTGACAGATTCTCACCAAGATTATCATAGAAAATGCATATCTCAGCTTGAAACCCGACCGAAACCAAGATATCTCCGGTTCTGCATGTCAAACGTACTGTGGAGTGGTGAATACACCAGAAAACGTGTTTCTCGCAGTAAATAGCTCGAAAAGAGCGATCTAGATGATGCTGCATACTTCTGACAGAAGACTCACCAAGATTATCGCAGAAAATGCATATCTCAGCTGGAAACCCCACGAAAACCAAGATATCGCCGGTTCTGCATATCAGACGCACTGTGGAGTGGTGAAACCACTAGAAAACGTGTTACTCGCATTAACTAGCTCGAAAAGAGCGATCTAAATGATTCTGCATACTTCTGACTGAAGTATCACCAATATTATCGCAGAAAATGCATATCTCAGCTTGAACCCCGACGAAAACCAAGATGCCGCCGGTTCTGCATATCAAACGACCTGTGGAGTGGTGAAAACACCAGATAACTTGTTTCTCGCATTAAATAGCTCCAAACGTGCGATCTAGAGGATTCTGCATACTTCTGACTGAAGTCTCACCAATATTATCGCAGAAAATGCATATCTCAGCTTGAAACCTCACGAAAATCAAGATGTCGCCGGTTCTGCATATCAAACGCACTGTGGGGTGGTGAAAACACCAGAAAACGTGTCACTCGCATTAAGTAGCTCGAAAAGAGCGTTCTGGATGATTCTGCATACTTCGGACTGAAGTCTCACCAATATTATCGCAGAAAATGCATATCTCAGCTTGAAACCTCACGAAAATCAAGATGTCGCCGGTTCTGCATATCAAACGCACTGTGGAGTGGTGAAAACAACCAGATAACATGTTTCTCGCATGAAATAGCTCGAAACGAGCGATCTAGATGATTCTGCATACTTCTGACTGAAGTCTCACCAAGATTGCCGCAGTAAATGCATATCTCAGCTTGAGACCCGACGAAATCCAAGATGTCGCCGGTTCTGCATATCACACGCACAGTGGGGTGGTGAAAACACCAGAAAACGTGTTTCTCGCATTAAATAGCTCGAAAAGAGCGATCTAGATGATTCTGCATACTTCTGACAGAAGACTCGCCAAAATTATCGCAGAAAATGCATATCTCAGCTGGAAACCCCACGAAAACCAAGATATCGCAGGTTCTGCATATCAGACGCACTGTGGAGTGGTGAAAACAACCAGATAACGTGTTTCTCGCATGAAATAGCTCGAAACGAGCGATCTAGATGATTCTGCATACTTCTGACTGAAGTCTCACCAAGATTGCCGCAGTAAATGCATATCTCAGCTTGAGACCCGACGAAATCCAAGATATCGCAGGTTCTGCATATCAGACGCACTGTGGAGTGGTGAAAACACCAGAAAACGTGTCACTCGCATTAACTAGCTCGAAAAGAGCGTTCTGGATGATTCTGCATACTTCTCATAGATGAAACAAAGATTATCGCAGAAAATGCATATCTCAGCTGGAAACCCGACCGAAACCAAGGTATCTCCGTTTCTGCATGTCAAACGTACTGTGGAGTGGTGAATACACCAGAAAACGTGTTTCTCGCATTAAATAGCTTGAAAAGAGCGTTCTAGATGATTCTGCATACTTCGGACAGAAGTCTCACCAATATTATCGCAGAAATTGCATATCTCAGCTTGAACCCCGACGAAAACCAAGATGTCGCCGGTTCTGCATATCAAACGACCTGTGGATTGGTGAAAACAACCAGATAACGTGTTTCTCGCATTAAATAGCTCGAAACGAGCGATCTAGATGATTCTGCACACTTCTGACTGAAGTATCACCAGTATTATCGCAGAAATTGCATATCTCAGCTTGAACCCCGACGAAAACCAAGATGTCGCCGGTTCTGCATATCAAACGACCTGTGGAGTGGTGAAAACACCAGATAACTTGTTTCTCGCATTAAATAGCTCGAAACGTGCGATCTAGATGATTCTGCATACTTCTGACTGAAGTCTCACCAATATTATCGCAGAAAATGCATATCTCAGCTTGAAACCCGATCGAAACCAAGAAATCTCCGGTTCTGCATATCAAGCGCACTGTGGGGTGGTGAAAACACAAGAAAACGTGTTTCTCGCATTAAATAGCTCGAAAAGAGCGGTCTAGATGATTCTCCATACTTCTGACTGAAGTAACACCAATATTATCGCAGAAAATGCATATCTCAGCTTGAAACCCGATCGAAACCAAGAAATCTCCGGTTCTGCATATCAAGCGCACTGTGGGGTGGTGAAAACACAAGAAAACGTGTTTCTCGCATTAAATAGCTCGAAACGTGCGATCTAGATGATTCTGCATACTTCTGACTGAAGTCTCACCAATATTATCGCAGAAAATGCATATCTCAGCATGAAATCCGACGAAATCCAAGATGTCGCCGGTTCTGCATATCAAACGACCTGTGGAGTGGTCAAAGCACCAGAAAACTTGCTTTTCGCATTAAATAGCTCGAAACGAGGGATCTAGATGATTCTGCATACTACTGACAGAAGACTCACCAACATAATCGTAGAAAATGCATATCTCTGCTTGAAACCCGACCGAAGCCAAGATATCTCCGGTTCTGCATGTCAAACGTACTGTGGAGTGGTGAATACACCAGAAAACGTGTTTCTCGCAGTAAATAGCTCGAAAAGAGAGATCTAGATGATGCTGCATACTTCTGACAGAAGACTCACCAAGATTATCGCAGAAAATGCATATCTCAGCTGGAAACCCCACGAAAACCAAGATATCGCCGGTTCTGCATATCAGACGCACTGTGGAGTGGTGAAACCACTAGAAAACGTGTTACTCGCATTAACTAGCTCGAAAAGAGCGATCTAAATGATTCTGCATACTTCTGACTGCAGTCTCACCAAGATTATCGCAGAAAATGCATATCTCAGCTGGAAACCCCACGAAAACCAAGATATCGCCGGTTCTGCATATCAGACGCACTGTGGAGTGGTCAAAGCACCAGAAAACTTGCTTTTCGCATTAAATAGCTCGAAACGAGGGATCTAGATGATTCTGCATACTACTGACAGAAGACTCACCAACATAATCGTAGAAAATGCATATCTCAGCTTGAAACCTCACTAAAATCAAGATGTCGCCGGTTCTGCATATCAAACGCACTGTGGAGTGGTCAATACAGCAGATAACGTGTTTTTCGCATTAAATAGCTCGAAAAGAGCGATCTCGATGATTCTGCATACTTTTGACAGATTCTCACCAAGATTATCATAGAAAATGCATATCTCAGCTTGAAACCCGATCGAAACCAAGAAATCTCCGGTTCTGCATATCAAGCGCACTGTGGGGTGGTGAAAACACAAGACAACGTGTTTCTCGCATTAAATAGCTCGAAAAGAGCGATCTAGATGATTCTGCATACTTCTGACTGAAGTCTCACCAATATTATCGCAGAAAATGCATATCTCAGCTTGAAATCCGACGAAATCCAAGATGTCGCCGGTTCTGCATATCAAACGACCTGTGGAGTGGTCAAAGCAGCAGAAAACTTGCTTTTCGCATTAAATAGCTCGAAACGAGGGATCTAGATGATTCTGCATACTACTGACAGAAGACTCACCAACATAATCGTAGAAAATGCATATCTCTGCTTGAAACCCGACCGAAGCCAAGATATCTCCGGTTCTGCATGTCAAACGTACTGTGGAGTGGTGAATACACCAGAAAACGTGTTTCTCGCAGTAAATAGCTCGAAAAGAGAGATCTAGATGATGCTGCATACTTCTGACAGAAGACTCACCAAGATTATCGCAGAAAATGCATATCTCAGCTGGAAACCCCACGAAAACCAAGATATCGCCGGTTCTGCATATCAGACGCACTGTGGAGTGGTGAAACCACTAGAAAACGTGTTACTCGCATTAACTAGCTCGAAAAGAGCGATCTAAATGATTCTGCATACTTCTGACTGCAGTCTCACCAAGATTATCGCAGAAAATGCATATCTCAGCTGGAAACCCCACGAAAACCAAGATATCGCCGGTTCTGCATATCAGACGCACTGTGGAGTGGTCAAAGCACCAGAAAACTTGCTTTTCGCATTAAATAGCTCGAAACGAGGGATCTAGATGATTCTGCATACTACTGACAGAAGACTCACCAACATAATCGTAGAAAATCCATATCTCTGCTTGAAACCCGACCGAAGCCAAGATATCTCCGGTTCTGCATATCAAACGACCTGTGGAGTGGTGAAAACACCAGATAACTTGTTTCTCGCATTAAATAGCTCGAAACGTGCGATCTAGATGATTCTGCATACTTCTGACTGAAGTCTCACCAATATTATCGCAGAAAATGCATATCTCAGCTTGAAACCTCACTAAAATCAAGATGTCGCCGGTTCTGCATATCAAACGCACTGTGGAGTGGTCAATACAGCAGATAACGTATTTTTAGCATTAAATAGCTCGAAAAGAGCGATCTCGATGATTCTGCATACTTCTGACAGATTCTCACCAAGATTATCATAGAAAATGCATATTCCAGATGGAAACCCCACGAAAACCAAGTTATCGGCGGATCTACATATCAGACGCACTGTGGAGTGGTGAAACCACTAGAAAACGTGTTACTCGCATTAACTAGCTTGAAAAGAGCGATCTAAATGATTCTGCATACTTCTGACTGCAGTCTCACCAATATTATCGCAGAAAATGCATATCTCAGCTTGAACCCCGACGAAAACCAAGATGCCGCCGGTTCTGCATATCAAACGACCTGTGGAGTGGTGAAAACACCAGATAACTTGTTTCTCGCATTAAATAGCTCCAAACGTGCGATCTAGATGATTCTGCATACTTCTGACAGATTCTCACCAAGATTATCATAGAAAATGCATATCTCAGCTTGAAACCCGACCGAAACCAAGATATCTCCGGTTCTGCATGTCAAACGTACTGTGGAGTGGTGAATACACCAGAAAACGTGTTTCTCGCAGTAAATAGCTCGAAAAGAGCGATCTAGATGATGCTGCATACTTCTGACAGAAGACTCACCAAGATTATCGCAGAAAATGCATATCTCAGCTGGAAACCCCACGAAAACCAAGATATCGCCGGTTCTGCATATCAGACGCACTGTGGAGTGGTGAAACCACTAGAAAACGTGTTACTCGCATTAACTAGCTCGAAAAGAGCGATCTAAATGATTCTGCATACTTCTGACTGAAGTATCACCAATATTATCGCAGAAAATGCATATCTCAGCTTGAACCCCGACGAAAACCAAGATGCCGCCGGTTCTGCATATCAAACGACCTGTGGAGTGGTGAAAACACCAGATAACTTGTTTCTCGCATTAAATAGCTCCAAACGTGCGATCTAGAGGATTCTGCATACTTCTGACTGAAGTCTCACCAAGATTGCCGCAGTAAATGCATATCTCAGCTTGAGACCCGACGAAATCCAAGATGTCGCCGGTTCTGCATATCACACGCACAGTGGGGTGGTGAAAACACCAGAAAACGTGTTTCTCGCATTAAATAGCTCGAAAAGAGCGATCAAGATGATTCTGCATACTTCTGACAGAAGACTCGCCAATATTATCGCAGAAAATGCATATCTCAGCTTGAAACCCGACCGAAACCAAGAAATCTCCGGTTCTGCATATCAAGCGCACTGTGGGGTGGTGAAAACACCAGAAAACGTGTCACTCGCATTAACTAGCTCGAAAAGAGCGTTCTGGATGATTCTGCATACTTCGGACTGAAGTCTCACCAATATTATCGCAGAAAATGCATATCTCAGCTTGAAACATCACGAAAATCAAGATGTCGCCGGTTCTGCATATCAAACGCACTGTGGAGTGGTGAAAACAACCAGATAACATGTTTCTCGCATGAAATAGCTCGAAACGAGCGATCTAGATGATTCTGCATACTTCTGACTGAAGTCTCACCAAGATTGCCGCAGTAAATGCATATCTCAGCTTGAGACCCGACGAAATCCAAGATGTCGCCGGTTCTGCATATCACACGCACAGTGGGGTGGTGAAAACACCAGAAAACGTGTTTCTCGCATTAAATAGCTCGAAAAGAGCGATCTAGATGATTCTGCATACTTCTGACAGAAGACTCGCCAAAATTATCGCAGAAAATGCATATCTCAGCTGGAAACCCCACGAAAACCAAGATATCGCAGGTTCTGCATATCAGACGCACTGTGGAGTGGTGAAAACAACCAGATAACGTGTTTCTCGCATGAAATAGCTCGAAACGAGCGATCTAGATGATTCTGCATACTTCTGACTGAAGTCTCACCAAGATTGCCGCAGTAAATGCATATCTCAGCTTGAGACCCGACGAAATCCAAGATATCGCAGGTTCTGCATATCAGACGCACTGTGGAGTGGTGAAAACACCAGAAAACGTGTCACTCGCATTAACTAGCTCGAAAAGAGCGTTCTGGATGATTCTGCATACTTCTCATAGATGAAACAAAGATTATCGCAGAAAATGCATATCTCAGCTGGAAACCCGACCGAAACCAAGGTATCTCCGTTTCTGCATGTCAAACGTACTGTGGAGTGGTGAATACACCAGAAAACGTGTTTCTCGCATTAAATAGCTTGAAAAGAGCGTTCTAGATGATTCTGCATACTTCGGACAGAAGTCTCACCAATATTATCGCAGAAATTGCATATCTCAGCTTGAACCCCGACGAAAACCAAGATGTCGCCGGTTCTGCATATCAAACGACCTGTGGATTGGTGAAAACAACCAGATAACGTGTTTCTCGCATTAAATAGCTCGAAACGAGCGATCTAGATGATTCTGCACACTTCTGACTGAAGTATCACCAGTATTATCGCAGAAATTGCATATCTCAGCTTGAACCCCGACGAAAACCAAGATGTCGCCGGTTCTGCATATCAAACGACCTGTGGAGTGGTGAAAACACCAGATAACTTGTTTCTCGCATTAAATAGCTCGAAACGTGCGATCTAGATGATTCTGCATACTTCTGACTGAAGTCTCACCAATATTATCGCAGAAAATGCATATCTCAGCTTGAAACCTCAATAAAATCAAGATGTCGCCGGTTCTGCATATCAAACGCACTGTGGAGTGGTCAATACAGCAGATAACGTATTTTTAGCATTAAATAGCACGAAAAGAGCGATCTCGATGATTCTGCATACTTCTGACAGATTCTCACCTAGATTATCATAGAAAATGCATATCTCAGCTTGAAACCCCATCGAAACCAAGAAATCTCCGGTTCTGCATATCAAGCGCACTGTGGGGTGGTGAAAACACAAGAAAACGTCTTTCTCGCATTAAATAGCTCGAAAAGAGCGATCTAGATGATTCTCCATACTTCTGACTGAAGTAACACCAATATTATCGCAGAAAATGCATATCTCAGCTTGAAACCCGATCGAAACCAAGAAATCTCCGGTTCTGCATATCAAGCGCACTGTGGGGTGGTGAAAACACAAGAAAACGTGTTTCTCGCATTAAATAGCTCGAAACGTGCGATCTAGATGATTCTGCATACTTCTGACTGAAATCTCACCAATATTATCGCAGAAAATGCATATCTCAGCTTGAAACCTCACTAAAATCAAGATGTCGCCGGTTCTGCATATCAAACGCACTGTGGAGTGGTCAATACAGCAGATAACGTATTTTTAGCATTAAATAGCTCGAAAAGAGCGATCTCGATTATTCTGCATACTTCTGACAGAAGACTCACCAAGATTATCGCAGAAAATGCATAATTCAGCTGGAAACCCCACGAAAACCAAGTTATCGGCGGCTCTACATATCAAACGCACTGTGGAGTTGTCAAAACACCTGAAAACTTGTTTTTTCGCATTAAATAGCTCGAAAGGTGCGATCTAGATGATTCTGCATACTTCTGACTGAAGTATCACCAATATTATCGCAGAAAATGCATATCTCAGCTTGAACCCCGACGAAAACCAAGATGTCGCCGGTTCTGCATATCAAACGACCTGTGGAGTGGTGAAAACAACCAGATAACGTGTTTCTCGCATTAAATAGCTCGAAACGAGCGATCTAGATGATTCTGCATACTTCTGACTGAAGTATCACCAATATTATCGCAGAAAATGGATATCTCAGCTTGAACCCCGACGAAAACCATGATGTCGCCGGTTCTGCATATCAAACGACCTGTGGAGTGGTGAAAACACCAGATAACTTGTTTCTCGCATTAAATAGCTCGAAACGTGCGATCTAGATGAGTCTGCATACTTCTGACTGAAGTCTCACCAATATTATCGCAGAAAATGCATATCTCAGCTTGAAACCTCAATAAAATCAAGATGTCGCCGGTTCTGCATATCAAACGCACTGTGGAGTGGTCAATACAGCAGATAACGTGTTTTTCGCATTAAATAGCTCGAAAAGAGCGATCTCGATGATTCTGCATACTTCTGACAGATTCTCACCAAGATTATCATAGAAAATGCATATCTCAGCTTGAAACCCGATCGAAACCAAGAAATCTCCGGTTCTGCATATCAAGCGCACTGTGGGGTGGTGAAAACACAAGACAACGTGTTTCTCGCATTAAATAGCTCGAAAAGAGCGATCTAGATGATTCTGCATACTTCTGACTGAAGTCTCACCAATATTATCGCAGAAAATGCATATCTCAGCTTGAAATCCGACGAAATCCAAGATGTCGCCGGTTCTGCATATCAAACGACCTGTGGAGTGGTCAAAGCACCAGAAAACTTGCTTTTCGCATTAAATAGCTCGAAACGAGGGATCTAGATGATTCTGCATACTACTGACAAAAGACTCACCAACATAATCGTAGAAAATGCATATCTCTGCTTGAAACCCGACCGAAGCCAAGATATCTCCGGTTCTGCATGTCAAACGTACTGTGGAGTGGTGAATACACCAGAAAACGTGTTTCTCGCAGTAAATAGCTCGAAAAGAGAGATCTAGATGATGCTGCATACTTCTGACAGAAGACTCACCAAGATTATCGCAGAAAATGCATATCTCAGCTGGAAACCCCACGAAAACCAAGATATCGCCGGTTCTGCATATCAGACGCACTGTGGAGTGGTGAAACCACTAGAAAACGTGTTACTCGCATTAACTAGCTCGAAAAGAGCGATCTAAATGATTCTGCATACTTCTGACTGCAGTCTCACCAAGATTATCGCAGAAAATGCATATCTCAGCTGGAAACCCCACGAAAACCAAGATATCGCCGGTTCTGCATATCAGACGCACTGTGGAGTGGTCAAAGCACCAGAAAACTTGCTTTTCGCATTAAATAGCTCGAAACGAGGGATCTAGATGATTCTGCATACTACTGACAGAAGACTCACCAACATAATCGTAGAAAATCCATATCTCTGCTTGAAACCCGACCGAAGCCAAGATATCTCCGGTTCTGCATATCAAACGACCTGTGGAGTGGTGAAAACGCCAGATAACTTGTTTCTCGCATTAAATTGCTCGAAACGTGCGATCTAGATGATTCTGCATACTTCTGACTGAAGTCTCACCAATATTATCGCAGAAAATGCATATCTCAGCTTGAAACATCACTAAAATCAAGATGTCGCCGGTTCTGCATATCAAACGCACTGTGGAGTGGTCAATACAGCAGATAACGTATTTTTAGCATTAAATAGCTCGAAAAGAGCGATCTCGATGATTCTGCATACTTCTGACAGATTCTCACCAAGATTATCATAGAAAATGCATATTCCAGATGGAAACCCCACGAAAACCAAGATATCGCCGGTTCTGCATATCAGACGCACTGTGGAGTGGTCAAAGCACCAGAAAACTTGCTTTTCGCATTAAATAGCTCGAAACGAGGGATCTAGATGATTCTGCATACTACAGACAGAAGACTCACCAACATAATCGTAGAAAATGCATATCTCTGCTTGAAACCCGACCGAAGCCAAGATATCTCCGGTTCTGCATGTCAAACGTACTGTGGAGTGGTGAATACACCAGAAAACGTGTTTCTCGCAGTAAATAGCTCGAAAAGAGCGATCTAGATGATGCTGCATACTTCTGACAGAAGACTCACCAAGATTATCGCAGAAAATGCATATCTCAGCTGGAAACCCCACGAAAACCAAGATATCGCCGGTTCTGCATATCAAACGACCTGTGGAGTGGTGAAAACACCAGATAACTTGTTTCTCGCATTAAATAGCTCGAAACGAGGGATCTAGATGATTCTGCATACTACTGACAGAAGACTCACCAACATAATCGTAGAAAATGCATATCTCTGCTTGAAACCCGACCGAAGCCAAGATATCTCCGGTTCTGCATGTCAAACGTACTGTGGAGTGGTGAATACACCAGAAAACGTGTTTCTCGCAGTAAATAGCTCGAAAAGAGCGATCTAAATGATTCTGCATACTTCTGACTGAAGTATCACCAATATTATCGCAGAAAATGCATATCTCAGCTTGAACCCCGACGAAAACCAAGATGCCGCCGGTTCTGCATATCAAACGACCTGTGGAGTGGTGAAAACACCAGATAACTTGTTTCTCGCATTAAATAGCTCCAAACGTGCGATCTAGATGATTCTGCATACTTCTGACTGAAGTATCACCAATATTATCGCAGAAAATGCATATCTCAGCTTGAAACCTCACTAAAATCAAGATGTCGCCGGTTCTGCATATCAAACGCACTGTGGAGTGGTCAATACAGCAGATAACGTATTTTTAGCATTAAGTAGCTCGAAAAGAGCGATCTCGATGATTCTGCATACTTCTGACAGATTCTCACCAAGATTATCATAGAAAATGCATATCTCAGCTTGAAACCCGAGCGAAACCAAGATATCTCCGGTTCTGCATGTCAAACGTACTGTGGAGTGGGGAATACACCAGAAACGCGTTTCTCGCATTAAATAGCTCGAAAAGAGCGATCTTGATTATTCTGCATACTTCTGGCTGAAGTCTCACCAAGACTATCGCAGAAAATGCATATCTCAGCTTGAAACCCGACCGAAACCAAGAAATCTCCGGTTCTGCATATCAAGCGCACTGTGGGGTGGTGAAAACACCAGAAAACGTGTTTCTCGCATTAACTAGCTCGAAAAGAGCGTTCTCGATGATTCTGCATACTTCTCATAGATAAAACACCAAGATTATCGCAGAAAATGCATATTCCAGATGGAAACCCCACGAAAACCAAGTTATCGGCGGATCTACATATCAAACGCACTGTGGAGTGGTCAAAGCACCAGAAAACTTGCTTTTCGCATAAAATAGCTCGAAACGAGGGATCTAGATGATTCTGCATACTACTGACAGAAGACTCACCAACATAATCGTAGAAAATGCATATCTCTGCTTGAAACCCGACCGAAGCCAAGATATCTCCGGTTCTGCATATCAAACGACCTGTGGAGTGGTGAAAACACCAGATAACTTGTTTCTCGCATTAAATAGCTCGAAACGTGCGATCTAGATGTTTCTGCATACTTCTGACTGAAGTCTCACCAATATTATGACAGAAAATGCATATCTCAGCTTGAAACCTCACTAAAATCAAGATGTCGCCGGTTCTGCATATCAAACGCACTGTGGAGTGGTCAATACAGCAGATAACGTATTTTTAGCATTAAGTAGCTCGAAAAGAGCGATCTCGATGATTCTGCATACTTCTGACAGATTCTCACCAAGATTATCATAGAAAATGCATATCTCAGCTTGAAACCCGACCGAAACCAAGATATCTCCGGTTCTGCATGTCAAACGTACTGTGGAGTGGGGAATACACCAGAAACGCGTTTCTCGCATTAAATAGCTCGAAAAGAGCGATCTCGATTATTCTGCATACTTTTGACTGAAGTCTCACCAAGATTATCGCAGAAAATGCATATCTCAGCTGGAAACCCGACCGAAACCAAGAAATCTCCGGTTCTGCATATCAAGCGCACTGTGGGGTGGTGAAAACACCAGAAAACGTGTTTCTCGCATTAACTAGCTCGAAAAGAGCGTTCTCGATGATTCTGCATACTTCTCATAGATAAAACACCAAGATTATCGCAGAAAATGCATATTCCAGATGGAAACCCCACGAAAACCAAGTTATCGGCGGATCTACATATCAAACGCACTGTGGAGTGGTGAAACCACTAGAAAACGTGTTACTCGCATTAACTAGCTCGAAAAGAGCGATCTAAATGATTCTGCATACTTCTGACTGAAGTATCACCAAGATTATCGCAGAAAATGCATATCTCAGCTTGAACCCCACGAAAACCAAGATGTCGCCGGTTCTGCATATCAAACGACCTGTGGAGTGGTGAAAACAACCAGATAACGTGTTTCTCGCATTAAATAGCTCGAAAAGAGCGTTCTCGATGTTTCTGCATACTTCTCATAGATGAAGCACCAAGATTATCGCAGAAAATGCATATTTCAGATGGAAACCCCACGAAAACCAAGTTATCGGCGGATCTACATATCAAACGCGCTGTGGAGTGGTCAAAACACCAGAAAAATTGTTTTCTCGCATTAAATAGCTCGAAAAGTGCGATCTAAGTGATTCTGCATACTTCTGACAGAAGTCTCACCAATATTATCGCAGAAAATGCATATCTAGGGTTCAAACCTCGCGAAAATCAAGATGTCGCCGGTTCTGCATATCAAACGCACTGTGGAGTGGTGAAAACAGCCAGATAACGTGTTTCTCGCATTAAATAGCTCGAAAAGAGCGTTCTCGATGATTCTGCATATTTCTCATAGATGAAACACCAAGATTATCGCAGAAAATGCATATCTCAGCTTGAAACCCGACGAAAACCAAGATGTCGCCAGTTCTGCATATCAAACGCACTGTGGGGTGGTGAAAACACCAGAAAACGTGTTTCTCGCATTAAATAGCTCGAAACGAGCGATCTAGATGATTCTGCATACTTCTGACTAAAGTCTCAACAATATTATCGCAGAAAATGCATATCTCAGCTTGAAACCTCACTAAAATCAAGATGTCGCCGGTTCTGCATATTAAACGCACTGTGGAGTGGTCAATACACCAGAAAACGCGTTTCTCGCATTAAATAGCTCGAAACGATCGATCTCGATTATTCTGCATACTTCTGACAGAAGACTCGCCAAGATTATCGCAGAAAATGCATATCTCAGCTGGAAACCCCACGAAAACCAAGATATCGCAGGTTCTGCATATCAAACGCCCTGTGGAGTGATGAAAACACCAGATAACGTGTTTCTCGCATTAACTAGCTCGAAAAGAGCGTTCTGGATGATTCTGCATACTTCTGACTGAAGTCTCACCAATATTATCGCAGAAAATGAATATCTCAGCTTGAAACCCGACGAAAACCAAGATATCGCCGGTTCTGCATATCAAACGCACCGTGGAGTGGTGAAAACACCAGAAAACGTGTCACTCGCATTAACTAGCTCGAAAAGAGCGTTCTGGATGATTCTGCATACTTCTCATAGATGAAACAAAAATTATCGCAGAAAATGCATATCTCAGCTGGAAACCCGACCGAAACCAAGGTATCTCCGTTTCTGCATGTCAAACGTACTGTTGAGTGGTGAAAACACCAGAAAACGTGTTACTCGCATTAACTAGCCCGAAAAGAGCGTTCTGGATGATTCTGCATACTTCTGACTGAAGTCTCACCAATATTATCGCAGAAAATGAATATCTCAGCTTGAAACCCGACGAAAACGAAGATATCGCCGGTTCTGCATATCAAACGCACCGTGGAGTGGTGAAAACACCAGAAAACGTGTCACTCGCATTAACTAGCTCGAAAAGAGCGTTCTGGATGATTCTGCATACTTCTCATAGATGAAACAAAAATTATCGCAGAAAATGCATATCTCAGCTGGAAACCCGACCGAAACCAAGGTATCTCCGTTTCTGCATGTCAAACGTACTGTGGAGTGGTGAAAACACCAGAAAACGTGTTTCTCGCATTAAATAGCTCGAAAAGAGCGATCTAGATGATTCTGCATACTTCTGACAGAAGACTCGCCAAGATTATCGCAGAAAATGCATATCTCAGCTGGAAACCCCACGAAAACCAAGATATCGCAGGTTCTGCATATCAGACGCACTGTGGAGTGGTGAAAACACCAGAAAACGTGTTACTCGCATTAACTAGCTCGAAAAGAGCGTTCCTGATGATTCTGCATACTTCTGACTGAAGTCTCACCAATATTATCGCAGGAAATGAATATCTCAGCTTGATACCCGACGAAAACCAAGATGTCGCCGGTTCTGCATATCAAACGCACCGTGGAGTGGTGAAAACACCAGAAAACGTGTCACTCGCATTAACTAGCTCGAAAAGAGTGTTCTGGATGATTCTGCATACTTCTCATAGATGAAACAAAGATTATCGCAGAAAATGCATATCTCAGCTGGAAACCCGACCGAAACCAAGGTATCTCCGTTTCTGCATGTCAAACGTACTGTGGAGTGGTGAATGCACCAGAAAACGTGTTTCTCGCATTAAACAGCTCGAAAAGAGCGTTCTAGATGTTTCTGCATACTTCGGACAGAAGTCTCACCAATATTATCGCAGAAAATGCATATCTCAGCTTGAAACCTCACGAAAATCAAGATGTCGCCAGTTCTGCATATCAAACGCTCTGTGGGGTGGTGGAAACACCAGAAAAAGTGTTTCTCGCATTAAATAGCTCGAAACGAGCGATCTAGATGATTCTGCATACTTCTGACTAAAGTCTCACCATGATTATCGCAGAAAATGCATATCTCAGCTGGAAACCCCACGAAAACCAAGATATCGCCGGTTCTGCATATCAAACGCCCTGTGGAGTGATGAAAACACCAGATAACGTGTTTCTCGCATTAAATAGCTCGAATAGAGCGATCTCGATGATTCTGCATACTTCTGACATAAGACTCGCCAAGATTATCGCAGAAAATGCATATCTCAGCTGGAAACCCCACGAAAACCAAGATATCGCAGGTTCTGCATATCAGACGCACTGTGGAGTGGTGAAAACACCAGAAAACGTGTTACTCGCATTAACTAGCTCGAGAAGAGCGTTCTGGATGATTCTGCATACTTCTGACTGAAGTCTCACCAATATTATCGCAGAAAATGAATATCTCAGCTTGAAACCCGACGAAAACCAAGATGTCGCCGGTTCTGCATATCAAACGCACCGTGGAGTGGTGAAAACACCAGAAAACGTGTCACTCGCATTAACTAGCTCGAAAAGAGCGTTCTGGATGATTCTGCATACTTCTGACTGAAGTCTCACCAATATTATCGCAGAAAATGAATATCTCAGCTTGAAACCCGACGAAAACCAAGATGTCGCCGGTTCTGCATATCACACGCACAGTGGGGTGGTGAAAACACCAGAAAACGTGTTTCTCGCATTAAATACCTCGAAAAGAGCGTTCTGGATGATTCTGCATAATTCTCATAGATGAAACACAAAGATTACCGCAGAAAATGCATATCTCAGCTTGAAACCCGATCGAAACCAAGAAATCTCCGGTTCTGCATATCAAGCGCACTGTGGGGTGGTGAAAACACCAGAAAACGTGTTTCTCGCATTAACTAGATCGAGAAGAGCGATCTCGATGATTCTGCATACTTCTCATAGATGAAACACCAAGATTATCGCAGAAAATGCATATTTCAGCTGGAAACCCCACGTAAATCAAGTTATGGGCGGCTCTACATATCAAACGCACTGTGGAGTGGTCAAAACACCAGAAAACTTGTTTTTTCGCATTAAATAGCTCGAAACGAGCGATCTAGATGATTCTGCATACTTCTGACTGAAGTCTCACCAATATTATCGCAGAAATTGCATAACTCAGCTGAAAACCCCACGAAAACCAAGATATCGCAGGTTCTGCATATCAGACGCACTGTGGAGTGGTGAAAACACCAGAAAACGTGTTACTCGCATTAGCTAGCTCGAAAAGAGCGTTCTGGATGATTCTGCATTCTTCTGACTGAAGTCTCACCAATATTATCGCAGAAAATGCATATCTAGGCTTGAAACCTCGCGAAAATCAAGATGTCGCCGGTTCTGCATATCAAACGCACTGTGGAGTGGTGAAAACAACCAGGTAACGTGTTTCTCGGATTAAATAGCTCGAAAAGAGCGTTCTCAATGATTCTGCATACTTCTCATAGATGAAACACCAAGATTATCGCCGAAAATGAATATCTCAGCTGGAAACCCCACGAAAACCACGTTATCGGCGGCTCAGCATATCAAACGCACTGTGGAGTGGTGAAAACATCCAGATAACGTGTTTCCCGCATGAAATAGCTCGAAACGAGCGATCTAGATGATTCTGCATACTGCTGACTGAAGTCTCACCAAGATTGCCGCAGTAAATGCATATCTCAGCTTGACACCCCACGAAAACCAAGATATCTCCGGTTCTGCATATCGCACGCACAGTGGGGTGGTGAAAACACCAGAAAACCTGTTTCTCGCATTAAATAGCTCGAAAAGAGCGATCTAGATGATTCTGCATACTTCTGACAGAAGACTCGCCAAGATTATCGCAGAAAATGCATATCTCAGCTGGAAACCCCACGAAAACCAAGATATCGCAGGTTCTGCATATCAGACGCACTGTGGAGTGGTGAAAACACCAGAAAACGTGTTACTCGCATTAACTAGCTCGAAAAGAGCGTTCCTGATGATTCTGCATACTTCTGACTGAAGTCTCACCAATATTATCGCAGAAAATGAATATCTCAGCTTGAAACCCGACGAAAACCAAGATGTCGCCGGTTCTGCATATCAAACGCACCGTGGAGTGGTGAAAACACCAGAAAACGTGTCACTCGCATTAACTAGCTCGAAAAGAGTGTTCTGGATGATTCTGCATACTTCTCATAGATGAAACAAAGATTATCGCAGAAAATGCATATCTCAGCTGGAAACCCGACCGAAACCAAGGTATCTCCGTTTCTGCATGTCAAACGTACTGTGGAGTGGTGAATGCACCAGAAAACGTGTTTCTCGCATTAAACAGCTCGAAAAGAGCGTTCTAGATGTTTCTGCATACTTCGGACAGAAGTCTCACCAATATTATCGCAGAAAATGCATATCTCAGCTTGAAACCTCACGAAAATCAAGATGTCGCCGGTTCTGCATATCAAACGCACTGTGGAGTGGTGAAAACAACCAGATAACGTGTTTCTCGCATTAAATAGCTCGAAACGAGCAAACTAGATGACCCTGCATACTTCTGACTGAAGTCTCACCAATATTATCGCAGAAAATGCATATCTCAGCTTGAAACCCGACGAAAACCAAGATGTCGCCAGTTCTGCATATCAGACGCTCTGTGGGGTGGTGGAAACACCAGAAAAAGTGTTTCTCGCATTAAATAGCTCGAAACGAGCGATCTAGATGATTCTGCATACTTCTGACTAAAGTCTCACCATCATTATCGCAGAAAATGCATATCTCAGCTGGAAACCCCACGAAAACCAAGATATCGCCGGTTCTGCATATCAAACGCCCTGTGGAGTGATGAAAACACCAGATAACGTGTTTCTCGCATTAAATAGCTCGAATAGAGCGATCTCGATGATTCTGCATACTTCTGACAGAAGACTCGCCAAGATTATCGCAGAAAATGCATATCTCAGCTGGAAACCCCACGAAAACCAAGATATCGCAGGTTCTGCATATCAGACTCACTGTGGGGTGGTGAAAACACCAGAAAACGTGTTTCTCGCATTAAGTAGCTCGAAAAGAGCGATCTAGATGATTCTGCATACTTCTCATAGATGAAACAAAGATTATCGCAGAAAATGCATATCTCAGCTGGAAACCCGACCGAAACCAAGGTATCTCCGTTTCTGCATGTCAAACGTACTGTGGAGTGGTGAATACACCAGAAAACGTGTTTCTCGCATTAAACAGCTCGAAAAGAGCGTTCTAGATGATTCTGCATACTTCGGACAGAAGTCTCACCAATATTATCGCAGAAAATGCATATCTCAGCTTGAAACCTCACGAAAATCAAGATGTCGCCGGTTCTGCATATCAAACGCACTGTGGAGTGGTGAAAACAACCAGATAACGTGTTTCTCGCATTAAATAGCTCGAAACGAGCAAACTAGATGACCCTGCATACTTCTGACTGAAGTCTCACCAATATTATCGCAGAAAATGCATATCTCAGCTTGAAACCCGACGAAAACCAAGATGTCGCCAGTTCTGCATATCAAACGCTCTGTGGGGTGGTGGAAACACCAGAAAAAGTGTTTCTCGCATTAAATAGCTCGAAACGAGCGATCTAGATGATTCTGCATACTTCTGACTAAAGTCTCACCATCATTATCGCAGAAAATGCATATCTCAGCTGGAAACCCCACGAAAACCAAGATATCGCCGGTTCTGCATATCAAACGCCCTGTGGAGTGATGAAAACACCAGATAACGTGTTTCTCGCATTAAATAGCTCGAATAGAGCGATCTCGATGATTCTGCATACTTCTGACAGAAGACTCGCCAAGATTATCGCAGAAAATGCATATCTCAGCTGGAAACCCCACGAAAACCAAGATATCGCTGGTTCTGCATATCAGACTCACTGTGGAGTGGTGAAAACACCAGAAAACGTGTTACTCGCATTAACTAGCTCGAAAAGAGCGTTCTGGATGATTCTGCATACTTCTGACTGAAGTCTCACCAATTTTATCGCAGAAAATGAATATCTCAGCTTGAAACCCGACGAAAACCAAGATGTCGCCGGTTCTGCATATCACACGCACAGTGGGGTGGTGAAAACACCAGAAAATGTGTTTCTCGCATTAAACAGCTCGAAAAGAGCGTTCTGGATGATTCTGCATACTTCTGACTGAAGTCTCACCAATATTATCGCAGAAAATGAATATCTCAGCTTGAAACCCGACGAAAACCAAGATGTCGCCGGTTCTGCATATCAAACGACCTGTGGAGTGGTGAAAACAACCAGATAACGTGTTTCTCGCATTAAATAGCTCGAAACGAGCGATCTAGATGATTCTGCATAGTTCTGACTGAAGTATCACCAATATTATCGCAGAAATTGCATATCTCAGCTTGAACCCCGACGAAAACCAAGATGTCGCCGGTTCTGCATATCAAACGACCTGTGGAGTGGTGAAAACACCAGATAACTTGTTTCTCGCATTAAATAGCTCGAAACGAGCGACCTAGATGATTCTGCATACTTCTGACTAAAGTCTCACCATCATTATCGCAGAAAATGCATATCCCAGCTGGAAACCCCACGAAAACCAAGATATCGCCGGTTCTGCATATCAAACGCACTGTGGAGCGGTGAAAACACCAGAAAACGTGTCACTCGCATTAACTAGCTCGAAAAGAGCGTTCTGGATGATTCTGCATACTTCTCATAGATGAAACAAAGATTATCGCAGAAAATGCATATCTCAGCTGGAAACCCGACCGAAACCAAGGTATCTCCGTTTCTGCATGTCAAACGTACTGTGGAGTGGTGAATACACCAGAAAACGTGTTTCTCGCATTAAACAGCTCGAAAAGAGCGTTCTAGATGATTCTGCATACTTCGGACAGAAGTCTCACCAATATTATCGCAGAAAATGCATATCTCAGCTTGAAACCTCACGAAAATCAAGATGTCGCCGGTTCTGCATATCAAACGCACTGTGGAGTGGTGAAAACAACCAGATAACGTGTTTCTCGCATTAAATAGCTCGAAACGAGCAAACTAGATGACCCTGCATACTTCTGACTGAAGTCTCACCAATATTATCGCAGAAAATGCATATCTCAGCTTGAAACCCGACGAAAACCAAGATGTCGCCGGTTCTGCATATCAAACGCTCTGTGGGGTGGTGGAAACACCAGAAAAAGTGTTTCTCGCATTAAATAGCTCGAAACGAGCGACCTAGATGATTCTGCATACTTCTGACTAAAGTCTCACCATCATTATCGCAGAAAATGCATATCCCAGCTGGAAACCCCACGAAAACCAAGATATCGCCGGTTCTGCATATCAAACACCCTGTGGAGTGATGAAAACACCAGATAACGTGTTTCTCGCATTAAACAGCTCGAAAAGAGCGTTCTAGATGATTCTGCATACTTCGGACAGAAGTCTCACCAATATTATCGCAGAAAATGCATATCTCAGCTTGAAACCTCACGAAAATCAAGATGTCGCCGGTTCTGCATATCAAACGCACTGTGGAGTGGTGAAAACAACCAGATAACGTGTTTCTCGCATTAAATAGCTCGAAACGAGCAAACTAGATGACCCTGCATACTTCTGACTGAAGTCTCACCAATATTATCGCAGAAAGTGCATATCTCAGCTTGAAACCCGACCGAAACCAAGATATCTCCGGTTCTGCATGTCAAACGTACTGTGGCGTGGGGAATACACCAGTAAACGCGTTTCTCGCATTAAATAGCTCGAAAAGAGCGATCTCGATTATTCTGCATACTCCTGACTGAAGTGTCACCAAGATTATCTCAGAAAATGCATATCTCAGCTTGAACCCCAACGAAAACCAAGATGTCGCCAGTTCTGCATATCAGACGCTCTGTGGGGTGGTGGAAACACCAGAAAAAGTGTTTCTCGCATTAAATAGCTCGAAACGAGCGATCTAGATGATTCTGCATACTTCTGACTAAAGTCTCACCATCATTATCGCAGAAAATGCATATCTCAGCTGGAAACCCCACGAAAACCAAGATATCGCCGGTTCTGCATATCAAACGCCCTGTGGAGTGATGAAAACACCAGATAACGTGTTTCTCGCATTAAATAGCTCGAATAGAGCGATCTCGATGATTCTGCATACTTCTGACAGAAGACTCGCCAAGATTATCGCAGAAAATGCATATCTCAGCTGGAAACCCCACGAAAACCAAGATATCGCAGGTTCTGCATATCAGACTCACTGTGGGGTGGTGAAAACACCAGAAAACGTGTTTCTCGCATTAAATAGCTCGAAAAGAGCGATCTAGATGATTCTGCATACTTCTCATAGATGAAACAAAGATTATCGCAGAAAATGCATATCTCAGCTGGAAACCCGACCGAAACCAAGGTATCTCCGTTTCTGCATGTCAAACGTACTGTGGAGTGGTGAATACACCAGAAAACGTGTTTCTCGCATTAAACAGCTCGAAAAGAGCGTTCTAGATGATTCTGCATACTTCGGACAGAAGTCTCACCAATATTATCGCAGAAAATGCATATCTCAGCTTGAAACCTCACGAAAATCAAGATGTCGCCGGTTCTGCATATCAAACGCACTGTGGAGTGGTGAAAACAACCAGATAACGTGTTTCTCGCATTAAATAGCTCGAAATGAGCAAACTAGATGACCCTGCATACTTCTGACTGAAGTCTCACCAATATTATCGCAGAAAATGCATATCTCAGCTTGAAACCCGACGAAAACCAAGATGTCGCCAGTTCTGCATATCAAACGCTCTGTGGGGTGGTGGAAACACCAGAAAAAGTGTTTCTCGCATTGAATAGCTCGAAACGAGCGATCTAGATGATTCTGCATACTTCTGACTAAAGTCTCACCATCATTATCGCAGAAAATGCATATCTCAGCTGGAAAACCCACGAAAACCAAGATATCGCCGGTTCTGCATATCAAACGACCTGTGGAGTGATGAAAACACCAGATAACGTGTTTCTCGCATTAAATAGCTCGAATAGAGCGATCTCGATGATTCTGCATACATCTGACAGAAGACTCGCCAAGATTATCGCAGAAAATGCATATCTCAGCTGGAAACCCCACGAAAACCAAGATATCGCTGGTTCTGCATATCAGACTCACTGTGGAGTGGTGAAAACACCAGAAAACGTGTTACTCGCATTAACTAGCTCGAAAAGAGCGTTCTGGATGATTCTGCATACTTCTGACTGAAGTCTCACCAATTTTATCGCAGAAAATGAATATCTCAGCTTGAAACCCGACGAAAACCAAGATGTCGCCGGTTCTGCATATCACACGCACAGTGGGGTGGTGAAAACACCAGAAAACGTGTTTCTCGCATTAAACAGCTCGAAAAGAGCGTTCTGGATGATTCTGCATACTTCTGACTGAAGTCTCACCAATATTATCGCAGAAAATGAATATCTCTGCTTGAAACCCGACGAAAACCAAGATGTCGCCGGTTCTGCATATCAAACGACCTGTGGAGTGGTGAAAACAACCAGATAACGTGTTTCTCGCATTAAATAGCTCGAAACGAGCGATCTAGATGATTCTGCATAGTTCTGACTGAAGTATCACCAATATTATCGCAGAAATTGCATATCTCAGCTTGAACCCCGACGAAAACCAAGATGTCGCCGGTTCTGCATATCAAACGACCTGTGGAGTGGTGAAAACACCAGATAACTTGTTTCTCGCATTAAATAGCTCGAAACGTGCGATCTAGATGATTCTGCATACTTCTGTCTGAAGTCTCACCAATATTATCGCAGAAAATGCATATCTCAGCTTGAAACCTCACTAAAATCAAGATGTCGCCGGTTCTGCATATCAAACGCACTGTGGAGTGGTCAATACAGCAGATAACGTATTTTTAGCATTAAATAGCTCGAAAAGAGCGATCTCGATGATTCTGCATACTTCTGACAGATTCTCACCAAGATTATCATAGAAAATGCATATCTCAGCTTGAACCCCGACGAAAACCAAGATGTCGCCGGTTCTGCATATCAAACGACCTGTGGAGTGGTGAAAACACCAGATAACTTGTTTCTCGCATTAAATAGCTCGAAACGTGCGATCTAGATGATTCTGCATACTTCTGACTGAAGTCTCACCAATATTATCGCAGAAAGTGCATATCTCAGCTTGAAACCCGACCGAAACCAAGATATCTCCGGTTCTGCATGTCAAACGTACTGTGGAGTGGGGAATACACCAGAAAACGCGTTTCTCGCATTAAATAGCTCGAAACGAGCGACCTAGATGATTCTGCATACTTCTGACTAAAGTCTCACCATCATTATCGCAGAAAATGCATATCCCAGCTGGAAACCCCACGAAAACCAATATATCGCCGGTTCTGCATATCAAACGCACTGTGGAGCGGTGAAAACACCAGAAAACGTGTCACTCGCATTAACTAGCTCGAAAAGAGCGTTCTGGATGATTCTGCATACTTCTCATAGATGAAACAAAGATTATCGCAGAAAATGCATATCTCAGCTGGAAACCCGACCGAAACCAAGGTATCTCCGTTTCTGCATGTCAAAAGTACTGTAGAGTGGTGAATACACCAGAAAACGTGTTTCTCGCATTAAACAGCTCGAAAAGAGCGTTCTAGATGATTCTGCATACTTCGGACAGAAGTCTCACCAATATTATCGCAGAAAATGCATATCTCAGCTTGAAACCTCACGAAAATCAAGATGTCGCCGGTTCTGCATATCAAACGCACTGTGGAGTGGTGAAAACAACCAGATAACGTGTTTCTCGCATTAAATAGCTCGAAACGAGCAAACTAGATGACCCTGCATACTTCTGACTGAAGTCTCACCAATATTATCGCAGAAAATGCATATCTCAGCTTGAAACCCGACGAAAACCAAGATGTCGCCGGTTCTGCATATCAAACGCTCTGTGGGGTGGTGGAAACACCAGAAAAAGTGTTTCTCGCATTAAATAGCTCGAAACGAGCGACCTAGATGATTCTGCATACTTCTGACTAAAGTCTCACCATCATTATCGCAGAAAATGCATATCCCAGCTGGAAACCCCACGAAAACCAAGATATCGCCGGTTCTGCATATCAAACGCCCTGTGGAGTGATGAAAACACCAGATAACGTGTTTCTCGCATTAACTAGCTCGAAAAGATCGTTCTGGATGATTCTGCATACTTCTGACTGAAGTATCACCAATATTATCGCAGAAAATGAATATCTCAGCTTGAAACCCGACGAAAACCAAGATGTCGCCGGTTCTGCATATCACACGCACAGTGGGGTTGTGAAAACACCAGAAAACGTGTTTCTCGCATTAAATAGCTCGAAAAGAGCGTTCTGGATGATTCTGCATACTTCTGACTGAAGTCTCACCAATATTATCGCAGAAAATGAATATCTCAGATTGAAACCCGACGAAAACCAAGATGTCGCCGGTTCTGCATATCAAACGCACCGTGGAGTGGTGAAAACACCAGAAAACGTGTCACTCGCATTAACTAGCTCGAAAAGAGCGTTCTGGATGATTCTGCATAATTCTCATAGATGAAACACAAAGATTACCGCAGAAAATGCATATCTCAGCTTGAAACCTCACTAAAATCAAGATGTCGCCGGTTCTGCACATCAAACGCACTGTGGAGTGGTCAATACAGCAGATAACGTATTTTTAGCATTAAATAGCTCGAAAAGAGCGATCTCGATGATTCTGCATACTTCTGACAGATTCTCACCAAGATTATCATAGAAAATGCATATCTCAGCTTGAACCCCGACGAAAACCAAGATGTCGCCGGTTCTGCATATCAAACGACCTGTGGAGTGGTGAAAACACCAGATAACTTGTTTCTCGCATTAAATAGCTCGAAACGTGCGATCTAGATGATTCTGCATACTTCTGACTGAAGTCTCACCAATATTATCGCAGAAAGTGCATATCTCAGCTTGAAACCCGACCGAAACCAAGATATCTCCGGTTCTGCATGTCAAACGTACTGTGGAGTGGGGAATACACCAGAAAAGGCGTTTCTCGCATTAAATAGCTCGAAAAGAGCGATCTCGATTATTCTGCATACTCCTGACAGAAGTGTCACCAAGATTATCTCAGAAAATGCATATCTCAGCTTGAACCCCAACGAAAACCAAGATGTCGCCGGTTCTGCATATCAAACGACCTGTGGAGTGGTGAAAACAACCAGATAACCTGTTTCTCGCATTAAATAGCTCGAAACGAGCGATCTAGATGATTCTGCATACTTCTGACTTAAGTATCACCAATATTATCGCAGAAAATGCATATCTCAGCTTGAACCCCGACGAAAACCAAGATGTCGCCGGTTCTGCATATCAAACGACATGTGGAGTGGTGAAAACAACCAGATAACGTGTTTCTCGCATCAAATAGCTCGAAACGAGCGATCTAGATGATTCTGCATACTCCTGACTGAAGTATCACCAATATTATCGCAGAAAATGCATATCTCAGCTTGAACCCCGACGATAACCAAGATGTCGCCGGTTCTGCATATCAAACGACCTGTGGAGTGGTGAAAACAACCAGATAACGTGTTTCTCGCATCAAATAGCTCGAAACGAGCGATCTAGATGATTCTGCATACTTCTGACTGAAGTATCACCAATATTATCGCAGAAAATGCATATCTCAGCTTGAAACCTCACTAAAACCAAGATGTCGCCGGTTCTGCATATCAAACGACCTGTGGAGTGGTGAAAACACCAGATAACTTGTTTCTCGCATTAAATAGCTCGAAACGTGCGATCTAGATGATTCTGCATACTTCTGACTGAAGTCTCACCAATATTATCGCAGAAAGTGCATATCTCAGCTTGAAACCCGACCGAAACCAAGATATCTCCGGTTCTGCATGTCAAACGTACTGTGGAGTGGGGAATACACCAGAAAACGCGTTTCTCGCATTAAATAGCTCGAAAAGAGCGTTCTGGATGATTCTGCATACTTCTGACTGAAGTCTCACCAATATTATCGCAGAAAATGAATATCTCAGATTGAAACCCGACGAAAACCAAGATGTCGCCGGTTCTGCATATCAAACGCACCGTGGAGTGGTGAAAACACCAGAAAACGTGTCACTCGCATTAACTAGCTCGAAAAGAGCGTTCTGGATGATTCTGCATAATTCTCATAGATGAAACACAAAGATTACCGCAGAAAATGCATATCTCAGCTTGAAACCCGATCGAAACCAAGAAATCTCCGGTTCTGCATATCAAGCGCACTGTGGGGTGGTGAAAACACAAGAAAACGTGTTTCTCGAATTAAATAGCTCGAAACGAGCGACCTAGATGATTCTGCATACTTCTGACTGAAGTCTCACCAATATTATCGCAGAAAATGAATATCTCAGCTTGAAACCCGACGAAAACCAAGATGTCGCCGGTTCTGCATATCAAACGACCTGTGGAGTGGTGAAAACAACCAGATAACGTGTTTCTCGCATTAAATAGCTCGAAACGAGCGATCTAGATGATTCTGCATACTTCTGACTGAAGTATCACCAATATTATCGCAGAAATTGCATATCTCAGCTTGAACCCCGACGAAAACCAAGATGTCGCCGGTTCTGCATATCAAACGACCTGTGGAGTGGTGAAAACACCAGATAACTTGTTTCTCGCATTAAATAGCTCGAAACGTGCGATCTAGATGATTCTGCATACTTCTGTCTGAAGTCTCACCAATATTATCGCAGAAAATGCATATCTCAGCTTGAAACCCGACCGAAACCAAGATATCTCCGGTTCTGCATGTCAAACGTACTGTGGAGTGGGGAATACACCAGAAAACGCGTTTCTCGCATTAAATAGCTCGAAACGAGCGATCTAGATGATTCTGCATACTTCTGACTGAAGTCTCACCAAGATTGCCGCAGTAAATGCATATCTCAGCTTGAGACCCGACGAAATCCAAGATGTCGCCGGTTCTGCATATCGCACGCACAGTGGGGTGGTGAAAACACCAGAAAACGGGTTTCTCGCATTAAATAGCTCGAAAAGAGCGTTCTGGATGATTCTGCATACTTCTGACTGAAGTCTCACCAATATTATCGCAGAAAATGAATATCTCAGCTTGAAACCCGACGAAAACCAAGATGTCGCCGGTTCTGCATATCAAACGCACCGTGGAGCGGTGAAAACACCAGAAAACGTGTCACTCGCATTAACTAGCTCGAAAAGAGCGTTCTGGATGATTCTGCATACTTCTCATAGGTGAAACAAAGATTATCGCAGAAAATGCATATCTCAGCTGGAAACCCGAACGAAACCAAGGTATCTCCGTTTCTGCATGTCAAACGTACTGTGGAGTGGTGAATACACCAGAAAACTTGTTTCTCGCATTAAACAGCTCGAAAAGAGCGTTCTAGATGATTCTGCATACTTCGGACAGAAGTCTCACCAATATTATCGCAGAAAATGCATATCTCAGCTTGAAACCTCACGAAAATCAAGATGTCGCCGGTTCTGCATATCAAACGCACTGTGGAGTGGTGAAAACAACCAGATAACGTGTTTCTCGCATTAAATAGCTCGAAACGAGCGACCTAGATGATTCTGCATACTTCTGACTAAAGTCTCACCATCATTATCGCAGAAAATGCATATCTCAGCTGGAAACCCCACGAAAACCAAGATATCGCCGGTTCTGCATATCAAACGCCCTGTGGAGTGATGAAAACACCTGATAACGTGTTTCTCGCATTAAATAGCTCGAATAGAGCGATCTCGATGATTCTGCATACTTCTGACAGAAGACTCGCCAAGATTATCGCAGAAAATGCATATCTCAGCTGGAAACCCCACGAAAACCAAGATATCGCAGGTTCTGCATATCAGACGCACTGTGGAGTGGTGAAAACACCAGAAAACGTGTTACTCGCATTAACTAGCTCGAAAAGAGCGTTCTGGATGATTCTGCATACTTCTGACTGAAGTCTCACCAATATTATCGCAGAAAATGAATATCTCAGCTTGAAACCCGACGAAAACCAAGATGTCGCCGGTTCTGCATATCAAACGACCTGTGGAGTGGTGAAAACAACCAGATAACCTGTTTCTCGCATTAAATAGCTCGAAACGAGCGATCTAGATGATTCTGCATACTTCTGACTGAAGTATCACCAATATTATCGCAGAAAATGCATATCTCAGCTTGAACCCCGACGAAAACCAAGATGTCGCCGGTTCTGCATATCAAACGACATGTGGAGTGGTGAAAACAACCAGATAACGTGTTTCTCGCATCAAATAGCTCGAAACGAGCGATCTAGATGATTCTGCATACTTCTGACTGAAGTATCACCAATATTATCGCAGAAAATGCATATCTCAGCTTGAACCCCGACGAAAACCAAGATGTCCCCGGTTCTGCATATCAAACGACCTGTGGAGTGGTGAAAACACCAGATAACTTGTTTCTCGCATTAAATAGCTCGAAAAGAGCGATCTCGATTATTCTGCATACTCCTGACTGAAGTCTCACCAAGATTATCCCAGAAAATGCATATCTCAGCTTGAACCCCAACGAAAACCAAGATGTCGCCGGTTCTGCATATCAAACGACCTGTGGAGTGGTGAAAACAACCAGATAACCTGTTTCTCGCATTAAATAGCTCGAAACGAGCGATCTAGATGATTCTGCATACTTCTGACTGAAGTCTCACCAATATTATCGCAGAAAATGAATATCTCAGCTTGAAACCCGACGAAAACCAAGATGTTGCCGGTTCTGCATATCAAACGACCTGTGGAGTGGTGAAAACAACCAGATAACGTGTTTCTCGCATTAAATAGCTCGATACGAGCGATCTAGATGATTCTGCATACTTCTGACTGAAGTATCACCAATATTATCGCTGAAATTGCATATCTCAGCTTGAACCCCGACGAAAACCAAGATGTCGCCGGTTCTGGATATCAAACGACCTGTGGAGTGGTGAAAACAACCAGATAACGTGTTTCTCGCATTAAATAGCTCGAAACGAGCGATCTAGATGATTCTGCATACTTCTGACTGAAGTCTCACCAAGATTGCCGCAGTAAATGCATATCTCAGCTTGAGACCCGACGAAATCCAAGTTATGGGCGGCTCTACATATCAAATGCACTGTGGAGTGGTCAAAATTCCAGAAAACGTGTTACTCGCATTAACTAGCTCGAAAAGAGTGTTCTGGATGATTCTGCATACTTCTGACTGAAGTCTCACCAATATTATCGCAGAAAATGCATATCTAGGCTTGAAATCTCGCGAAAATCAAGATGTCGCCGGTTCTGCATATCAAACGCACTGTGGAGTGTTGAAAACAACCAGATAACGTGTTTCTCGGATTAAATAGCTCGAAAAGAGCGTTCTCGATGATTCTGCATACTTCTCATAGATGAAACACCAAGATTATCGCCGAAAATGAATATCTCAGCTGGAAACCCCACGAAAACCACGTTATCGGCGGCTCAGCATATCAAACGCACTGTGGAGTGGTGAAAACATCCAGATAACGTGTTTCCCGCATGAAATAGCTCGAAACAAGCGATCTAGATGATTCTGCATACTTCTGACTGAAGTCTCACCAAGATTGCCGCAGTAAATGCATATCTCAGCTTGAGACCCGACGAAATCCAAGATGTCGCCGGTTCTGCATATCACACGCACAGTGCGGTGGTGAAAACACCAGAAAACGTGTTTCTCGCATTAAATAGCTCGAAAAGAGCGATCTAGATGATTCTGCATACTTCTGACAGAAGACTCGCCAAGATTATCGCAGAAAATGCATATCTCAGCTGGAAACCCGACGAAATCCAAGTTATGGGCGGCTCTACATATCAAATGCACTGTGGAGTGGTGAAAACACCAGAAAACGTGTTACTCGCATTAACTAGCTCGAAAAGAGCGTTCTGGATGATTCTGCATACTTCTGACTGAAGTCTCACCAATATTATCGCAGAAAATGAATATCTCAGCTTGAAACCCGACGAAAACAAAGATGTCGCCGGTTCTGCATATCAAACGCAGCGTGGAGTGGTGAAAACACCAGAAAACGTGTCACTCGCATTAACTAGCTCGAAAAGAGCGTTCTGGATGATTCTGCATACTTCTCATAGATGAAACAAAAATTATCGCAGAAAATGAATATCTCAGATTGAAACCCGACGAAAACCAAGATGTCGCCGGTTCTGCATATCAAACGCACCGTGGAGTGGTGAAAACACCAGAAAACGTGTTTCTCGCATTAACTAGATCGAAAAGAGCGATCTCGATGATTCTGCATACTTCTCACAGATGAAACACCAAGATTATCGCAGAAAATGCATATTTCAGCTGGAAACCACACGTAAACCAAGTTATGGGCGGCTCTACATATCAAACGCACTGTGGAGTGGTCAAAACACCAGAAAACTTGTTTTTTCGCATTAGATAGCTCGAAACGAGCGATCTAGATGATTCTGCATACTTCTGACTGAAGTCTCACCAATATTATCGCAGAAAATGCATATCTCAGCTGAAAACCCCACGAAAACCAAGATATCGCAGGTTCTGCATATCAGACGCACTGTGGAGTGGTGAAAACACCAGAAAACGTGTTACTCGCATTAACTAGCTCGAAAAGTGCGTTCTGGATGATTCTGCATACTTCTGACTGAAGTCTCACCAATATTATCGCAGAAAATGCATATCTAGGCTTGAAACCTCGCGAAAATAAAGATGTCGCCGGTTCTGCATATCAAACGCACTGTGGAGTGGTGAAAACAACCAGATAACGTGTTTCTCGGATTAAATAGCTAGAAAAGAGCGTTCTCGATGATTCTGCATACTTCTCATAGATGAAACACCAAGATTATCGAAGAAAATGAATATCTCAGCTGGAAACCCCACGAAAACCACGTTATCGGCGGCTCAGCATATCAAACGCACTGTGGAGTGGTGAAAACATCCAGATAACGTGTTTCCCGCATGAAATAGCTCGAAACGAGCGATCTAGATGATTCTGCATACTTCTGACTGAAGTCTCACCAAGATTGCCGCAGTAAATGCATATCTCAGCTTGAGACCCGACGAAATCCAAGATGTCGCCGGTTCTGCATATCGCACGCACAGTGGGGTGGTGAAAACACCAGAAAACGTGTTTCTCGCATTAAATAGCTCGAAAAGAGCGATTTAGATGATTCTGCATACTTCTGACAGAAGACTCGCCAAGATTATCGCAGAAAATGCATATCTCAGCTGGAAACCCCACGAAAACCAAGATATCGCAGGTTCTGCATATCAGACGCACTTTGGAGTGGTGAAAACACCAGAAAACGTGTTACTCGTATTAACTAGCTCGAAACGAGCGATCTAGATGATTCTGCATACTCCTGACTGAAGTATCACCAATATTATCGCAGAAAATGCATATCTCAGCTTGAACCCCGACGATAACCAAGATGTCGCCGGTTCTGCATATCAAACGACCTGTGGAGTGGTGAAAACAACCAGATAACGTGTTTCTCGCATCAAATAGCTCGAAACGAGCGATCTAGATGATTCTGCATACTTCTGACTGAAGTATCACCAATATTATCGCAGAAAATGCATATCTCAGCTTGAACCCCGACGAAAACCAAGATGTCGCCGGTTCTGCATATCAAACGACCTGTGGAGTGGTGAAAACACCAGATAACTTGTTTCTCGCATTAAATAGCTCGAAACGTGCGATCTAGATGATTCTGCATACTTCTGACTGAAGTCTCACCAATATTATCGCAGAAAGTGCATATCTCAGCTTGAACCCCGACGAAAACCAAGATGTCGCCGGTTTTGCATATCAAACGACCTGTGGAGTGGTGAAAACACCAGATAACTTGTTTCTCGCATTAAATAGCTCGAAAAGAGCGATCTCGATTATTCTGCATACTCCGGACTGAAGTCTCACCAAGATTATCCCAGAAAATGCATATCTCAGCTTGAACCCCAACGAAAACCAAGATGTCGCCGGTTCTGCATATCAAACGACCTGTGGAGTGGTGAAAACAACCAGATAACCTGTTTCTCGCATTAAATAGCTCGAAACGAGCGATCTAGATGATTCTGCATACTTCTGACTGAAGTCTCACCAATATTATCGCAGAAAATGAATATCTCAGCTTGAAACCCGACGAAAACCAAGATGTCGCCGGTTCTGCATATCAAACGACCTGTAGAGTGGTGAAAACAACCAGATAACGTGTTTCTCGCATTAAATAGCTCGATACGAGCGATCTAGATGATTCTGCATACTTCTGACTGAAGTATCACCAATATTATCGCAGAAATTGCATATCTCAGCTTGAACCCCGACGAAAACCAAGATGTCGCCGGTTCTGCATATCAAACGACCTGTGCAGTGGTGAAAACAACCAGATAACGTGTTTCTCGCATTAAATAGCTCGAAACGAGCGATCTAGATGATTCTGCATACTTCTGACTGAAGTCTCACCAAGATTATCGCAGAAAATGCATATCTCAGCTTGAAACCCGACGAAAACCAAGATGTCGCCGGTTCTGCATTACACACGCACAGTGGGGTGGTGAAAACACCAGAAAACGTGTTTCTCGCATGAAATAACTCGAAACGAGCGATCTAGATGATTCTGCATACTTCTGACTGAAGTCTCACCAAGATTGCCGCAGTAAATGCATATCTCAGCTTGAGACCCGACGAAATCCAAGTTATGGGCGGCTCTACATATCAAACGCACTGTGGAGTGGTCAAAACTCCAGAAAACGTCTTACTCGCATTAACTAGCTCGAAAAGAGCGTTCTGGATGATTCTGCATACTTCTGACTGAAGTCTCACCAACATTATCGCAGAAAATGCATATCTAGGCTTGAAACCTCGCGAAAATCAAGATGTCGCCGGTTCTGCATATCAAACGCACTGTGGAGTGTTGAAAACAACCAGATAACGTGATTCTCGGATTAAATAGCTCGAAAAGAGCGTTCTCGATGATTCTGCATACTTCTCATAGATGAAACACCAAGATTATCGCCGAAAATGAATATCTCAGCTGGAAACCCCACGAAAACCACGTTATCGGCGGCTCAGCATATCAAACGCACTGTGGAGTGGTGAAAACATCCAGATAACGTGTTTCCCGCATGAAATAGCTCGAAACTAGCGATCTAGATGATTCTGCATACTTCTGACTGAAGTCTCACCAAGATTGCCGCAGTAAATGCATATCTCAGCTTGAAACCCGACGAAATCCAAGATGTCGCCGGTTCTGCATATCACACGCACAGTGCGGTGGTGAAAACACCAGAAAACGTGTTTCTCGCATTAAATAGCTCGAAAAGAGCGATCTAGATGATTCTGCATACTTCTGACAGAAGACTCGCCAAGATTATCGCAGAAAATGCATATCTCAGCTGGAAACCCCACGAAAACCAAGATGTCGCCGGTTCTGCATATCAAACGCACCGTGGAGTGGTGAAAACACCAGAAAACGTGTCACTCGCATTAACTAGCTCGAAAAGAGCGTTCTGGATGATTCTGCATACTTCTCATAGATGAAACAAAAATTATCGCAGAAAATGAATATCTCAGATTGAAACCCGACGAAAACCAAGATGTCGCCGGTTCTGCATATCAAACGCACTGTGGAGTGGTCAAAACACCAGAAAACTTGTTTTTTCGCATTAAATAGCTCGAAACGAGCGATCTAGATGATTCTGCATACTTCTGACTGAAGTCTCACCAATATTATCGCAGAAAATGCATATCTCAGCTGAAAACCCCACGAAAACCAAGATATCGCAGGTTCTGCATATCAGACGCACTGTGGAGTGGTGAAAACACCAGAAAACGTGTTACTCGCATTAACTAGCTCGAAAAGTGCGTTCTGGATGATTCTGCATACTTCTGACTGAAGTCTCACCAATATTATCGCAGAAAATGCATATCTAGGCTTGAAACCTCGCGAAAATAAAGATGTCGCCGGTTCTGCATATCAAACGCACTGTGGAGTGGTGAAAACAACCAGATAACGTGTTTCTCGGATTAAATAGCTCGAAAAGAGCGTTCTGGATGATTCTGCATACTTCTGACTGAAGTCTCACCAATATTATCGCAGAAAATGAATATCTCAGCTTGAAACCCGACGAAAACCAAGATGTCGCCGGTTCTGCATATCAAACGCACCGTGGAGTGGTGAAAACACCAGAAAACGTGTCACTCGCATTAACTAGCTCGAAAAGAGCGTTCTGGATGATTCTGCATACTTCTCATAGATGAAACAAAGATTATCGCAGAAAATGCATATCTCAGCTGGAAACCCGACCGAAACCAAGGTATCTCCGTTTCTGCATGTCAAACGTACTGTGGAGTGGTGAATACACCAGAAAACGTGTTTCTCGCATTAAACAGCTCGAAAAGAGCGTTCTAGATGATTCTGCATACTTCGGACAGAAGTCTCACCAATATTATCGCAGAAAATGCATATCTCAGATTGAAACCTCACGAAAATCAAGATGTCGCCGGTTCTGCATATCAAACGCACTGTGGAGTGGTGAAAACAACCAGATAACGTGTTTCTCGCATTAAATAGCTCGAAACGAGCAAACTAGATGACCCTGCATACTTCTGACTGAAGTCTCACCAATATTATCGCAGAAAATGCATATCTCAGCTTGAAACCCGACGAAAACCAAGATGTCGCCAGTTCTGCATATCAAACGCTCTGTGGGGTGGTGGAAACACCAGAAAAAGTGGTTCTCGCATTAAATAGCTCGAAACGAGCGATCTAGATGATTCTGCATACTTCTGACTAAAGTCTCACCATGATTATCGCAGAAAATGCATATCTCAGCTGGAAACCCCACGAAAACCAAGATATCGCCGGTTCTGCATATCAGACGCCCTGTGGAGTGATGAAAACACCAGATAACGTGTTTCTCGCATTAAATAGCTCGAATAGAGCGATCTCGATGATTCTGCACACTTCTGACAGAAGACTCGCCAAGATTATCGCAGAAAATGCATATCTCAGCTGGAAACCCCACGAAAACCAAGATATCGCAGGTTCTGCATATCAGACGCACTGTGGAGTGGTGAAAACACCAGAAAACGTGTTACTCGCATTAACTAGCTAGAAAAGAGCGTTCTGGATGATTCTGCATACTTCTGACTGAAGTCTCACCAATATTATCGCAGAAAATGAATATCTCAGCTTGAAACCCGACGAAAACCAAGGTGTCGCCGGTTCTGCATATCACACGCACAGTGGGGTGGTGAAAACACCAGAAAACGTGTTTCTCGCATTAAATAGCTCGAAAAGAGCGTTCTGGATGATTCTGCATACTTCTGACTGAAGTCTCACCAATATTATCGCAGAAAATGAATATCTCAGATTGAAACCCGACGAAAACCAAGATGTCGCCGGTTCTGCATATCAAACGCACCGTGGAGTGGTGAAAACACCAGAAAACGTGTCACTCGCATTAACTAGCTCGAAAAGAGCGTTCTGGATGATTCTGCATAATTCTCATAGATGAAACACAAAGATTACCGCAGAAAATGAATATCTCAGCTTTAAACACGACGAAAACCAAGATGTCGCCGGTTCTGCATATCAAACGACCTGTGGAGTGGTGAAAACAACCAGATAACGTGTTTCTCGCATTAAATAGCTCGAAACGAGCGATCTAGATGATTCTGCATACTTCTGACTTAAGTATCACCAATATTATCGCAGAAATTGCATATCTCAGCTTGAACCCCGACGAAAACCAAGTTGTCGCCGGTTCTGCATATCAAACGACCTGTGGAGTGGTGAAAACAACCAGATAACCTGTTTCTCGCATTAAATAGCTCGAAACGAGCGATCTAGATGATTCTGCATACTTCTGACTGAAGTATCACCAATATTATCGCAGAAAATGCATATCTCAGCTTGAACCCCGACGAAAACCAAGATGTCGCCGGTTCTGCATATCAAACGACCTGTGGAGTGGTGAAAACAACCAGATAACGTGTTTCTCGCATCAAATAGCTCGAAACGAGCGATCTAGATGATTCTGCATACTTCTGACTGAAGTATCACCAATATTATCGCAGAAAATGCATATGTCAGCTTGAACCCCGACGAAAACCAAGATGTCGCCGCTTCTGCATATCAAACGACCTGTGGAGTGGTGAAAACAACCAGATAACGTGTTTCTCGCATCAAATAGCTCGAAACGAGCGATCTAGATGATTCTGCATACTTCTGACTGAAGTATCACCAATATTATCGCAGAAAATGAATATCTCAGCTTGAAACCCGACGAAAACCAAGATGTCGCCGGTTCTGCATATCAAACGACCTGTGGAGTGGTGAAAACAACCAGATAACGTGTTTCTCGCATTAAATAGCTCGAAACGTGCGATCTAGATGATTCTGCATACTTCTGACTGAAGTCTCACCAATATTATCGCAGAAAATGCATATCTCAGCTTGAAGCCTCACTAAAATCAAGATGTCGCCGGTTCTGCATATCAAACGCACTGTGGAGTGGTCAATACAGCAGATAACGTGTTTTTCGCATTAAATAGCTCGAAAAGAGCGATCTCGATAATTCTGCATACTTCTGACAGATTCTCACCAAGATTATCATAGAAAATGCATATCTCAGCTTGAAACCCGATCGAAACCAAGAAATCTCCGGTTCTGGATATCAAGCGCACTGTGGGGTGGTGAAAACACAAGAAAACGTGTTTCTCGCATTAAATAGCTCGAAAAGAGCGATCTCGATTATTCTGCATACTTCTGACTGAAGTCTCACCAATATTATCGCAGAAAGTGCATATCTCAGCTTGAACCCCGACGAAAACCAAGATGTCCCCGGTTCTGCATATCAAACGACCTGTGGAGTGGTGAAAACACCAGATAACTTGTTTCTCGCATTAAATAGCTCGAAAAGAGCGATCTCGATTATTCTGCATACTCCGGACTGAAGTCTCACCAAGATTATCCCAGAAAATGCATATCTCAGCTTGAACCCCAACGAAAACCAAGATGTCGCCGGTTCTGCATATCAAACGACCTGTGGAGTGGTGAAAACAACCAGATAACCTGTTTCTCGCATTAAATAGCTCGAAACGAGCGATCTAGATGATTCTGCATACTTCTGACTGAAGTCTCACCAATATTATCGCAGAAAATGAATATCTCAGCTTGAAACCCGACGAAAACCAAGATGTCGCCGGTTCTGCATATCAAACGACCTGTGGAGTGGTGAAAACAACCAGATAACGTGTTTCTCGCATTAAATAGCTCGATACGAACGATCTAGATGATTCTGCATACTTCTGACTGAAGTATCACCAATATTATCGCAGAAATTGCATATCTCAGCTTGAACCCCGACGAAAACCAAGATGTCGCCGGTTCTGCATTACACACGCACAGTGGGGTGGTGAAAACACCAGAAAACGTGTTTCTCGCATGAAATAGCTCGAAACGAGCGATCTAGATGATTCTGCATACTTCTGACTGAAGTCTCACCAAGATTGCCGCAGTAAATGCATATCTCAGCTTGAGACCCGACGAAATCCAAGTTATGGGCGGCTCTACATATCAAACGCACTGTGGAGTGGTCAAAACTCCAGAAAACGTCTTACTCGCATTAACTAGCTCGAAAAGAGCGTTCTGGATGATTCTGCATACTTCTGACTGAAGTCTCACCAACATTATCGCAGAAAATGCATATCTAGGCTTGAAACCTCGCGAAAATAAAGATGTCGCCGGTTCTGCATATCAAACGCACTGTGGAGTGGTGAAAACACCAGAAAACGTGTTACTCGCATTAACTAGCTCGAAAAGAGCGTTCTGGATGATTCTGCATACTTCTGACTGAAGTCTCACCAATATTATCGCAGAAAATGAATATCTCAGCTTGAAACCCGACGAAAACAAAGATGTCGCCGGTTCTGCATATCAAACGCACCGTGGAGTGGTGAAAACACCAGAAAACGTGTCACTCGCATTAACTAGCTCGAAAAGAGCGTTCTGGATGATTCTGCATACTTCTCATAGATGAAACAAAAATTATCGCCGAAAATGAATATCTCAGATTGAAACCCGACGAAAACCAAGATGTCGCCGGTTCTGCATATCAAACGCACCGTGGAGTGGTGAAAACACCAGAAAACGTGTTTCTCGCATTAACTAGATCGAAAAGAGCGATCTCGATGATTCTGCATACTTCTGACAGAAGACTCGCCAAGATTATCGCAGAAAATGCATATCTCAGCTGGAAACCCCACGAAAACCAAGATATCGCAGGTTCTGCATATCAGACGCACTTTGGAGTGGTGAAAACACCAGAAAACGTGTTTCTCGCATTAACTAGATCGAAAAGAGCGATCTCGATGATTCTGCATACTTCTGACTGAAGTCTCACCAATATTATCGCAGAAAATGCATATCTCAGCTGAAAACCCCACGAAAACCAAGATGTCGCCGGTTCTGCATATCAAACGACCTGTGGAGTGGTGAAAACAACCAGATAACGTGTTTCTCGCATCAAATAGCTCGAAACGAGCGATCTAGATGATTCTGCATACTTCTGACTGAAGTCTCACCAATATTATCGCAGAAAATGCATATCTCAGCTGAAAACCCCACGAAAACCAAGATATCGCAGGTTCTGCATATCAGACGCACTGTGGAGTGGTGAAAACACCAGAAAACGTGTTACTCGCATTAACTAGCTCGAAAAGTGCGTTCTGGATGATTCTGCATACTTCTGACTGAAGTCTCACCAATATTATCGCAGAAAATGCATATCTAGGCTTGAAACCTCGCGAAAATAAAGATGTCGCCGGTTCTGCATATCAAACGCACTGTGGAGTGGTGAAAACAACCAGATAACGTGTTTCTCGGATTAAATAGCTAGAAAAGAGCGTTCTCGATGATTCTGCATACTTCTCATAGATGAAACACCAAGATTATCGAAGAAAATGAATATCTCAGCTGGAAACCCCACGAAAACCACGTTATCGGCGGCTCAGCATATCAAACGCACTGTGGAGTGGTGAAAACATCCAGATAACGTGTTTCCCGCATGAAATAGCTCGAAACGAGCGATCTAGATGATTCTGCATACTTCTGACTGAAGTCTCACCAAGATTGCCGCAGTAAATGCATATCTCAGCTTGAGACCCGACGAAATCCAAGATGTCGCCGGTTCTGCATATCGCACGCACAGTGGGGTGGTGAAAACACCAGAAAACGTGTTTCTCGCATTAAATAGCTCGAAAAGAGCGATTTAGATGATTCTGCATACTTCTGACAGAAGACTCGCCAAGATTATCGCAGAAAATGCATATCTCAGCTGGAAACCCCACGAAAACCAAGATATCGCAGGTTCTGCATATCAGACGCACTTTGGAGTGGTGAAAACACCAGAAAACGTGTTACTCGTATTAACTAGCTCGAAACGAGCGATCTAGATGATTCTGCATACTCCTGACTGAAGTATCACCAATATTATCGCAGAAAATGCATATCTCAGCTTGAACCCCGACGATAACCAAGATGTCGCCGGTTCTGCATATCAAACGACCTGTGGAGTGGTGAAAACAACCAGATAACGTGTTTCTCGCATCAAATAGCTCGAAACGAGCGATCTAGATGATTCTGCATACTTCTGACTGAAGTATCACCAATATTATCGCAGAAAATGCATATCTCAGCTTGAACCCCGACGAAAACCAAGATGTCGCCGGTTCTGCATATCAAACGACCTGTGGAGTGGTGAAAACACCAGATAACTTGTTTCTCGCATTAAATAGCTCGAAACGTGCGATCTAGATGATTCTGCATACTTCTGACTGAAGTCTCACCAATATTATCGCAGAAAGTGCATATCTCAGCTTGAACCCCGACGAAAACCAAGATGTCGCCGGTTTTGCATATCAAACGACCTGTGGAGTGGTGAAAACACCAGATAACTTGTTTCTCGCATTAAATAGCTCGAAAAGAGCGATCTCGATTATTCTGCATACTCCGGACTGAAGTCTCACCAAGATTATCCCAGAAAATGCATATCTCAGCTTGAACCCCAACGAAAACCAAGATGTCGCCGGTTCTGCATATCAAACGACCTGTGGAGTGGTGAAAACAACCAGATAACCTGTTTCTCGCATTAAATAGCTCGAAACGAGCGATCTAGATGATTCTGCATACTTCTGACTGAAGTCTCACCAATATTATCGCAGAAAATGAATATCTCAGCTTGAAACCCGACGAAAACCAAGATGTCGCCGGTTCTGCATATCAAACGACCTGTAGAGTGGTGAAAACAACCAGATAACGTGTTTCTCGCATTAAATAGCTCGATACGAGCGATCTAGATGATTCTGCATACTTCTGACTGAAGTATCACCAATATTATCGCAGAAATTGCATATCTCAGCTTGAACCCCGACGAAAACCAAGATGTCGCCGGTTCTGCATATCAAACGACCTGTGCAGTGGTGAAAACAACCAGATAACGTGTTTCTCGCATTAAATAGCTCGAAACGAGCGATCTAGATGATTCTGCATACTTCTGACTGAAGTCTCACCAAGATTATCGCAGAAAATGCATATCTCAGCTTGAAACCCGACGAAAACCAAGATGTCGCCGGTTCTGCATTACACACGCACAGTGGGGTGGTGAAAACACCAGAAAACGTGTTTCTCGCATGAAATAACTCGAAACGAGCGATCTAGATGATTCTGCATACTTCTGACTGAAGTCTCACCAAGATTGCCGCAGTAAATGCATATCTCAGCTTGAGACCCGACGAAATCCAAGTTATGGGCGGCTCTACATATCAAACGCACTGTGGAGTGGTCAAAACTCCAGAAAACGTCTTACTCGCATTAACTAGCTCGAAAAGAGCGTTCTGGATGATTCTGCATACTTCTGACTGAAGTCTCACCAACATTATCGCAGAAAATGCATATCTAGGCTTGAAACCTCGCGAAAATCAAGATGTCGCCGGTTCTGCATATCAAACGCACTGTGGAGTGTTGAAAACAACCAGATAACGTGATTCTCGGATTAAATAGCTCGAAAAGAGCGTTCTCGATGATTCTGCATACTTCTCATAGATGAAACACCAAGATTATCGCCGAAAATGAATATCTCAGCTGGAAACCCCACGAAAACCACGTTATCGGCGGCTCAGCATATCAAACGCACTGTGGAGTGGTGAAAACATCCAGATAACGTGTTTCCCGCATGAAATAGCTCGAAACAAGCGATCTAGATGATTCTGCATACTTCTGACTGAAGTCTCACCAAGATTGCCGCAGTAAATGCATATCTCAGCTTGAAACCCGACGAAATCCAAGATGTCGCCGGTTCTGCATATCACACGCACAGTGCGGTGGTGAAAACACCAGAAAACGTGTTTCTCGCATTAAATAGCTCGAAAAGAGCGATCTAGATGATTCTGCATACTTCTGACAGAAGACTCGCCAAGATTATCGCAGAAAATGCATATCTCAGCTGGAAACCCCACGAAAACCAAGATGTCGCCGGTTCTGCATATCAAACGCACCGTGGAGTGGTGAAAACACCAGAAAACGTGTCACTCGCATTAACTAGCTCGAAAAGAGCGTTCTGGATGATTCTGCATACTTCTCATAGATGAAACAAAAATTATCGCAGAAAATGAATATCTCAGATTGAAACCCGACGAAAACCAAGATGTCGCCGGTTCTGCATATCAAACGCACTGTGGAGTGGTCAAAACACCAGAAAACTTGTTTTTTCGCATTAAATAGCTCGAAACGAGCGATCTAGATGATTCTGCATACTTCTGACTGAAGTCTCACCAATATTATCGCAGAAAATGCATATCTCAGCTGAAAACCCCACGAAAACCAAGATATCGCAGGTTCTGCATATCAGACGCACTGTGGAGTGGTGAAAACACCAGAAAACGTGTTACTCGCATTAACTAGCTCGAAAAGTGCGTTCTGGATGATTCTGCATACTTCTGACTGAAGTCTCACCAATATTATCGCAGAAAATGCATATCTAGGCTTGAAACCTCGCGAAAATAAAGATGTCGCCGGTTCTGCATATCAAACGCACTGTGGAGTGGTGAAAACAACCAGATAACGTGTTTCTCGGATTAAATAGCTCGAAAAGAGCGTTCTGGATGATTCTGCATACTTCTGACTGAAGTCTCACCAATATTATCGCAGAAAATGAATATCTCAGCTTGAAACCCGACGAAAACCAAGATGTCGCCGGTTCTGCATATCAAACGCACCGTGGAGTGGTGAAAACACCAGAAAACGTGTCACTCGCATTAACTAGCTCGAAAAGAGCGTTCTGGATGATTCTGCATACTTCTCATAGATGAAACAAAGATTATCGCAGAAAATGCATATCTCAGCTGGAAACCCGACCGAAACCAAGGTATCTCCGTTTCTGCATGTCAAACGTACTGTGGAGTGGTGAATACACCAGAAAACGTGTTTCTCGCATTAAACAGCTCGAAAAGAGCGTTCTAGATGATTCTGCATACTTCGGACAGAAGTCTCACCAATATTATCGCAGAAAATGCATATCTCAGATTGAAACCTCACGAAAATCAAGATGTCGCCGGTTCTGCATATCAAACGCACTGTGGAGTGGTGAAAACAACCAGATAACGTGTTTCTCGCATTAAATAGCTCGAAACGAGCAAACTAGATGACCCTGCATACTTCTGACTGAAGTCTCACCAATATTATCGCAGAAAATGCATATCTCAGCTTGAAACCCGACGAAAACCAAGATGTCGCCAGTTCTGCATATCAAACGCTCTGTGGGGTGGTGGAAACACCAGAAAAAGTGGTTCTCGCATTAAATAGCTCGAAACGAGCGATCTAGATGATTCTGCATACTTCTGACTAAAGTCTCACCATGATTATCGCAGAAAATGCATATCTCAGCTGGAAACCCCACGAAAACCAAGATATCGCCGGTTCTGCATATCAGACGCCCTGTGGAGTGATGAAAACACCAGATAACGTGTTTCTCGCATTAAATAGCTCGAATAGAGCGATCTCGATGATTCTGCACACTTCTGACAGAAGACTCGCCAAGATTATCGCAGAAAATGCATATCTCAGCTGGAAACCCCACGAAAACCAAGATATCGCAGGTTCTGCATATCAGACGCACTGTGGAGTGGTGAAAACACCAGAAAACGTGTTACTCGCATTAACTAGCTAGAAAAGAGCGTTCTGGATGATTCTGCATACTTCTGACTGAAGTCTCACCAATATTATCGCAGAAAATGAATATCTCAGCTTGAAACCCGACGAAAACCAAGGTGTCGCCGGTTCTGCATATCACACGCACAGTGGGGTGGTGAAAACACCAGAAAACGTGTTTCTCGCATTAAATAGCTCGAAAAGAGCGTTCTGGATGATTCTGCATACTTCTGACTGAAGTCTCACCAATATTATCGCAGAAAATGAATATCTCAGATTGAAACCCGACGAAAACCAAGATGTCGCCGGTTCTGCATATCAAACGCACCGTGGAGTGGTGAAAACACCAGAAAACGTGTCACTCGCATTAACTAGCTCGAAAAGAGCGTTCTGGATGATTCTGCATAATTCTCATAGATGAAACACAAAGATTACCGCAGAAAATGAATATCTCAGCTTTAAACACGACGAAAACCAAGATGTCGCCGGTTCTGCATATCAAACGACCTGTGGAGTGGTGAAAACAACCAGATAACGTGTTTCTCGCATTAAATAGCTCGAAACGAGCGATCTAGATGATTCTGCATACTTCTGACTTAAGTATCACCAATATTATCGCAGAAATTGCATATCTCAGCTTGAACCCCGACGAAAACCAAGTTGTCGCCGGTTCTGCATATCAAACGACCTGTGGAGTGGTGAAAACAACCAGATAACCTGTTTCTCGCATTAAATAGCTCGAAACGAGCGATCTAGATGATTCTGCATACTTCTGACTGAAGTATCACCAATATTATCGCAGAAAATGCATATCTCAGCTTGAACCCCGACGAAAACCAAGATGTCGCCGGTTCTGCATATCAAACGACCTGTGGAGTGGTGAAAACAACCAGATAACGTGTTTCTCGCATCAAATAGCTCGAAACGAGCGATCTAGATGATTCTGCATACTTCTGACTGAAGTATCACCAATATTATCGCAGAAAATGCATATGTCAGCTTGAACCCCGACGAAAACCAAGATGTCGCCGCTTCTGCATATCAAACGACCTGTGGAGTGGTGAAAACAACCAGATAACGTGTTTCTCGCATCAAATAGCTCGAAACGAGCGATCTAGATGATTCTGCATACTTCTGACTGAAGTATCACCAATATTATCGCAGAAAATGAATATCTCAGCTTGAAACCCGACGAAAACCAAGATGTCGCCGGTTCTGCATATCAAACGACCTGTGGAGTGGTGAAAACAACCAGATAACGTGTTTCTCGCATTAAATAGCTCGAAACGTGCGATCTAGATGATTCTGCATACTTCTGACTGAAGTCTCACCAATATTATCGCAGAAAATGCATATCTCAGCTTGAAGCCTCACTAAAATCAAGATGTCGCCGGTTCTGCATATCAAACGCACTGTGGAGTGGTCAATACAGCAGATAACGTGTTTTTCGCATTAAATAGCTCGAAAAGAGCGATCTCGATAATTCTGCATACTTCTGACAGATTCTCACCAAGATTATCATAGAAAATGCATATCTCAGCTTGAAACCCGATCGAAACCAAGAAATCTCCGGTTCTGGATATCAAGCGCACTGTGGGGTGGTGAAAACACAAGAAAACGTGTTTCTCGCATTAAATAGCTCGAAAAGAGCGATCTCGATTATTCTGCATACTCCGGACTGAAGTCTCACCAAGATTATCCCAGAAAATGCATATCTCAGCTTGAACCCCAACGAAAACCAAGATGTCGCCGGTTCTGCATATCAAACGACCTGTGGAGTGGTGAAAACAACCAGATAACCTGTTTCTCGCATTAAATAGCTCGAAACGAGCGATCTAGATGATTCTGCATACTTCTGACTGAAGTCTCACCAATATTATCGCAGAAAATGAATATCTCAGCTTGAAACCCGACGAAAACCAAGATGTCGCCGGTTCTGCATATCAAACGACCTGTGGAGTGGTGAAAACAACCAGATAACGTGTTTCTCGCATTAAATAGCTCGATACGAGCGATCTAGATGATTCTGCATACTTCTGACTGAAGTATCACCAATATTATCGCAGAAATTGCATATCTCAGCTTGAACCCCGACGAAAACCAAGATGTCGCCGGTTCTGCATTACACACGCACAGTGGGGTGGTGAAAACACCAGAAAACGTGTTTCTCGCATGAAATAGCTCGAAACGAGCGATCTAGATGATTCTGCATACTTCTGACTGAAGTCTCACCAAGATTGCCGCAGTAAATGCATATCTCAGCTTGAGACCCGACGAAATCCAAGTTATGGGCGGCTCTACATATCAAACGCACTGTGGAGTGGTCAAAACTCCAGAAAACGTCTTACTCGCATTAACTAGCTCGAAAAGAGCGTTCTGGATGATTCTGCATACTTCTGACTGAAGTCTCACCAACATTATCGCAGAAAATGCATATCTAGGCTTGAAACCTCGCGAAAATAAAGATGTCGCCGGTTCTGCATATCAAACGCACTGTGGAGTGGTGAAAACACCAGAAAACGTGTTACTCGCATTAACTAGCTCGAAAAGAGCGTTCTGGATGATTCTGCATACTTCTGACTGAAGTCTCACCAATATTATCGCAGAAAATGAATATCTCAGCTTGAAACCCGACGAAAACAAAGATGTCGCCGGTTCTGCATATCAAACGCACCGTGGAGTGGTGAAAACACCAGAAAACGTGTCACTCGCATTAACTAGCTCGAAAAGAGCGTTCTGGATGATTCTGCATACTTCTCATAGATGAAACAAAAATTATCGCCGAAAATGAATATCTCAGATTGAAACCCGACGAAAACCAAGATGTCGCCGGTTCTGCATATCAAACGCACCGTGGAGTGGTGAAAACACCAGAAAACGTGTTTCTCGCATTAACTAGATCGAAAAGAGCGATCTCGATGATTCTGCATACTTCTCATAGATGAAACACCAAGATTATCGCAGAAAATGCATATTTCAGCCAGGAAACCCCACGTAAACCAAGTTATGGGCGGCTCTACATATCAAACGCACTGTGGAGTGGTCAAAACACCAGAAAACTTGTTTTTTCGCATTAAATAGCTCGAAACGAGCGATCTAGATGATTCTGCATACTTCTGACTGAAGTCTCACCAATATTATCGCAGAAAATGCATATCTCAGCTGAAAACCCCACGAAAACCAAGATATCGCAGGTTCTGCATATCAGACGCACTGTGGAGTGGTGAAAACACCAGAAAACGTGTTACTCGCATTAACTAGCTCGAAAAGTGCGTTCTGGATGATTCTGCATACTTCTGACTGAAGTCTCACCAATATTATCGCAGAAAATGCATATCTAGGCTTGAAACCTCGCGAAAATAAAGATGTCGCCGGTTCTGCATATCAAACGCACTGTGGAGTGGTGAAAACAACCAGATAACGTGTTTCTCGGATTAAATAGCTCGAAAAGAGCGTTCTGGATGATTCTGCATACTTCTGACTGAAGTCTCACCAATATTATCGCAGAAAATGAATATCTCAGCTTGAAACCCGACGAAAACCAAGATGTCGCCGGTTCTGCATATCAAACGCACCGTGGAGTGGTGAAAACACCAGAAAACGTGTCACTCGCATTAACTAGCTCGAAAAGAGCGTTCTGGATGATTCTGCATACTTCTCATAGATGAAACAAAGATTATCGCAGAAAATGCATATCTCAGCTGGAAACCCGACCGAAACCAAGGTATCTCCGTTTCTGCATGTCAAACGTACTGTGGAGTGGTGAATACACCAGAAAACGTGTTTCTCGCATTAAACAGCTCGAAAAGAGCGTTCTAGATGATTCTGCATACTTCGGACAGAAGTCTCACCAATATTATCGCAGAAAATGCATATCTCAGATTGAAACCTCACGAAAATCAAGATGTCGCCGGTTCTGCATATCAAACGCACTGTGGAGTGGTGAAAACAACCAGATAACGTGTTTCTCGCATTAAATAGCTCGAAACGAGCAAACTAGATGACCCTGCATACTTCTGACTGAAGTCTCACCAATATTATCGCAGAAAATGCATATCTCAGCTTGAAACCCGACGAAAACCAAGATGTCGCCAGTTCTGCATATCAAACGCTCTGTGGGGTGGTGGAAACACCAGAAAAAGTGGTCCTCGCATTAAATAGCTCGAAACGAGCGATCTAGATGATTCTGCATACCTCTGACTAAAGTCTCACCATGATTATCGCAGAAAATGCATATCTCAGCTGGAAACCCCACGAAAACCAAGATATCGCCGGTTCTGCATATCAGACGCCCTGTGGAGTGATGAAAACACCAGATAACGTGTTTCTCGCATTAAATAGCTCGAATAGAGCGATCTCGATGATTCTGCATACTTCTGACAGAAGACTCGCCAAGATTATCGCAGAAAATGCATATCTCAGCTGGAAACCCCACGAAAACCAAGATATCGCAGGTTCTGCATATCAGACGCACTGTGGAGTGGTGAAAACACCAGAAAACGTGTTACTCGCATTAACTAGCTAGAAAAGAGCGTTCTGGATGATTCTGCATACTTCTGACTGAAGTCTCACCAATATTATCGCAGAAAATGAATATCTCAGCTTGAAACCCGACGAAAACCAAGATGTCGCCGGTTCTGCATATCACACGCACAGTGGGGTGGTGAAAACACCAGAAAACGTGTTTCTCGCATTAAATAGCTCGAAAAGAGCGTTCTGGATGATTCTGCATACTTCTGACTGAAGTCTCACCAATATTATCGCAGAAAATGAATATCTCAGATTGAAACCCGACGAAAACCAAGATGTCGCCGGTTCTGCATATCAAACGCACCGTGGAGTGGTGAAAACACCAGAAAACGTGTCACTCGCATTAACTAGCTCGAAAAGAGCGTTCTGGATGATTCTGCATAATTCTCATAGATGAAACACAAAGATTACCGCAGAAAATGAATATCTCAGCTTTAAACCCGACGAAAACCAAGATGTCGCCGGTTCTGCATATCAAACGACCTGTGGAGTGGTGAAAACAACCAGATAACGTGTTTCTCGCATTAAATAGCTCGAAACGAGCGATCTAGATGATTCTGCATACTTCTGACTTAAGTATCACCAATATTATCGCAGAAATTGCATATCTCAGCTTGAACACCGACGAAAACCAAGTTGTCGCCGGTTCTGCATATCAAACGACCTGTGGAGTGGTGAAAACAACCAGATAACCTGTTTCTCGCATTAAATAGCTCGAAACGAGCGATCTAGATGATTCTGCATACTTCTGACTGAAGTATCACCAATATTATCGCAGAAAATGCATATCTCAGCTTGAACCCCGACGAAAACCAAGATGTCGCCGGTTCTGCATATCAAACGACCTGTGGAGTGGTGAAAACAACCAGATAACGTGTTTCTCGCATCAAATAGCTCGAAACGAGCGATCTAGATGATTCTGCATACTTCTGACTGAAGTATCACCAATATTATCGCAGAAAATGCATATGTCAGCTTGAACCCCGACGAAAACCAAGATGTCGCCGGTTCTGCATATCAAACGACCTGTGGAGTGGTGAAAACAACCAGATAACGTGTTTCTCGCATCAAATAGCTCGAAACGAGCGATCTAGATGATTCTGCATACTTCTGACTGAAGTATCACCAATATTATCGCAGAAAATGAATATCTCAGCTTGAAACCCGACGAAAACCAAGATGTCGCCGGTTCTGCATATCAAACGACCTGTGGAGTGGTGAAAACAACCAGATAACGTGTTTCTCGCATTAAATAGCTCGAAACGTGCGATCTAGATGATTCTGCATACTTCTGACTGAAGTCTCACCAATATTATCGCAGAAAATGCATATCTCAGCTTGAAGCCTCACTAAAATCAAGATGTCGCCGGTTCTGCATATCAAACGCACTGTGGAGTGGTCAATACAGCAGATAACGTGTTTTTCGCATTAAATAGCTCGAAAAGAGCGATCTCGATAATTCTGCATACTTCTGACAGATTCTCACCAAGATTATCATAGAAAATGCATATCTCAGCTTGAAACCCGATCGAAACCAAGAAATCTCCGGTTCTGGATATCAAGCGCACTGTGGGGTGGTGAAAACACAAGAAAACGTGTTTCTCGCATTAAATAGCTCGAAAAGAGCGATCTCGATTATTCTGCATACTTCTGACTGAAGTCTCACCAAGATTATCGCAGAAAATGCATATTTCAGCTTGAAACCCGACCGAAACCAAGATATCTCCGGTTCTGCATATCAAACGCTCAGTGGAGTGGTGAAAACACCAGATAGCGAGTTTCTCGCAGTAAATAGCTCGAAACGAGCGATCTAGATGATTCTGCATACTTCTGACTGAAGTCTCACCAAGATTATCGCAGAAAATGCATATCTCAGCTTGAAACCCGACCGAAACCAAGATATCTCCGGTTCTGCATATCAAACGCACAGTGGAGTGGGGAAAACACCAGATAGCGTGTTTCCCGCATTAAATAGCTCGAAAAGAGCGATCTCGATGATTCTGCATACTTCTCATAGATGAAACACCAAGATTATCGCAGAAAATGCATATTTCTGCTGGAAACACCACGAAAACCAAGTTATCGGCGGCTCTATATATCAAACGCACTGTGGAGTGGTCAAAACACCAGAAAACTTGTTTTTTCGCATTAAATAGCACGAAACGAGCGATCTAGATGATTCTGCATACTTCTGGCTAAAGTCTCACCAAGATTATCGCCGAAAATGCATATCTCAGCTGGAAACCCCACGAAAACCAAGATATCGCCGGTTCTGCATATCAAACGCCCTGTGGAGTGATGAAAACACCAGATAACGTGTTTCTCGCATTAAATAGCGCGAAAAGAGCGATCTCGATGATTCTGCATACTTCTGACAGAAGACTCACCAGGATTATCGAAGAAAATGCATATCTCAGCTTGAAACCCGATCGAAACCAAGAAATCTCCGGTTCTGCATATCAAGCGCACTGTGGGGTGGTGAAAACACAAGAAAACGTGTTTCTCGCATTAAATAGCTCGAAAAGAGCGATCTCGATTATTCTGCATACTTCTGACTGAAGTCTCACCAAGATTATCGCAGAAAATGCATATCTCAGCTTGAAACCCGACCGAAACCAAGATATCTCCGGTTCTGCATATCAAACGCTCAGTGGAGTGGTGAAAACCCCAGATAGCGAGTTTTTTGCAGTAAATAGCTCGAAACGAGCGATCTAGATGATTCTGCATACTTCTGACTGAAGTCTCACCAAGATTATCGCAGAAAATGCATATTTCTGCTGGAAACACCACGAAAACCAAGTTATCGGCGGCTCTATATATCAAACGCACTGTGGAGTGGTCAAAACACCAGAAAACTTGTTTTTTCGCATTAAATAGCTCGAAACGAGCGATCTAGATGATTCTGCATACTTCTGGCTAAAGTCTCACCAAGATTATCGCCGAAAATGCATATCTCAGCTGGAAACCCCACGAAAACCAAGATATCGCCGGTTCTGGATATCAAACGCCCTGTGGAGTGATGAAAACACCAGATAACGTGTTTCTCGCATTAAATAGCTCGAAAAGAGCGATCTCGATGATTCTGCATACTTCTGACAGAAGACTCACCAGGATTATCGAAGAAAATGCATATCTCAGCTGGAAACCCCACGAAAACCAAGATATCGCCGGTTCTGCATATCTGAAGCACTGTGGAGTGGTGAAAACACTAGAAAACGTGTTTCTCGCATTAACTAGCTCGAAAAGAGCGATCTAGATGAATCTGCATACTTCTCATAGATGAAACACCAAGCTTATCGCAGAAAATGCATATTTCATCTGGAAACCCCACGAAAACCAAGTTATCGGCGGCTCTATATATCAAACGCACTGTGGAGTGGTCAAAACACCAGAAAACTTGTTTTTTCGCATTAAATAGCTCGAAACGAGCGATCTAGATGATTCTGCATACTTCTGGCTAAAGTCTCACCAATATTATCGCAGAAAATGCATATGTCAGCTTGAAACCTCACGAAAATCAAGATGTCGCCGGTTCTGCATATCAGACGCACTGTGGAGTGGTGAAAACACCAGAAAACGTGTTACTCGCATTAACTAGATCGAAAAGAGCGTTCTGGATGATTCTGCATACTTCTCATAGATGAAACAAAGATTAGCGCAGAAAATGCATATTTCAGCTGGAAACCCCACGAAAACCAAGATGTCGCCGGTTCTGCATATCAGACGCACTGTGGAGTGGTGAAAACACCAGAAAACGTGTTACTCGCATTAACTAGATCGAAAAGAGCTTTCTGGATGATTCTGCATACTTCTCATAGATGAAACAAAGATTATCGCAGAAAATGCATATTTCAGCTGGAAACCCCACGAAAACCAAGATATCGCCGGTTCTGCATATCAAACGCCCTGTGGAGTGATGAAAACACCAAATAACGTGTTTCTCGCATTAAATAGCTCGAATAGAGCGATCTCGATGATTCTGCATACTTCTCATAGATGAAACACCAAGATTATCGCAGAAAATGCATATCTCAGCTTGAAACCCGACCGAAACCAAGATATCTCCGGTTCTGCATATCAAACGCACAGTGGAGTGGTGAAAACACCAGATAGCGAGTTTCTCGCATTAGATAGCTCGAAAAGAGCGATCTAGATGACTCTGCATACTTCTGACTGAAGTCTCACCAAGATTATCGCAGGAAATACATATCTCATCTTGAAACCCGACCGAAACAAAGGTATCTCCGTGTCTGCATGTCAAACGTACTGTGGAGTGGTGAATACACCAGAAAACGTGTTTCTCGCATTAAATAGCTCGAAAAGAGCGATCTAGATGATTCTGCATACTTCGGACAGAAGTCTCACCAATCTTATCGCAGAAAATGCATATTTCTGCTGGAAACACCACGAAAACGAAGATATCGCCGGTTCTGCATATCAGAAGCACTGTGGAGTGGTGAAAACACCAGATAACGTGTTTCTCGCATTAAATAGCTCGAAAAGAGCGATCTAGATGATTCTGCATACTTCCGACTGAAGTCTCACCAAGATTATCGCAGAAAATGCATATCTCAGCTTGAAACCCGACCGAAACCAAGATATCTCCGGTTCTGCATATCAAACGCACAGTGGAGTGGTGAAAACACCAGAAAACGTGTTTCTCGCATTAAATAGCTCGAAAAGAGCGATCTAGATGATTCTGCATACTTCGGACAGAAGTCTCACCAATCTTATCGCAGAAAATGCATATGTCAGCTTGAAACCTCACGAAAATCAAGATGTCGCCGGTTCTGCATATCAGACGCACTGTGGAGTGGTGAAAACACCAGAAAACGTGTTACTCGCATTAACTAGATCGAAAAGAGCGTTCTGGATGATTCTGCATACTTCTCATAGATGAAACAAAGATTAGCGCAGAAAATGCATATTTCAGCTGAAAACCCCACGAAAACCAAGATATCGCCGGTTCTGCATATCAAACGCCCTGTGGAGTGATGAAAACACCAGATAACGTGTTTCTCGCATTAAATAGCTCGAATAGAGCGATCTCGATGATTCTGCATGTTTCTGACTGAAGTCTCACCAATATTATCGCAGAAAATGCATATCTCAGCTTGAAACCTCACGAAAATCAAGATGTCGCCGGTTCTGCATATCAGACGCACTGTGGAGTGGTGAAAACACCAGAAAACGTGTTACTCGCATTAACTAGATCGAAAAGAGCTTTCTGGATGATTCTGCATACTTCTCATAGATGAAACAAAGATTATCGCAGAAAATGCATATTTCAGCTGGAAACCCCACGAAAACCAAGATATCGCCGGTTCTGCATATCAAACGCCCTGTGGAGTGATGAAAACACCAAATAACGTGTTTCTCGCATTAAATAGCTCGAATAGAGCGATCTCGATGATTCTGCATACTTCTCATAGATGAAACACCAAGATTATCGCAGAAAATGCATATCTCAGCTTGAAACCCGACCGAAACCAAGATATCTCCGGTTCTGCATATCAAACGCACAGTGGAGTGGTGAAAACACCAGATAGCGTGTTTCCCCCACTAAATAGCTCGAAAAGAGCGATCTCAATGATTCTGCATACTTCTGACTGAAGTCTCACCAATATTATCGCAGAAAATGCATATCTCAGCTTGAAACCTCACGAAAAACAAGATGTCGCCGGTTCTGCATATCAGACGCACTGTGGAGTGGTGAAAACACCAGAAAACGTGTTACTCGCATTAACTAGATCGAAAAGAGCGTTCTGGATGATTCTGCATACTTCTCATAGATGAAACAAAGATTAGCGCAGAAAATGCATATTTCAGCTGGAAACCCCACGAAAACCAAGATATCGCCGGTTCTGCATATCAAACGCCCTGTGGAGTGATGAAAACACCAGATAACGTGTTTCTCGCATTAAATAGCTCGAATAGAGCGATCTCGATGATTCTGCATACTTCTCATAGATGAAACACCAAGATTATCGCAGAAAATGCATATTTCAGCTTGAAACCCGACCGAAACCAAGATATCTCCGGTTCTGCATATCAAACGCACAGTGGAGTGGTGAAAACACCAGATAGCGAGTTTCTCGCAGTAAATAGCTCGAAACGAGCGATCTAGATGATTCTGCATACTTCTGACTGAAGTCTCACCAAGATTATCGCAGAAAATGCATATCTCAGCTTGAAACCCGACCGAAACCAAGATATCTCCGGTTCTGCATATCAAACGCACAGTGGAGTGGTGAAAACACCAGATAGCGTGTTTCCCGCACTAAATAGCTCGAAAAGAGCGATCTCAATGATTCTGCATACTTCTGACTGAAGTCTCACCAATATTATCGCAGAAAATGCATATGTCAGCTTGAAACCTGACGAAAATCAAGATGTCGCCGGTTCTGCATATCAGACGCACTGTGGAGTGGTGAAAACACCAGAAAACGTGTTACTCGCATTAACTAGAGCGAAAAGAGCGTTCTGGATGATTCTGCATACTTCTCATAGATGAAACAAAGATTAGCGCAGAAAATGCATATTTCAGCTGGAAACCCCACGAAATCCAAGATATCGCCGGTTCTGCATATCAAACGCCCTGTGGAGTGATGAAAACACCAGATAACGTGTTCCTCGCATTAAATAGCTCGAATAGAGCGATCTCGATGATTCTGCATTTTTCTGACTGAAGTCTCACCAATATTATCGCAGAAAATGCATATCTCAGCTTGAAACCTCACGAAAATCAAGAAGTCGCCGGTTCTGCATATCAGACGCACTGTGGAGTGGTGAAAACACCAGAAAACGTGTTACTCGCATTAACTAGATCGAAAAGAGCTTTCTGGATGATTCTGCATACTTCTCATAGATGAAACAAAGATTATCGCAGAAAATGCATATTTCAGCTGGAAACCCCTCGAAAACCAAGATATCGCCGGTTCTGCATATCAAACGCCCTGTGGAGTGATGAAAACACCAAATAACGTGTTTCTCGCATTAAATAGCTCGAATAGAGCGATCTCGATGATTCTGCATACTTCTCATAGATGAAACACCAAGATTATCGCAGAAAATGCATATTTCTGCTGGAAACACCACGAAAACCAAGATATCGCCGGTTCTGCATATCAGAAGCACTGTGGAGTGGTGAAAACACTTGAAAACGTGTTTCTCGCATTAACTAGCTCGAAAAGAGCGATCTAGATGATTCTGCATACTTCTCATAGATGAAACTCCAAGATTATCGCAGAAAATGCATATTTCATCTGGAAACCCCACGAAAACCAAGTTATCGGCGGCTCTGCATATCCAACGCACTGTGGAGTGGTAAAAACACCAGAAAACTTGTTTTTTCGCATTAAATAGCTCGAAAAGAGCGATCTAGATGATTCTGCATACTTCCGACTGAAGTCTCATCAATATTATCGCAGAAAAAGCATATCTCAGCTTGAAACCTCACGAAAATCAAGATATCGCCGGTTCTGCATATCAGACGCACTGTGGAGTGGTGAAAACACCAGAAAACGTGTTACTCGCATTAACTAGATCGAAAAGAGCGTTCTGGATGATTCTGCATACTTCTCATAGATGAAACAAAGATTAGCGCAGAAAATGCATATTTCAGCTGGAAACCCCACGAAAACAAAGATATCGCCGGTTCTGCATATCAAACGCCCTGTGGAGTGATGAAAACACCAGATAACGTGTTTCTCGCATTAAATAGCTCGAATAGAGCGATCTTGACGATTCTGCATTTTTCTGACTGAAGTCTCACCAATATTATCGCAGAAAATGCATATCTCAGCTTGAAACCTCACGAAAATCAAGATGTCGCCGGTTCTGCATATCAGACGCACTGTGGAGTGGTGAAAACACCAGAAAACGTGTTACTCGCATTAACTAGATCGAAAAGAGCGTTCTGGATGATTCTGCATACTTCTCATAGATGAAACAAAGATTAGCGCAGAAAATGCATATTTCAGCTGGAAACCCCACGAAAACCAAGATATCGCCGGTTCTGCATATCAAACGCCCTGTGGAGTGATGAAAACACCAGATAACGTGTTTCTCGCATTAAATAGCTCGAAAAGAGCGATCTCGATTATTCTGCATACTTCTGTTTGAAGTCTCACCAATATTATCGCAGAAAATGCATATCTCAGCTTGAAACCTCAATAATATCAAGATGTCGCCGGTTCTGCATATCAAACGCACTGTGGAGTGGTCAATACAGCAGATAACGTATTTTTAGCATTAAATAGCTCGAAAAGAGCGATCTCGATGATTCTGCATACTTCTGACAGATTCTCACCAAGATTATCATAGAAAATGCATATCTCAGCTTGAAACCCGACCGAAACCAAGATATCTCCGGTTCTGCATGTCAAACGTACTGTGGAGTGGGGAATACACCAGAAAACGCGTTTCTCGCATTAAATAGCTCGAAAAGAGCGATCTCGATTATTCTGCATACTTCTGACTGAAGTCTCACCAAGATTATCCCAGAAAATGCATATCTCAGCTTGAACCCCGACGAAAACCAAGATGTCGCCGGTTCTGCATATCAAACGACCTGTGGAGTGGTGAAAACAACCAGATAACCTGTTTCTCGCATTAAATAGCTCGAAACGAGCGATCTAGATGATTCTGCATACTTCTGACTGAAGTATCACCAATATTATCGCAGAAAATGCATATCTCAGCTTGAACCCCGACGAAAACCAAGATGTCGCCGGTTCTGCATATCAAACGACCTGTGGAATGGTGAAAACACCAGATAACTTGTTTCTCGCATTAAATAGCTCGAAACGAGCGATCTAGATGATTCTGCATACTTCTGACTGAAGTCTCACCAATATTATCGCAGAAAATGAATATCTCAGCTTGAAACCCGACCGAAACCAAGATATCTCCGGTTCTGCATATCAAACGCACAGTGGAGTGGTGAAAACACCAGATAGCGAGTTTCTCGCAGTAAATAGCTCGAAACGAGCGATCTAGATGATTCTGCATACTTCTGACTGAAGTCTCACCAAGATTATCGCAGAAAATGCATATCTCAGCTTGAAACCCGACCGAAACCAAGATATCTCCGGTTCTGCATATCAAACGCACAGTGGAGTGGTGAAAACACCAGATAGCGTGTTTCCCGCACTAAATAGCTCGAAAAGAGCGATCTCAATGATTCTGCATACTTCTGACTGAAGTCTCACCAATATTATCGCAGAAAATGCATATGTCAGCTTGAAACCTGACGAAAATCAAGATGTCGCCGGTTCTGCATATCAGACGCACTGTGGAGTGGTGAAAACACCAGAAAACGTGTTACTCGCATTAACTAGAGCGAAAAGAGCGTTCTGGATGATTCTGCATACTTCTCATAGATGAAACAAAGATTAGCGCAGAAAATGCATATTTCAGCTGGAAACCCCACGAAAACCAAGATATCGCCGGTTCTGCATATCAAACGCCCTGTGGAGTGATGAAAACACCAGATAACGTGTTCCTCGCATTAAATAGCTCGAATAGAGCGATCTCGATGATTCTGCATTTTTCTGACTGAAGTCTCACCAATATTATCGCAGAAAATGCATATCTCAGCTTGAAACCTCACGAAAATCAAGAAGTCGCCGGTTCTGCATATCAGACGCACTGTGGAGTGGTGAAAACACCAGAAAACGTGTTACTCGCATTAACTAGATCGAAAAGAGCTTTCTGGATGATTCTGCATACTTCTCATAGATGAAACAAAGATTATCGCAGAAAATGCATATTTCAGCTGGAAACCCCTCGAAAACCAAGATATCGCCGGTTCTGCATATCAAACGCCCTGTGGAGTGATGAAAACACCAAATAACGTGTTTCTCGCATTAAATAGCTCGAATAGAGCGATCTCGATGATTCTGCATACTTCTCATAGATGAAACACCAAGATTATCGCAGAAAATGCATATTTCTGCTGGAAACACCACGAAAACCAAGATATCGCCGGTTCTGCATATCAGAAGCACTGTGGAGTGGTGAAAACACTTGAAAACGTGTTTCTCGCATTAACTAGCTCGAAAAGAGCGATCTAGATGATTCTGCATACTTCTCATAGATGAAACTCCAAGATTATCGCAGAAAATGCATATTTCATCTGGAAACCCCACGAAAACCAAGTTATCGGCGGCTCTGCATATCCAACGCACTGTGGAGTGGTAAAAACACCAGAAAACTTGTTTTTTCGCATTAAATAGCTCGAAAAGAGCGATCTAGATGATTCTGCATACTTCCGACTGAAGTCTCATCAATATTATCGCAGAAAAAGCATATCTCAGCTTGAAACCTCACGAAAATCAAGATATCGCCGGTTCTGCATATCAGACGCACTGTGGAGTGGTGAAAACACCAGAAAACGTGTTACTCGCATTAACTAGATCGAAAAGAGCGTTCTGGATGATTCTGCATACTTCTCATAGATGAAACAAAGATTAGCGCAGAAAATGCATATTTCAGCTGGAAACCCCACGAAAACAAAGATATCGCCGGTTCTGCATATCAAACGCCCTGTGGAGTGATGAAAACACCAGATAACGTGTTTCTCGCATTAAATAGCTCGAATAGAGCGATCTTGACGATTCTGCATTTTTCTGACTGAAGTCTCACCAATATTATCGCAGAAAATGCATATCTCAGCTTGAAACCTCACGAAAATCAAGATGTCGCCGGTTCTGCATATCAGACGCACTGTGGAGTGGTGAAAACACCAGAAAACGTGTTACTCGCATTAACTAGATCGAAAAGAGCGTTCTGGATGATTCTGCATACTTCTCATAGATGAAACAAAGATTAGCGCAGAAAATGCATATTTCAGCTGGAAACCCCACGAAAACCAAGATATCGCCGGTTCTGCATATCAAACGCCCTGTGGAGTGATGAAAACACCAGATAACGTGTTTCTCGCATTAAATAGCTCGAAAAGAGCGATCTCGATTATTCTGCATACTTCTGTTTGAAGTCTCACCAATATTATCGCAGAAAATGCATATCTCAGCTTGAAACCTCAATAATATCAAGATGTCGCCGGTTCTGCATATCAAACGCACTGTGGAGTGGTCAATACAGCAGATAACGTATTTTTAGCATTAAATAGCTCGAAAAGAGCGATCTCGATGATTCTGCATACTTCTGACAGATTCTCACCAAGATTATCATAGAAAATGCATATCTCAGCTTGAAACCCGACCGAAACCAAGATATCTCCGGTTCTGCATGTCAAACGTACTGTGGAGTGGGGAATACACCAGAAAACGCGTTTCTCGCATTAAATAGCTCGAAAAGAGCGATCTCGATTATTCTGCATACTTCTGACTGAAGTCTCACCAAGATTATCCCAGAAAATGCATATCTCAGCTTGAACCCCGACGAAAACCAAGATGTCGCCGGTTCTGCATATCAAACGACCTGTGGAGTGGTGAAAACAACCAGATAACCTGTTTCTCGCATTAAATAGCTCGAAACGAGCGATCTAGATGATTCTGCATACTTCTGACTGAAGTCTCACCAATATTATCGCAGAAAATGAATATCTCAGCTTGAAACCCGACGAAAACCAAGATGTCGCCGGTTCTGCATATCAAACGACCTGTGGAGTGGTGAAAACAACCAGATAACGTGTTTCTCGCATTAAATAGCTCGAAACGTGCGATCTAGATGATTCTGCATACTTCTGACTGAAGTCTCACCAATATTATCGCAGAAAATGCACATCTCAGCTTGAAGCCTCACTAAAATCAAGATGTCGCCGGTTCTGCATATCAAACGCACTGTGGAGTGGTCAATACAGCAGATAACGTATTTTTAGCATTAAATAGCTCGAAAAGAGCGATCTCGATAATTCTGCATACTTCTGACAGATTCTCACCAAGATTATCATAGAAAATGCATATCTCAGCTTGAAACTCGATCGAAACCAAGAAATCTCCGGTTCTGCATATCAAGCGCACTGTGGGGTGGTGAAAACACAAGAAAACGTGTTTCTCGCATTAAATAGCTCGAAAAGAGCGATCTCGATTATTCTGCATACTTCTGACTGAAGTCTCACCAAGATTATCGCAGAAAATGCATATCTCAGCTTGAAACCCGACCGAAACCAAGATATCTCCGGTTCTGCATATCAAACGCTCAGTGGAGTGGTGAAAACACCAGATAGCGAGTTTCTCGCAGTAAATAGCTCGAAACGAGCGATCTAGATGATTCTGCATACTTCTGACTGAAGTCTCACCAAGATTATCGCAGAAAATGCATATCTCAGCTTGAAACCCGACCGAAACCAAGATATCTCCGGTTCTGCATATCAAACGCACAGAGGAGTGTGGAAAACACCAGATAGCGTGTTTCCCGCATTAAATAGCTCGAAAAGAGCGATCTCGATGATTCTGCATACTTCTCATAGATGAAACACCAAGATTATCGCAGAAAATGCATATTTCTGCTGGAAACCCCACGAAAACCAAGTTATCGGCGGCTCTATATATCAAACGCACTGTGGAGTGGTCAAAACACCAGAAAACTTGTTTTTTCGCATTAAATAGCTCGAAACGAGCGATCTAGATGATTCTGCATACTTCTGGCTAAAGTCTCACCAAGATTATCGCCGAAAATGCATATCTCAGCTGGAAACCCCACGAAAACCAAGATCTCGCCGGTTCTGCATATCAAACGCCCTGTGGAGTGATGAAAACACCAGATAACGTGTTTCTCGCATTAAATAGCTCGAAAAGAGCGATCTCGATGATTCTGCATACTTCTGACAGAAGACTCACCAGGATTATCGAAGAAAATGCATATCTCAGCTGGAAACCCCACGAAAACCAAGATATCGCCGGTTCTGCATATCTGAAGCACTGTGGAGTGGTGAAAACACTAGAAAACGTGTTTCTCGCATTAACTAGCTCGAAAAGAGCGATCTAGATGATTCTGCATACTTCTCATAGATGAAACACCAAGATTATCGCAGAAAATGCATATTTCTGCTGGAAACCCCACGAAAACCAAGTTATCGGCGGCTCTGCATATCAAACGCACTGTGGAGTGGTCAATACAGCAGATAACGTATTTTTAGCATTAAATAGCTCGAAAAGAGCGATCTCGATGATTCTGCATACTTCTGACAGATTCTCACCAAGATTATCATAGAAAATGCATATCTCAGCTTGAAACCCGACCGAAACCAAGATATCTCCGGTTCTGCATGTCAAACGTACTGTGGAGTGGGGAATACACCAGAAAACGCGTTTCTCGCATTAAATAGCTCGAAAAGAGCGATCTCGATTATTCTGCATACTTCTGACTGAAGTCTCACCAAGATTATCCCAGAAAATGCATATCTCAGCTTGAACCCCGACGAAAACCAAGATGTCGCCGGTTCTGCATATCAAACGACCTGTGGAGTGGTGAAAACAACCAGATAACCTGTTTCTCGCATTAAATAGCTCGAAACGAGCGATCTAGATGATTCTGCATACTTCTGACTGAAGTATCACCAATATTATCGCAGAAAATGCATATCTCAGCTTGAACCCCGACGAAAACCAAGATGTCGCCGGTTCTGCATATCAAACGACCTGTGGAATGGTGAAAACACCAGATAACTTGTTTCTCGCATTAAATAGCTCGAAACGAGCGATCTAGATGATTCTGCATACTTCTGACTGAAGTCTCACCAATATTATCGCAGAAAATGAATATCTCAGCTTGAAACCCGACGAAAACCAAGATGTCGCCGGTTCTGCATATCAAACGACCTGTGGAGTGGTGAAAACAACCAGATAACGTGTTTCTCGCATTAAATAGCTCGAAACGTGCGATCTAGATGATTCTGCATACTTCTGACTGAAGTCTCACCAATATTATCGCAGAAAATGCACATCTCAGCTTGAAGCCTCACTAAAATCAAGATGTCGCCGGTTCTGCATATCAAACGCACTGTGGAGTGGTCAATACAGCAGATAACGTATTTTTAGCATTAAATAGCTCGAAAAGAGCGATCTCGATAATTCTGCATACTTCTGACAGATTCTCACCAAGATTATCATAGAAAATGCATATCTCAGCTTGAAACTCGATCGAAACCAAGAAATCTCCGGTTCTGCATATCAAGCGCACTGTGGGGTGGTGAAAACACAAGAAAACGTGTTTCTCGCATTAAATAGCTCGAAAAGAGCGATCTCGATTATTCTGCATACTTCTGACTGAAGTCTCACCAAGATTATCGCAGAAAATGCATATCTCAGCTTGAAACCCGACCGAAACCAAGATATCTCCGGTTCTGCATATCAAACGCTCAGTGGAGTGGTGAAAACACCAGATAGCGAGTTTCTCGCAGTAAATAGCTCGAAACGAGCGATCTAGATGATTCTGCATACTTCTGACTGAAGTCTCACCAAGATTATCGCAGAAAATGCATATCTCAGCTTGAAACCCGACCGAAACCAAGATATCTCCGGTTCTGCATATCAAACGCACAGTGGAGTGTGGAAAACACCAGATAGCGTGTTTCCCGCATTAAATAGCTCGAAAAGAGCGATCTCGATGATTCTGCATACTTCTCATAGATGAAACACCAAGATTATCGCAGAAAATGCATATTTCTGCTGGAAACCCCACGAAAACCAAGTTATCGGCGGCTCTATATATCAAACGCACTGTGGAGTGGTCAAAACACCAGAAAACTTGTTTTTTCGCATTAAATAGCTCGAAACGAGCGATCTAGATGATTCTGCATACTTCTGGCTAAAGTCTCACCAAGATTATCGCCGAAAATGCATATCTCAGCTGGAAACCCCACGAAAACCAAGATCTCGCCGGTTCTGCATATCAAACGCCCTGTGGAGTGATGAAAACACCAGATAACGTGTTTCTCGCATTAAATAGCTCGAAAAGAGCGATCTCGATGATTCTGCATACTTCTGACAGAAGACTCACCAGGATTATCGAAGAAAATGCATATCTCAGCTGGAAACCCCACGAAAACCAAGATATCGCCGGTTCTGCATATCTGAAGCACTGTGGAGTGGTGAAAACACTAGAAAACGTGTTTCTCGCATTAACTAGCTCGAAAAGAGCGATCTAGATGATTCTGCATACTTCTCATAGATGAAACACCAAGATTATCGCAGAAAATGCATATTTCTGCTGGAAACCCCACGAAAACCAAGTTATCGGCGGCTCTGCATATCAAACGCACTGTGGAGTGGTCAATACAGCAGATAACGTGTTTTTCGCATTAAATAGCTCGAAAAGAGCGATCTCGATAATTCTGCATACTTCTGACGGATTCTCACCAAGATTATCATAGAAAATGCATATCTCAGCTTGAAACCCGATCGAAACCAAGAAATCTCCGGTTCTGCATATCAAGCGCACTGTGGGGTGGTGAAAACACAAGAAAACGTGTTTCTCGCATTAAATAGCTCGAAAAGAGCGATCTCGATTATTCTGCATACTTCTGACTGAAGTCTCACCAAGATTATCGCAGAAAATGCATATCTCAGCTTGAAACCCGACCGAAACCAAGATATCTCCGGTTCTGCATATCAAACGCACAGTGGAGTGGTGAAAACACCAGATAGCGTGTTTCCCGCACTAAATAGCTCGAAAAGAGCGATCTCAATGAATCTGCATACTTCTGACTGAAGTCTCACCAATATTATCGCAGAAAATGCATATGTCAGCTTGAAACCTCACGAAAATCAAGATGTCGCCGGTTCTGCATATCAGACGCACTGTGGAGTGGTGAAAACACCAGAAAACGTGTTACTCGCATTAACTAGATCGAAAAGAGCGTTCTGGATGATTCTGCATACTTCTCATAGATGAAACAAAGATTAGCGCAGAAAATGCATATTTCAGCTGGAAACCCCACGAAAACCAAGATATCGCCGGTTCTGCATATCAAACGCCCTGTGGAGTGATGAAAACACCAGATAACGTGTTTCTCGCATTAAATAGCTCGAATAGAGCGATCTCGATGATTCTGCATTTTTCTGACTGAAGTCTCACCAATATTATCGCAGAAAATACATATCTCAGCTTGAAACCTCACGAAAATCAAGATGTCGCCGGTTCTGCATATCAGACGCACTGTGGAGTGGTGAAAACACCAGAAAACGTGTTACTCGCATTAACTAGATCGAAAAGAGCTTTCTGGATGATTCTGCATACTTCTCATAGATGAAACACCAAGATTATCGCAGAAAATGCATATTTCAGCTGGAAACCCCACGAAAACCAAGTTATCGGCGGCTCTGCATATCAAACGCACTGTGGAGTGGTAAAAACACCAGAAAACTTGTTTTTTCGCATGAGATAGCTCGAAAAGAGCGATCTAGATGACTCTGCATACTTCTGACTGAAGTCTCACCAAGATTATCGCAGGAAATGCATATCTCATCTTGAAACCCGACCGAAACAAAGGTATCTCCGTGTCTGCATGTCAAACGTACTGTGGAGTGGTGAATACACCAGAAAACGTGTTTCTCGCATTAAATAGCTCGAAAAGAGCGATCTAGATGATTCTGCATACTTCGGACAGAAGTCTCACCAAGATTATCGCAGAAAATGCATATCTCAGCTTGAAACCCGACCGAAACCAAGATATCTCCGGTTCTGCATATCAAACGCACAGTGGAGTGGTGAAAACACCAGATAGCGAGTTTCTCGCAGTAAATAGCTCGAAACGAGCGATCTAGATGATTCTGCATACTTCTGACTGAAGTCTCACCAAGATTATCGCAGAAAATGCATATCTCAGCTTGAAACCCGACCGAAACCAAGATATCTCCGGTTCTGCATATCAAACGCACAGTGGAGTGGTGAAAACACCAGATAGCGTGTTTCCCGCACTAAATAGCTCGAAAAGAGCGATCTCGATGATTCTGCATACTTCTCATAGATGAAACACCAAGATTATCGCAGAAAATGCATATTTCTGCTGGAAACACCACGAAAACCAAGTTATCGGCGGCTCTATATATCAAACGCACTGTGGAGTGGTCAAAACACCAGAAAACTTGTTTTTTCGCATTAAATAGCTCGAAACGAGCGATCTAGATGATTCTGCATACTTCTGGCTAAAGTCTCACCAAGATTATCGCCGAAAATGCATATCTCAGCTGGAAACCCCACGAAAACCAAGATATCGCCGGTTCTGCATATCTGAAGCACTGTGGAGTGGTGAAAACACTAGAAAACGTGTTTCTCGCATTAACTAGCTCGAAAAGAGCGATCTAGATGATTCTGCATACTTCTCATAGATGAAACACCAAGATTATCGCAGAAAATGCATATTTCATCTGGAAACCCCACGAAAACCAAGTTATCGGCGGCTCTGCATATCCAACGCACTGTGGAGTGGTAAAAACACCAGAAAACTTGTTTTTTCGCATTACATAGCTCGAAACGAGCGATCTAGATGATTCTGCATACTTCTGACTGAAGTCTCAACAATATTATCGCAGAAAATGCATATCTCAGCTTGAAACCTCACTAAAATCAAGATGTCGCCGGTTCTGCATATCAAACGCACTGTGGAGTGGTCAATACAGCAGATAACGTGTTTTTCGCATTAAATAGCTCGAAAAGAGCGATCTCGATAATTGTGCATACTTCTGACAGATTCTCACCAAGATTATCATAGAAAATGCATATCTCAGCTTGAAACCCGATCGAAACCAAGAAATCTCCGGTTCTGCATATCAAGCGCACTGTGGGGTGGTGAAAACACAAGAAAACGTGTTACTCGCATTAAATAGCTCGAAAAGAGCGATCTCGATTATTCTGCATACTTCTGACTGAAGTCTCACCAAGATTATCGCAGAAAATGCATATCTCAGCTTGAAACCCGACCGAAACCAAGATATCTCCGGTTCTGCATATCAAACGCACAGTGGAGTGGTGAAAACACCAGATAGCGAGTTTCTCGCAGTTAATAGCTCGAAACGAGCGATCTAGATGATTCTGCATACTTCTGACTGAAGTCTCACCAAGATTATCGCAGAAAATGCATATCTCAGCTTGAAACCCGACCGAAACCAAGATATCTCCGGTTCTGCATATCAAACGCACAGTGGAGTGGTGAAAACACCAGATAGCGTGTTTCCCGCACTAAATAGCTCGAAAAGAGCGATCTCAATGAATCTGCATACTTCTGACTGAAGTCTCACCAATATTATCGCAGAAAATGCATATGTCAGCTTGAAACCTCACGAAAATCAAGATGTCGCCGGTTCTGCATATCAGACGCACTGTGGAGTGGTGAAAACACCAGAAAACGTGTTACTCGCATTAACTAGATCGAAAAGAGCGTTCTGGATGATTCTGCATACTTCTCATAGATGAAACAAAGATTAGCGCAGAAAATGCATATTTCAGCTGGAAACCCCACGAAAACCAAGATATCGCCGGTTCTGCATATCAAACGCCCTGTGGAGTGATGAAAACACCAGATAACGTGTTTCTCGCATTAAATAGCTCGAATAGAGCGATCTCGATGATTCTGCATTTTTCTGACTGAAGTCTCACCAATATTATCGCAGAAAATACATATCTCAGCTTGAAACCTCACGAAAATCAAGATGTCGCCGGTTCTGCATATCAGACGCACTGTGGAGTGGTGAAAACACCAGAAAACGTGTTACTCGCATTAACTAGATCGAAAAGAGCTTTCTGGATGATTCTGCATACTTCTCATAGATGAAACACCAAGATTATCGCAGAAAATGCATATTTCAGCTGGAAACCCCACGAAAACCAAGTTATCGGCGGCTCTGCATATCAAACGCACTGTGGAGTGGTAAAAACACCAGAAAACTTGTTTTTTCGCATGAGATAGCTCGAAAAGAGCGATCTAGATGACTCTGCATACTTCTGACTGAAGTCTCACCAAGATTATCGCAGGAAATGCATATCTCATCTTGAAACCCGACCGAAACAAAGGTATCTCCGTGTCTGCATGTCAAACGTACTGTGGAGTGGTGAATACACCAGAAAACGTGTTTCTCGCATTAAATAGCTCGAAAAGAGCGATCTAGATGATTCTGCATACTTCTGACTGAAGTCTCACCAAGATTATCGCAGAAAATGCATATCTCAGCTTGAAACCCGACCGAAACCAAGATATCTCCGGTTCTGCATATCAAACGCACAGTGGAGTGGTGAAAACACCAGATAGCGTGTTTCCCGCACTAAATAGCTCGAAAAGAGCGATCTCAATGAATCTGCATACTTCTGACTGAAGTCTCACCAATATTATCGCAGAAAATGCATATGTCAGCTTGAAACCTCACGAAAATCAAGATGTCGCCGGTTCTGCATATCAGACGCACTGTGGAGTGGTGAAAACACCAGAAAACGTGTTACTCGCATTAACTAGATCGAAAAGAGCGTTCTGGATGATTCTGCATACTTCTCATAGATGAAACAAAGATTAGCGCAGAAAATGCATATTTCAGCTGGAAACCCCACGAAAACCAAGATATCGCCGGTTCTGCATATCAAACGCCCTGTGGAGTGATGAAAACACCAGATAACGTGTTTCTCGCATTAAATAGCTCGAATAGAGCGATCTCGATGATTCTGCATTTTTCTGACTGAAGTCTCACCAATATTATCGCAGAAAATACATATCTCAGCTTGAAACCTCACGAAAATCAAGATGTCGCCGGTTCTGCATATCAGACGCACTGTGGAGTGGTGAAAACACCAGAAAACGTGTTACTCGCATTAACTAGATCGAAAAGAGCTTTCTGGATGATTCTGCATACTTCTCATAGATGAAACACCAAGATTATCGCAGAAAATGCATATTTCAGCTGGAAACCCCACGAAAACCAAGTTATCGGCGGCTCTGCATATCAAACGCACTGTGGAGTGGTAAAAACACCAGAAAACTTGTTTTTTCGCATGAGATAGCTCGAAAAGAGCGATCTAGATGACTCTGCATACTTCTGACTGAAGTCTCACCAAGATTATCGCAGGAAATGCATATCTCATCTTGAAACCCGACCGAAACAAAGGTATCTCCGTGTCTGCATGTCAAACGTACTGTGGAGTGGTGAATACACCAGAAAACGTGTTTCTCGCATTAAATAGCTCGAAAAGAGCGATCTAGATGATTCTGCATACTTCGGACAGAAGTCTCACCAATCTTATCGCAGAAAATGCATATTTCTGCTGGAAACACCACGAAAACCAAGATATCGCCGGTTCTGCATATCAGAAGCACTGTGGAGTGGTGAAAACACCAGATAACGTGTTTCTCGCATTAAATAGCTCGAAAAGAGCGATCTCAATGAATCTGCATACTTCTGACTGAAGTCTCACCAATATTATCGCAGAAAATGCATATGTCAGCTTGAAACCTCACAAAAATCAAGATGTCGCCGGTTCTGCATATCAGACGCACTGTGGAGTGGTGAAAACACCAGAAAACGTGTTACTCGCATTAACTAGATCGAAAAGAGCGTTCTGGATGATTCTGCATACTTCTCATAGATGAAACAAAGATTAGCGCAGAAAATGCATATTTCAGCTGGAAACCCCACGAAAACCAAGATATCGCCGGTTCTGCATATCAAACGCCCTGTGGAGTGATGAAAACACCAGATAACGTGTTTCTCGCATTAAATAGCTCGAATAGAGCGATCTCGATGATTCTGCATTTTTCTGACTGAAGTCTCACCAATATTATGGCAGAAAATGCATATCCCAGCTTGAAACCTCACGAAAATCAAGATGTCGCCGGTTCTGCATATCAGACGCACTGTGGAGTGGTGAAAACACCAGAAAACGTGTTACTCGAATTAACTAGATCGAAAAGAGCTTTCTGGATGATTCTGCATACTTCTCATAGATGAAACACCAAGATTATCGCAGAAAATGCATATTTCAGCTGGAAACCCCACGAAAACCAAGTTATCGGCGGCTCTGCATATCAAACGCACTGTGGAGTGGTAAAAACACCAGAAAACTTGTTTTTTCGTATTAGATAGCTCGAAAAGAGCGATCTAGATGACTCTGCATACTTCTGACTGAAGTCTCACCAAGATTATCGCAGGAAATGCATATCTCATCTTGAAACCCGACCGAAACAAAGGTATCTCCGTGTCTGCATGTCAAACGTACTGTGGAGTGGTGAATACACCAGAAAACGTGTTTCTCGCATTAAATAGCTCGAAAAGAGCGATCTAGATGATTCTGCATACTTCGGACAGAAGTCTCACCAATCTTATCGCAGAAAATGCATATTTCTGCTGGAAACACAACGAAATCCAAGATATCGCCGGTTCTGCATATCAGAAGCACTGTGGAGTGGTGAAAACACCAGATAACGTGTTTCTCGCATTAAATAGCTCGAAAAGAGCGATCTAGATGATTCTGCATACTTCCGACTGAAGTCTCACCAAGATTATCGCAGAAAATGCATATCTCAGCTTGAAACCCGACCGAAACCAAGATATCTCCGGTTCTGCATATCAAACGCACAGTGGAGTGGTGAAAACACCAGATAGCGAGTTTCTCGCACTAAATAGCTCGAAAAGAGCAATCTCAATGATTCTGCATACTTCTGACTGAAGTCTCACCAATATTATCGCAGAAAATGCATATGTCAGCTTGAAACCTCACGAAAATCAAGATGTCGCCGGTTCTGCATATCAGACGCACTGTGGAGTGGTGAAAACACCAGAAAACGTGTTACTCGCATTAACTAGATCGAAAAGAGCTTTCTGGATGATTCTGCATACTTCTCATAGATGAAACAAAGATTATCGCAGAAAATGCATATTTCAGCTGGAAACCCCACGAAAACCAAGATATCGCCGGTTCTGCATATCAAACGCCCTGTGGAGTGATGAAAACACCAAATGACGTGTTTCTCGCATTAAATAGCTCGAATAGAGCGATCTCGATGATTCTGCATACTTCTCATAGATGAAACACCAAGATTATCGCAGAAAATGCATATCTCAGCTTGAAACCCGACCGAAACCAAGATATCTCCGGTTCTGCATATCAAACGCACAGTGGAGTGGTGAAAACACCAGATAGCGTGTTTCCCCCACTAAATAGCTCGAAAAGAGCGATCTCAATGATTCTGCATACTTCTGACTGAAGTCTCACCAATATTATCGTAGAAAATGCATATCTCAGCTTGAAACATCACGAAAAACAAGATGTCGCCGGTTCTGCATATCAGACGCACTGTGGAGTGGTGAAAACACCAGAAAACGTGTTACTCGCATTAACTAGATCGAAAAGAGCGTTCTGGATGATTCTGCATACTTCTCATAGATGAAACAAAGATTAGCGCAGAAAATGCATATTTCAGCTGGAAACCCCACGAAAACCAAGATATCGCCGGTTCTGCATATCAAACGCCCTGTGGAGTGATGAAAACACCAGATAACGTGTTTCTCGCATTAAATAGCTCGAATAGAGCGATCTCGATGATTCTGCATTTTTCCGACTGAAGTCTCACCAATATTATGGCAGAAAATGCATATCCCAGCTTGAAACCTCACGAAAATCAAGATGTCGCCGGTTCTGCATATCAGACGCACTGTGGAGTGGTGAAAACACCAGAAAACGTGTTACTCGCATTAACTAGATCGAAAAGAGCTTTCTGGATGATTCTGCATACTTCTCATAGATGAAACAAAGATTATCGCAGAAAATGCATATTTCAGCTGGAAACCCCACGAAAACCAAGATATCGCCGGTTCTGCATATCAAACGCCCTGTGGAGTGATGAAAACACCAGATAACGTGTTTCTCGCATTAAATAGCTCGAATAGAGCGATCTCGATGATTCTGCATACTTCTCATAGATGAAACACCAAGATTATCGCAGAAAATGCATATTTCAGCTGGAAACCCCACGAAAACCAAGTTATCGGCGGCTCTGCATATCAAACGCACTGTGGAGTGGTAAAAACACCAGAAAACTTGTTTTTTCGCATTAGATAGCTCGAAAAGAGCGATCTAGATGACTCTGCATACTTCTGACTGAAGTCTCACCAAGATTATCGCAGGAAATGCATATCTCATCTTGAAACCCGACCGAAACCAAGGTATCTCCGTGTCTGCATGTCAAACGTACTGTGGAGTGGTGAATACACCAGAAAACGTGTTTCTCGCATTAAATAGCTCGAAAAGAGCGATCTAGATGATTCTGCATACTTCGGACAGAAGTCTCACCAATCTTATCGCAGAAAATGCATATTTCTGCTGGAAACACCACGAAAACCAAGATATCGCCGGTTCTGCATACCAGAAGCACTGCGGAGTGGTGAAAACACCAGATAACGTGTTTCTCGCATTAAATAGCTCGAAAAGAGCGATCTAGATGATTCTGCATACTTCCGACTGAAGTCTCACCAAGATTATCGCAGAAAATGCATATCTCAGCTTGAAACCCGACCGAAACCAAGATATCTCCGGTTCTGCATATCAAACGCACAGTGGTGTGGTGAAAACACCAGATAGCGAGTTTCTCGCAGTAAATAGCTCGAAACGAGCGATCTAGATGATTCTGCATACTTCTGACTGAAGTCTCACCAAGATTATCGCAGAAAATGCATATCTCAGCTTGAAACCCGACCGAAACCAAGATATCTCCGGTTCTGCATATCAAACGCACAGTGGAGTGGTGAAAACACCAGATAACGTGTTTCTCGCATTAAATAGCTCGAAAAGAGCGATCTAGATGATTCTGCATACTTCCGACTGAAGTCTCACCAAGATTATCGCAGAAAATGCATATCTCAGCTTGAAACCCGACCGAAACCAAGATATCTCCGGTTCTGCATATCAAACGCACAGTGGAGTGGTGAAAACACCAGATAGCGAGTTTCTCGCACTAAATAGCTCGAAAAGAGCAATCTCAATGATTCTGCATACTTCTGACTGAAGTCTCACCAATATTATCGCAGAAAATGCATATGTCAGCTTGAAACCTCACGAAAATCAAGATGTCGCCGGTTCTGCATATCAGACGCACTGTGGAGTGGTGAAAACACCAGAAAACGTGTTACTCGCATTAACTAGATCGAAAAGAGCTTTCTGGATGATTCTGCATACTTCTCATAGATGAAACAAAGATTATCGCAGAAAATGCATATTTCAGCTGGAAACCCCACGAAAACCAAGATATCGCCGGTTCTGCATATCAAACGCCCTGTGGAGTGATGAAAACACCAAATGACGTGTTTCTCGCATTAAATAGCTCGAATAGAGCGATCTCGATGATTCTGCATACTTCTCATAGATGAAACACCAAGATTATCGCAGAAAATGCATATCTCAGCTTGAAACCCGACCGAAACCAAGATATCTCCGGTTCTGCATATCAAACGCACAGTGGAGTGGTGAAAACACCAGATAGCGTGTTTCCCCCACTAAATAGCTCGAAAAGAGCGATCTCAATGATTCTGCATACTTCTGACTGAAGTCTCACCAATATTATCGTAGAAAATGCATATCTCAGCTTGAAACCTCACGAAAAACAAGATGTCGCCGGTTCTGCATATCAGACGCACTGTGGAGTGGTGAAAACACCAGAAAACGTGTTACTCGCATTAACTAGATCGAAAAGAGCGTTCTGGATGATTCTGCATACTTCTCATAGATGAAACAAAGATTAGCGCAGAAAATGCATATTTCAGCTGGAAACCCCACGAAAACCAAGATATCGCCGGTTCTGCATATCAAACGCCCTGTGGAGTGATGAAAACACCAGATAACGTGTTTCTCGCATTAAATAGCTCGAATAGAGCGATCTCGATGATTCTGCATTTTTCCGACTGAAGTCTCACCAATATTATGGCAGAAAATGCATATCCCAGCTTGAAACCTCACGAAAATCAAGATGTCGCCGGTTCTGCATATCAGACGCACTGTGGAGTGGTGAAAACACCAGAAAACGTGTTACTCGCATTAACTAGATCGAAAAGAGCTTTCTGGATGATTCTGCATACTTCTCATAGATGAAACAAAGATTATCGCAGAAAATGCATATTTCAGCTGGAAACCCCACGAAAACCAAGATATCGCCGGTTCTGCATATCAAACGCCCTGTGGAGTGATGAAAACACCAGATAACGTGTTTCTCGCATTAAATAGCTCGAATAGAGCGATCTCGATGATTCTGCATACTTCTCATAGATGAAACACCAAGATTATCGCAGAAAATGCATATTTCAGCTGGAAACCCCACGAAAACCAAGTTATCGGCGGCTCTGCATATCAAACGCACTGTGGAGTGGTAAAAACACCAGAAAACTTGTTTTTTCGCATTAGATAGCTCGAAAAGAGCGATCTAGATGACTCTGCATACTTCTGACTGAAGTCTCACCAAGATTATCGCAGGAAATGCATATCTCATCTTGAAACCCGACCGAAACCAAGGTATCTCCGTGTCTGCATGTCAAACGTACTGTGGAGTGGTGAATACACCAGAAAACGTGTTTCTCGCATTAAATAGCTCGAAAAGAGCGATCTAGATGATTCTGCATACTTCGGACAGAAGTCTCACCAATCTTATCGCAGAAAATGCATATTTCTGCTGGAAACACCACGAAAACCAAGATATCGCCGGTTCTGCATACCAGAAGCACTGCGGAGTGGTGAAAACACCAGATAACGTGTTTCTCGCATTAAATAGCTCGAAAAGAGCGATCTAGATGATTCTGCATACTTCCGACTGAAGTCTCACCAAGATTATCGCAGAAAATGCATATCTCAGCTTGAAACCCGACCGAAACCAAGATATCTCCGGTTCTGCATATCAAACGCACAGTGGTGTGGTGAAAACACCAGATAGCGAGTTTCTCGCAGTAAATAGCTCGAAACGAGCGATCTAGATGATTCTGCATACTTCTGACTGAAGTCTCACCAAGATTATCGCAGAAAATGCATATCTCAGCTTGAAACCCGACCGAAACCAAGATATCTCCGGTTCTGCATATCAAACGCACAGTGGAGTGGTGAAAACACCAGATAGCGTGTTTCCCGCACTAAATAGCTCGAAAAGAGCGATCTCAATGATTCTGCATACTTCTGACTGAAGTCTCACCAATATTATCGCAGAAAATGCATATGTCAGCTTGAAACCTGACGAAAATCAAGATGTCGCCGGTTCTGCATATCAGACGCACTGTGGAGTGGTGAAAACACCAGAAAACGTGTTACTCGCATTAACTAGATCGAAAAGAGCGTTCTGGATGATTCTGCATACTTCTCATAGATGAAACAAAGATTAGCGCAGAAAATGCATATTTCAGCTGGAAACCCCACGAAAACCAAGATATCGCCGGTTCTGCATATCAAACGCCCTGTGGAGTGATGAAAACACCAGATAACGTGTTCCTCGCATTAAATAGCTCGAATAGAGCGATCTCGATGATTCTGCATTTTTCTGACTGAAGTCTCACCAATATTATCGCAGAAAATGCATATCTCAGCTTGAAACCTCACGAAAATCAAGAAGTCGCCGGTTCTGCATATCAGACGCACTGTGGAGTGGTGAAAACACCAGAAAACGTGTTACTCGCATTAACTAGATCGAAAAGAGCTTTCTGGATGATTCTGCATACTTCTCATAGATGAAACAAAGATTATCGCAGAAAATGCATATTTCAGCTGGAAACCCCTCGAAAACCAAGATATCGCCGGTTCTGCATATCAAACGCCCTGTGGAGTGATGAAAACACCAAATAACGTGTTTCTCGCATTAAATAGCTCGAATAGAGCGATCTCGATGATTCTGCATACTTCTCATAGATGAAACACCAAGATTATCGCAGAAAATGCATATTTCAGCTGGAAACCCCACGAAAACCAAGTTATCGGCGGCTCTGCATATCAAACGCACTGTGGAGTGGTAAAAACACCAGAAAACTTGTTTTTTCGCATTAGATAGCTCGAAAAGAGCGATCTAGATGACTCTGCATACTTCTGACTGAAGTCTCACCAAGATTATCGCAGGAAATGCATATCTCATCTTGAAACCCGACCGAAACCAAGGTATCTCCGTGTCTGCATGTCAAACGTACTGTGGAGTGGTGAATACACCAGAAAACGTGTTTCTCGCATTAAATAGCTCGAAAAGAGCGATCTAGATGATTCTGCATACTTCGGACAGAAGTCTCACCAATCTTATCGCAGAAAATGCATATTTCTGCTGGAAACACCACGAAAACCAAGATATCGCCGGTTCTGCATATCAGAAGCACTGTGGAGTGGTGAAAACACTAGAAAACGTGTTTCTCGCATTAACTAGCTCGAAAAGAGCGATCTAGATGATTCTGCATACTTCTCATAGATCAAACTCCAAGAATATCGCAGAAAATGCATATTTCATCTGGAAACCCCACGAAAACCAAGTTATCGGCGGCTCTGCATATCCAACGCACTGTGGAGTGGTAAAAACACCAGAAAACTTGTTTTTTCGCATTAAATAGCTCGAAAAGAGCGATCTAGATGATTCTGCATACTTCCGACTGAAGTCTCATCAATATTATCGCAGAAAAAGCATATCTCAGCTTGAAACCTCACGAAAATCAAGATATCGCCGGTTCTGCATATCAGACGCTCTGTGGAGTGGTGAAAACACCAGAAAACGTGTTACTCGCATTAACTAGATCGAAAAGAGCGTTCTGGATGATTCTGCATACTTCTCATAGATGAAACAAAGATTAGCGCAGAAAATGCATATTTCAGCTGGAAACCCCACGAAAACCAAGATATCGCCGGTTCTGCATATCAAACGCCCTGTGGAGTGATGAAAACACCAGATAACGTGTTTCTCGCATTAAATAGCTCGAATAGAGCGATCTTGACGATTCTGCATTTTTCTGACTGAAGTCTCACCAATATTATCGCAGAAAATGCATATCTCAGCTTGAAACCTCACGAAAATCAAGATGTCGCCGGTTCTGCATATCAGACGCACTGTGGAGTGGTGAAAACACCAGAAAACGTGTTACTCGCATTAACTAGATCGAAAAGAGCTTTCTGGATGATTCTGCATACTTCTCATAGATGAAACAAAGATTATCGCAGAAAATGCATATTTCAGCTGGAAACCCCACGAAAACCAAGATATCGCCGGTTCTGCATATCAAACGCCCTGTGGAGTGATGAAAACACCAAATAACGTGTTTCTCGCATTAAATAGCTCGAGTAGAGCGATCTCGATGATTCTGCATACTTCTCATAGATGAAACACCAAGATTATCGCAGAAAATGCATATTTCAGCTGGAAACCCCACGAAAACCAAGTTATCGGCGGCTCTGCATATCAAACGCACTGTGGAGTGGTAAAAACACCAGAAAACTTGTTTTTTCGCATTAGATAGCTCGAAAAGAGCGATCTAGATGACTCTGCATACTTCTGACTGAAGTCTCACCAAGATTATCGCAGGAAATGCATATCTCATCTTGAAACCCGACCGAAACCAAGGTATCTCCGTTTCTGCATGTCAAACGTACTGTGGAGTGGTGAATACAGCAGAAAACGTGTTTCTCGCATTAAATAGCTCGAAAAGAGCGATCTAGATGATTCTGCATACTTCGGACAGAAGTCTCACCAATCTTATCGCAGAAAATGCATATTTCTGCTGGAAACACCACGAAAACCAAGATATCGCCGGTTCTGCATATCAGAAGCACTGTGGAGTGGTGAAAACACCAGAAAACGTGTTACTCGCATTAACTAGATCGAAAAGAGCTTTCTGGATGATTCTGCATACTTCTCATAGATGAAACAAAGATTATCGCAGAAAATGCATATTTCAGCTGGAAACCCCACGAAAACCAAGTTATCGGCGGCTCTGCATATCCAACGCACTGTGGAGTGGTAAAAACACCAGAAAACTTGTTTTTTCGCATTAAATAGCTCGAAAAGAGCGATCTAGATGATTCTGCATACTTCCGACTGAAGTCTCATCAATATTATCGCAGAAAAAGCATATCTCAGCTTGAAACCTCACGAAAATCAAGATATCGCCGGTTCTGCATATCAGACGCTCTGTGGAGTGGTGAAAACACCAGAAAACGTGTTACTCGCATTAACTAGATCGAAAAGAGCGTTCTGGATGATTCTGCATACTTCTCATAGATGAAACAAAGATTAGCGCAGAAAATGCATATTTCAGCTGGAAACCCCACGAAAACCAAGATATCGCCGGTTCTGCATATCAAACGCCCTGTGGAGTGATGAAAACACCAGATAACGTGTTTCTCGCATTAAATAGCTCGAATAGAGCGATCTTGACGATTCTGCATTTTTCTGACTGAAGTCTCACCAATATTATCGCAGAAAATGCATATCTCAGCTTGAAACCTCACGAAAATCAAGATGTCGCCGGTTCTGCATATCAGACGCACTGTGGAGTGGTGAAAACACCAGAAAACGTGTTACTCGCATTAACTAGATCGAAAAGAGCTTTCTGGATGATTCTGCATACTTCTCATAGATGAAACAAAGATTATCGCAGAAAATGCATATTTCAGCTGGAAACCCCACGAAAACCAAGATATCGCCGGTTCTGCATATCAAACGCCCTGTGGAGTGATGAAAACACCAAATAACGTGTTTCTCGCATTAAATAGCTCGAGTAGAGCGATCTCGATGATTCTGCATACTTCTCATAGATGAAACACCAAGATTATCGCAGAAAATGCATATTTCAGCTGGAAACCCCACGAAAACCAAGTTATCGGCGGCTCTGCATATCAAACGCACTGTGGAGTGGTAAAAACACCAGAAAACTTGTTTTTTCGCATTAGATAGCTCGAAAAGAGCGATCTAGATGACTCTGCATACTTCTGACTGAAGTCTCACCAAGATTATCGCAGGAAATGCATATCTCATCTTGAAACCCGACCGAAACCAAGGTATCTCCGTTTCTGCATGTCAAACGTACTGTGGAGTGGTGAATACACCAGAAAACGTGTTTCTCGCATTAAATAGCTCGAAAAGAGCGATCTAGATGATTCTGCATACTTCGGACAGAAGTCTCACCAATCTTATCGAAGAAAATGCATATTTCTGCTGGAAACACCACGAAAACCAAGATATCGCCGGTTCTGCATATCAGAAGCACTGTGGAGTGGTGAAAACACCAGAAAACGTGTTACTCGCATTAACTAGATCGAAAAGAGCTTTCTGGATGATTCTGCATACTTCTCATAGATGAAACAAAGATTATCGCAGAAAATGCATATTTCAGCTGGAAACCCCACGAAAACCAAGTTATCGGCGGCTCTGCATATCCAACGCACTGTGGAGTGGTAAAAACACCAGAAAACTTGTTTTTTCGCATTAAATAGCTCGAAAAGAGCGATCTAGATGATTCTGCATACTTCCGACTGAAGTCTCATCAATATTATCGCAGAAAAAGCATATCTCAGCTTGAAACCTCACGAAAATCAAGATATCGCCGGTTCTGCATATCAGACGCACTGTGGAGTGGTGAAAACACCAGAAAACGTGTTACTCGCATTAACTAGATCGAAAAGAGCGTTCTGGATGATTCTGCATACTTCTCATAGATGAAACAAAGATTAGCGCAGAAAATGCATATTTCAGCTGGAAACCCCACGAAAACCAAGATATCGCCGGTTCTGCATATCAAACGCCCTGTGGAGTATTGAAAACACCAGATAACGTGTTTCTCGCATTAAATAGCTCGAATAGAGCGATCTTGACGATTCTGCATTTTTCTGACTGAAGTCTCACCAATATTATCGCAGAAAATGCATATCTCAGCTTGAAACCTCACGAAAATCAAGATGTCGCCGGTTCTGCATATCAGACGCACTGTGGAGTGGTGAAAACACCAGAAAACGTGTTACTCGCATTAACTAGATCGAAAAGAGCTTTCTGGATGATTCTGCATACTTCTCATAGATGAAACAAAGATTATCGCAGAAAATGCATATTTCAGCTGGAAACCCCACGAAAACCAAGATATCGCCGGTTCTGCATATCAAACGCCCTGTGGAGTGATGAAAACACCAAATAACGTGTTTCTCGCATTAAATAGTTCGAGTAGAGCGATCTCGATGATTCTGCATACTTCTCATAGATGAAACACCAAGATTATCGCAGAAAATGCATATTTCAGCTGGAAACCCCACGAAAACCAAGTTATCGGCGGCTCTGCATATCAAACGCACTGTGGGGTGGTAAAAACACCAGAAAACTTGTTTTTTCGCATTAGATAGTTCGAAAAGAGCGATCTAGATGACTCTGCATACTTCTGACTGAAGTCTCACCAAGATTATCGCAGGAAATGCATATCTCATCTTGAAACCCGACAGAAACCAAGGTATCTCCGTGTCTGCATGTCAAACGTACTGTGGAGTGGTGAATACACCAGAAAACGTGTTTCTCGCATTAAATAGCTCGAAAAGAGCGATCTAGATGATTCTGCATACTTCGGACTGAAGTCTCACCAATCTTATAGCAGAAAATACATATTTCTGCTGGAAACACCACGAAAACCAAGATATCGCCGGTTCTGCATATCAGAAGCACTGTGGAGTGGTGAAAACACTAGAAAACGTGTTTCTCGCATTAACTAGCTCGAAAAGAGCGATCTAGATGATTCTGCATACTTCGGACTGAAGTCTCATCAATATTATCGCAGCAAATGCATATCTCAGCTTGAAACCTCACGAAAATCAAGATATCGCCGGTTCTGCATATCAGACGCACTGTGGAGTGGTGAAAACACCAGAAAACGTGTTACTCGCATTAACTAGATCGAAAAGAGCGTTCTGGATGATTCTGCATACTTCTCATAGATGAAACAAAGATTAGCGCAGAAAATGCATATTTCAGCTGGAAACCCCACGAAAACAAAGATATCGCCGGTTCTGCATATCAAACGCCCTGTGGAGTGATGAAAACACCAGATAACGTGTTTCTCGCATTAAATAGCTCGAATAGAGCGATCTCGATGATTCTGCATTTTTCTGACTGAAGTCTCACCAATATTATCGCAGAAAATGCATATCTCAGCTTGAAACCTCACGAAAATCAAGATGTCGCCGGTTCTGCATATCAGTCGCACTGTGGAGTGGTGAAAACACCAGAAAACGTGTTACTCGCATTAACTAGATCGAAAAGAGCTTTCGGGATGATTCTGCATACTTCTCATAGATGAAACAAAGATTATCGCAGAAAATGCATATTTCAGCTGGAAACCACACGAAAACCAAGATATCGCCGGTTCTGCATATCAAACGCCCTGTGGAGTGATGAAAACACCAGATAACGTGTTTCTCGCATTAAATAGCTCGAATAGAGCGATCTCGATGATTCTGCATACTTCTCATAGATGAAACACCAAGATTATCGCAGAAAATGCATATTTCAGCTGGAAACCCCACGAAAACCAAGTTATCGGCGGCTCTACATATCAAACGCACTGTGGAGTGGTCAAAACACCAGAAAACGTGTTACTCGCATTAACTAGATCGAAAAGAGCGTTCTGGATGATTCTGCATACTTCTCATAGATGAAACAAAGATTAGCGCAGAAAATGCATATTTCAGCTGGAAACCCCACGAAAACCAAGATATCGCCGGTTCTGCATATCAAACGCCCTGTGGAGTGATGAAAACACCAGATAACGTGTTTCTCGCATTAAATAGCTCGAATAGAGCGATCTCGATGATTCTGCATTTTTCTGACTGAAGTCTCACCAATATTATCGCAGAAAATGCATATCTCAGCTTGAAACCTCACGAAAATCAAGATATCGCCGGTTCTGCATATCAGACGCACTGTGGAGTGGTGAAAACACCAGAAAACGTGTTACTCGCATTAACTAGATCGAAAAGAGCGTTCTGGATGATTCTGCATACTTCTCATAGATGAAACAAAGATTAGCGCAGAAAATGCATATTTCAGCTGGAAACCCCACGAAAACCAAGATATCGCCGGTTCTGCATATCAAACGCCCTGTGGAGTGATGAAAACACCAGATAACGTGTTTCTCGCATTAAATAGCTCGAAACGAGCGATCTAGATGATTCTGCATACTTCTGGCTAAAGTCTCACCAAGATTATCGCCGAAAATGCATATCTCAGCTGGAAACCCCACGAAAACCAAGATATCGCCGGTTCTGCATATCAAACGCCCTGTGGAGTGGTGACAACACCAGAAAACGTGTTTCTCGCATTAAATAGCTCGAAAAGAGCGATCTAGATGATTCTGCATACTTCTGACTAAAGTCTCACCAAGATTTTCGCAGAAAATGCATATCTCAGCTGGAAACCCCACGAAAACCAAGATATCGCAGGTTCTGCATATCAGACGCACTGTGGAGTGGTGAAAACACCAGAAAACGTGTTACTCGCATTAACTAGCTCGAAAAGAGCGTTCTGGATGATTCTGCATACTTCTCATAGATGAAACCAAGATTATCGCAGAAAATGCATATTTCATCTGGAAACCCCACGAAAACCAAGATATCGCCGGTTCTGCATATCAAACGCCCTGTGGAGTGATGAAAACACCAGATAACGTGTTTCACGCATTAAATAGCTCGAATAGAGCGATCTCGATGATTCTGCATACTTCTCATAGATGAAACAAAGATTATCGCAGAAAATGCATATCTCAGCTGGAAACCCCACGAAAACCAAGATATCGCCGGTTCTGCATATCAGACGCACTGTGGAGTGGTGACAACACCAGAAAACGTGTTTCTCGCATTAAATAGCTCGAAAAGAGCGATCTAGATGATTCTGCATACTTCTGACTAAAGTCTCACCAAGATTTTCGCAGAAAATGCATATCTCAGCTGGAAACCCCACGAAAACCAAGATATCGCAGGTTCTGCATATCAGACGCACTGTGGAGTGGTGAAAACACCAGAAAACGTGTTACTCGCATTAACTAGCTCGAAAAGAGCGTTCTGGATGATTCTGCATACTTCTCATAGCTGAAACAAATATTATCGCAGAAAATGCATATCTCAGCTTGAAACCCGACCGAAACCAAGATATCTCCGGTTCTGCATATCAGACGCACTGTGGAGTGGTGAAAACACCAGAAAACGTGTTACTCGCATTAACTAGATCGAAAAGAGCTTTCTGGATGATTCTACATACTTCTCATAGATGAAACCAAGATTATCGCAGAAAATGCATATTTCAGATGGAAACCCCACGAAAACCAAGTTATCGGCGGCTCTACATATCAAACGCACTGTGGAGTGGTCAAAACACCAGAAAACTTGTTTTTTCGCATTAAATAGCTCGAAACGAGCGATCTGGATGATTCTGCATACTTCTGACTAAAGTCTCACCAAGATTTTCGCAGAAAATGCATATTTCTGCTGGAAACACCACGAAAACCAAGTTATCGGCGGCTCTGCATATCAAACGCACTGTGGAGTGGTCAAAGCACCAGAAAACTTGTTTTTTCGCATTAAATAGCTCGAAACGAGCGATCTAGATGATTCTGCACACTTCTCATAGATGAAACAAAGATTATCGCAGAAAATGCATATCTCAGCTGGAAACCCCACGAAAACCAAGATATCGCCGGTTCTGCATATCAGACGCACTGTGGAGTGGTGAAAACACCAGAAAACGTGTTACTCGCATTAAATAGCTCGCAAAGAGCGTTCTGGATGATTCTGCATACTTCTCATAGATGAAACAAAGATTATCGCAGAAAATGCATATCTCAGCTGGAAACCCCACGAAAACCAAGATATCGCCGGTTCTGCATATCAGACGCACAGTGGAGTGGTGAAAACACCAGAAAACGTGTTACTCGCATTAACTAGCTCGAAAAGAGCGTTCTGGATGATTCTGCATACTTCTCATAGATGAAACAAAGATTATCGCAGAAAATGCATATTTCAGCTGGAAATCCCACGAAAACCAAGTTATCGGCGGCTGTACATATCAAACGCACTGTGGAGTGGTCAAAACACCAGAAAACGTGTTTCTCGCATTAAATAGCTCGAAACGAGCGATCTAGATGATTCTGCATACTTCTGACTAAAGTCTCACCAAGATTATCGCAGAAAATGCATATCTCAGCTGGAAACCCCACGAAAACAAAGATATCGCCGGTTCTGCATTTCAAACGCCCTGTGGAGTGATGAAAACACCAGATAACGTGTTTCTCGCATTAAATAGCACGAATAGAGCGATCTCGATGATTCTGCATACTTCTGACAGAAGACTCGCAAAGATTATCGCAGAAAATGCATATCTCAGCTGGAAACCCCACGAAACCCAAGATATCGCAGGTTCTGCATATCAGACGCACTGTGGAGTGGTGAAAACACCAGAAAACGTGTTACTCGCATTAACTAGCTCGAAAAGAGCGTTCTGGATGATTCTGCATACTTCTCATAGATGAAACAAAGATTATCGCAGAAAATGCATATCTCTGCTGGAAACCCCACGAAAACCAAGATATCGCCGGTTCTGCATATCAGACGCACTGTGGAGTGGTGAAAACACCAGAAAACGTGTTACTCGCATTAACTAGCTCGAAAAGAGCGTTCTGGATGATTCTGCATACTTCTCATAGATGAAACAAAGATTATCGCAGAAAATGCATATTTCAGCTGGAAACCCCACGAAAACCAAGTTATCGGCGGCTCTACATATCAAACGCACTGTGGAGTGGTCAAAACACCAGAAAACTTGTTTTTTCGCATTAAATAGCTCGAAAAGAGCGATCTAGATGATTCTGTATACTTCGGACAGAAGACTCACCAATATTATCGCAGAAAATGCATATCTCAGCTTGAGACCTCACGAAAATCAAGATGTCGCCGGTTCTGCTTATCAGACGCACTGTGGAGTGGTGACAACACCAGAAAACGTGTTTCTCGCATTAAATAGCTCGAAAAGAGCGTTCTAGATGATTCTGCATACTTCTCATAGATGAAACAAAGATTATCGCAGAAAATGCATATCTCAGCTGGAAACCCCACGAAAACCAAGATATCGCCGGTTCTGCACATCAGACGCACTGTGGAGTGGTGAAAACACCAGAAAACATGTTACTCGCATTAACTAGCTCGAAAAGAGCGTTCTGGATGATTCTGCATACTTCTCATAGATGAAACAAAGATTATCGCAGAAAATGCATATCTCAGCTGGAAACCCCACGAAAACCAAGATATCGCAGGTTCTGCATATCAGACGCACTGTGGAGTGGTGAAAACACCAGAAAACGTGTTACTCGCATTAACTAGCTCGAAAAGAGCGTTCTGGATGATTCTGCATACTTCTCATAGATGAAACAAAGATTATCGCAGAAAATGCATATCTCAGCTGGAAACCCCACGAAAACCAAGATATCGCCGGTTCTGCATATCAGACGCACTGTGGAGTGGTGACAAAACCAGAAAACGTGTTTCTCGCATTAAATAGCTCGAAAAGAGCGATCTAGATGATTCTGCATACTTCGGACAGAAGTCTCACCAATATTATCGCAGAAAATGCATATCTCAGCTTGAAACCTCACGAAAATCAAGATCTCGCCGGTTCTGCATGTCAGACGCACTGTGGAGTGGTGAAAACACTAGAAAACGTGTTACTCGCATTAGCTAGCTCGAAAAGAGCGATGTCGATGATTCTGCATACTTCTGACTGAAGTCTCACCAATATTATCGCAGAAAATGCATATCTCAGCTTGGGACCTCACGAAAATCAAGATGTCGCCTGTTCTGCATATCAGACGCACTGTGGAGTGGTGACAAAACCAGAAAACGTGTTTCTCGCATTAAATAGCTCGAAAAGAGCGATCTAGATGATTCTGCATACTTCGGACAGAAGTCTCACCAATATTATCGCAGAAAATGCATATCTCAGCTTGAAACCTCACGAAAATCAAGATCTCGCCGGTTCTGCATGTCAGACGCACTGTGGAGTGGTGAAAACACCAGAAAACGTGTTACTCGCATTAACTAGCTCGAAAAGAGCGTTCTGGATGATTCTGCATACTTCTCATAGATGAAACAAAGATTATCGCAGAAAATGCATATCTCAGCTGGAAACCCCACGAAAACCAAGATATCGCCGGTTCTGCATATCAGACGCACTGTGGAGTGGTGAAAACACTAGAAAACGTGTTACTCGCATTAGCTAGCTCGAAAAGAGCGATGTCGATGATTCTGCATACTTCTGACTGAAGTCTCACCAATATTATCGCAGAAAATGCATATCTCAGCTTGAGACCTCACGAAAATCAAGATGTCGCCGGTTCTGCATATCAGACGCACTGTGGAGTGGTGACAAAACCAGAAAACGTGTTTCTCGCATTAAATAGCTCGAAAAGAGCGATCTAGATGATTCTGCATACTTCGGACAGAAGTCCCACCAATATTATCGCAGAAAATGCATATCTCAGCTTGAAACCTCACGAAAATCAAGATCTCGCCGGTTCTGCATGTCAGACGCACTGTGGAGTGGTGAAAACACCAGATAACGTGTTTCTCGCATTAAATAGCTCGAAAAGAGCGTTCTAGATGATTCTGCATACTTCTCATAGATGATACAAAGATTACCGCAGAAAATGCATATCTCAGCTGGAAACCCCACGAAAACCAAGATATCGCCGGTTCTGCATATCAGACGCACTGTGGAGTGGTGAAAACACTAGAAAACGTGTTACTCGCATTAACTAGCTCGAAAAGAGCGTTCTAGATGATTCTGCATACTTCTCATAGATGATACAAAGATTACCGCAGAAAATGCATATCTCAGCTGGAAACCCCACGAAAACCAAGATATCGCCGGTTCTGCATATCAGACGCACTGTGGAGTGGTGACAACACCAGAAAACGTGTTTCTCGCGTTAAATAGCTCGAAAAGAGCGATCTAGATTATTCTGCATACTTCTGACAGAAGACCCACAAAGATTATCGCAGAAAATGCATATTTCTGCTGGAAACACCACGAAAACCAAGTTATCGGCGGCTCTACATATCAAACGCACTGTGGAGTGGTGAAAACACTAGAAAACGTGTTACTCGCATTAACTAGCTCGAAAAGTGCGTTCAGGATGATTCTGCATACTTCTCATAGATGAAACAAAGATTATCACAGAAAATGCATATTTCAGCTGGAAACCCCACGAAAACCAAGTTATCGGCGGCTCTACATATCAAACGCACTGTGGAGTGGCGAAAACACCAGAAAACGTGTTTCTCGCATTAAGTAGCTCGAAAAGAGCGATCTCGAATATTCTGCATACTTCTGACTGAAGCCTCACCTAGATTATCGCAGAAAATGCATATCTCGGCTTGAGACCCGACCGAAACCAAGATATCTCCGGTTCTGCATATCAAACGCACAGTGGAGTGGTGAAAACACCAGATAGCGTGTTTCCCGCACTAAATAGCTCGAAAAGAGCGATCTCAATGATTCTGCATACTTCTGACTGAAGTCTCACCAATATTATCGCATCAAATGCATATCTCAGCTTGAAACCTCACGAAAATCAAGATGTCGCCGGTTCTGCACATCAGACGCACTGTGGAGTGGTGAAAACACCAGAAAACGTGTTACTCGCATTAACTAGATCGAATAGAGCGTTCTGGATGATTCTGCATACTTCTCATAGATGAAACAAAGATTAGCGCAGAAAATGCATATTTCAGCTGGAAACCCCACGAAAACCAAGATATCGCCGGTTCTGCATATCAAACGCCCTGTGGAGTGATGAAAACACCAGATAGCGTGTTTCTCGCATTAAATAGTTCGAATAGAGCGATCTCGATGATTCTGCATACTTCTGACTGAAGTCTCACCAATATTATCGCAGAAAATGCATATCTCAGCTTGAAACCTCACGAGAATCAAGATGTCGCCGGTTCTGCATATCATACGCACTGTGGAGTGGTGAAAACACCAGAAAACGTGTTACTCGCATTAACTAGATCGAAAAGATCTTTCTGTATGATTCTGCATACTTCTCATAGATGAAACAAAGATTATCGCAGAAAATGCATATTTCAGCTGGAAACCCCACGAAAACCACGATATCGCCGGTTCTGCATATCAAACGCCCTGTGGAGTGATGAAAACACTAGAAAACGTGTTACTCGCATTAACTAGCTCGAAAAGAGCGTTCTGGATGATTCTGCATACTTCTCATAGATCAAACAAAGATTATCGCAGAAAATGCATATCTCAGCTGGAAACCCCACGAAAACCAAGATATCGCCGGTTCTGCATATCAGACGCACTGTGGAGTGGTGAAAACACTAGAAAACGTGTTACTCGCATTAACTAGCTCGAAAAGAGCGATCTCGATGATTCTGCATACTTCGGACTGAAGTCTCACCAATATTATGGCAGAAAATGCATATCTCAGCTTGAGACCTCACGAAAACCAAGATATCGCCGGTTCTGCATATCAGACGCACTGTGGACTGGTGAAAACACTAGAAAACGTGTTACTCGCATTAACTAGCTCGAAAAGTGCGTTCTGGATGATTCTGCATACTTCTCATAGATGAAACAAAGATTATCGCAGAAAATGCATATTTCAGCTGGAAACCCCACGAAAACCAAGTTATCGGCGGCTCTACATATCAAACGCACTGTCGAGTGGCGAAAACACCAGAAAACGTGTTTCTCGCATTAAGTAGCTCGAAAAGAGCGATCTCGAATAATCTGCATACTTCTGACTGAAGTCTCACCAAGATTATCGCAGAAAATGCATATCTCAGCTTGAAACCCGACCGAAACCAAGATATCTCCGGTTCTGCATATCAAACGCACAGTGGAGTGGTGAAAACACCAGATAGCGTGTTTCCCGCACTAAATAGCTCGAAAAGAGCGATCTCAATGATTCTGCATACTTCTGACTGAAGTCTCACCAATATTATCGCAGAAAATGCATATCTCAGCTTGAAACCTCACGAAAATCAAGATGTCGCCGGTTCTGCATATCGACGCACTGTGGAGTGGTGAAAACACCAGAAAACGTGTTACTCGCATTAACTAGATCGAAAAGAGCGTTCTGGATGATTCTGCATACTTCTCATAGATGAAACAAAGATTAGCGCAGAAAATGCATATTTCAGCTGGAAACCCCACGAAAACCAAGATATCGCCGGTTCTGCATATCAAACGCCCTGTGGAGTGATGAAAACACCAGATAGCGTGTTTCTCGCATTAAATAGTTCGAATAGAGCGATCTCGATGATTCTGCATACTTCTGACTGAAGTCTCACCAATATTATCGCAGAAAATGCATATCTCAGCTTGAAACCTCACGAGAATCAAGATGTCGCCGGTTCTGCATATCATACGCACTGTGGAGTGGTGAAAACACCAGAAAACGTGTTACTCGCATTAACTAGATCGAAAAGATCTTTCTGTATGATTCTGCATACTTCTCATAGATGAAACAAAGATTATCGCAGAAAATGCATATTTCAGCTGGAAACCCCACGAAAACCACGATATCGCCGGTTCTGCATATCAAACGCCCTGTGGAGTGATGTAAACACTAGAAAACGTGTTACTCGCATTAACTAGCTCGAAAAGAGCGTTCTGGATGATTCTGCATACTTCTCATAGATCAAACAAAGATTATCGCAGAAAATGCATATCTCAGCTGGAAACCCCACGAAAACCAAGATATCGCCGGTTCTGCATATCAGACGCACTGTGGAGTGGTGAAAACACTAGAAAACGTGTTACTCGCATTAACTAGCTCGAAAAGAGCGATCTCGATGATTCTGCATACTTCGGACTGAAGTCTCACCAATATTATGGCAGAAAATGCATATCTCAGCTTGAGACCTCACGAAAACCAAGATATCGCCGGTTCTGCATATCAGACGCACTGTGGACTGGTGAAAACACTAGAAAACGTGTTACTCGCATTAACTAGCTCGAAAAGTGCGTTCTGGATGATTCTGCATACTTCTCATAGATGAAACAAAGATTATCGCAGAAAATGCATATTTCAGCTGGAAACCCCACGAAAACCAAGTTATCGGCGGCTCTACATATCAAACGCACTGTCGAGTGGCGAAAACACCAGAAAACGTGTTTCTCGCATTAAGTAGCTCGAAAAGAGCGATCTCGAATAATCTGCATACTTCTGACTGAAGTCTCACCAAGATTATCGCAGAAAATGCATATCTCAGCTTGAAACCCGACCGAAACCAAGATATCTCCGGTTCTGCATATCAAACGCACAGTGGAGTGGTGAAAACACCAGATAGCGTGTTTCCCGCACTAAATAGCTCGAAAAGAGCGATCTCAATGATTCTGCATACTTCTGACTGAAGTCTCACCAATATTATCGCAGAAAATGCATATCTCAGCTTGAAACCTCACGAAAATCAAGATGTCGCCGGTTCTGCATATCGACGCACTGTGGAGTGGTGAAAACACCAGAAAACGTGTTACTCGCATTAACTAGATCGAAAAGAGCGTTCTGGATGATTCTGCATACTTCGGACAGAAGTCTCACCAATATTATCGCAGAAAATGCATATCTCAGCTTGAAACCCCACGAAAACCAAGATATCGCAGGTTCTGCATATCAGACGCACTGTGGAGTGGTGAAAACACCAGAAAACGTGTTACTCGCATTAACTAGCTCGAAAAGAGCGTTCTGGATGATTCTGCATACTTCTCATAGATGAAACACCAAGATTATCGCAGAAAATGCATATTTCAGCTGGAAACCCCACGTAAACCAAGTTATGGGCGGCTCTACATATCAAACGCACTGTGGAGTGGTCAAAACACCAGAAAACTTGTTTTTTCGCATTAAATAGCTCGAAACGAGCGATATAGATGATTCTGCATACTTCTGACTGAAGTCTCACCAATATTATCGCAGAAAATGCATATCTCAGCTTGAAACCCGACGAAATCCAAGATGTCGCCGGTTCTGCATAACAAACGCACTGTGGAGTGGTGAAAACAACCACATAACGTGTTTCTCGCATTAAATTGCTCGAATCGAGCGATCTAGATGATTCTGCATACTTCTGACTGAAGTCTCATCAAGATTATCGCAGAAAATGCATATCTCAGCTAGAAAACCTCACGAAAACCAAGATGTCGCCGGTTCTGCATATCAAACGCACTGTGGGGTGGTGAAAACACCCGAAAACGTGTTTCTCGCATTACCTAGCTCGAAAAGAGCGTTCTGGATGATTCTGCATACTTCTCATAGATAAAACACCAAGATTATCGCAGGAAATGTATATTTCAGCTGGAAACCCCACGAAAACCAAGATATCGCCGGTTCTGCATATCAGACGCACTGTGGAGTGGTGAAATCACCAGAAAACGTGTTACTCGCATTAACTAGCTCGAAAAGAGCGTTCTGGATGATTCTGCATACTTCTCATAGATGAAACAAAGATTATCGCAGAAAATGCATATTTCAGCTGGAAACCCCACGAAAACCAAGATATCGCCGGTTCTGCATATCAGACGCACTGTGGAGTGGTGAAAACACCAGAAAACGTGTTACTCGCATTAAATAGCTCGAAAAGAGCGTTCTGGATGATTCTGCATACTTCTCATAGATGAAACAAAGATTATCGCAGAAAATGCATATCTCAGCTGGAAACCCCACGAAAACCAAGATATCGCCGGTTCTGCATATCAGACGCACAGTGGAGTGGTGAAAACACCAGAAAACGTGTTACTCGCATTAACTAGCTCGAAAAGAGCGTCCTGGATGATTCTGCATACTTCTCATAGATGAAACAAAGATTATCGCAGAAAATGCATATCTCAGCTGGAAACACCACGAAAACCAAGATATCGCCGGTTCTGCATATCAGACGCACTGTGGAGTGGTGAAAACACTAGAAAACGTGTTACTCGCATTAACTAGCTCGAAAAGAGCGATCTCGATGATTCTGCATACTTCGGACTGAAGTCTCACCAATATTATGGCAGAAAATGCATATCTCAGCTTGAGACCTCACGAAAACCAAGATATCGCCGGTTCTGCATATCAGACGCACTGTGGACTGGTGAAAACACTAGAAAACGTGTTACTCGCATTAACTAGCTCGAAAAGTGCGTTCTGGATGATTCTGCATACTTCTCATAGATGAAACAAAGATTATCGCAGAAAATGCATATTTCAGCTGGAAACCCCACGAAAACCAAGTTATCGGCGGCTCTACATATCAAACGCACTGTCGAGTGGCGAAAACACCAGAAAACGTGTTTCTCGCATTAAGTAGCTCGAAAAGAGCGATCTCGAATAATCTGCATACTTCTGACTGAAGTCTCACCAAGATTATCGCAGAAAATGCATATCTCAGCTTGAAACCCGACCGAAACCAAGATATCTCCGGTTCTGCATATCAAACGCACAGTGGAGTGGTGAAAACACCAGATAGCGTGTTTCCCGCACTAAATAGCTCGAAAAGAGCGATCTCAATGATTCTGCATACTTCTGACTGAAGTCTCACCAATATTATCGCAGAAAATGCATATCTCAGCTTGAAACCTCACGAAAATCAAGATGTCGCCGGTTCTGCATATCGACGCACTGTGGAGTGGTGAAAACACCAGAAAACGTGTTACTCGCATTAACTAGATCGAAAAGAGCGTTCTGGATGATTCTGCATACTTCGGACAGAAGTCTCACCAATATTATCGCAGAAAATGCATATCTCAGCTTGAAACCTTACTAAAATCAAGATGTCGCCGGTTCTGCATATCAAACACACTGTGGAGTGGTCAATACAGCAGATAACGTGTTTTTCGCATTAAATAGCTCGAAAAGAGCGATCTCGATGATTCTGCATACTTCTGACAGATTCTCACCAAGATTATCATAGAAAATGCATATCTCAGATGGAAACCCCACGAAAACCAAGATATCGCAGGTTCTGCATATCAGACGCACTGTGGAGTGGTGAAAACACCAGAAAACGTGTTACTCGCATTAACTAGCTCGAAAAGAGCGTTCTGGATGATTCTGCATACTTCTCATAGATGAAACAAAGATTATCGCAGAAAATGCATATCTCAGCTGGAAACCCCACGAAAACCAAGATATCGCCGGTTCTGCATATCAAGCGCACTGTGGAGTGGTGAAAACACCAGAAAACGTGTTTCTCGCATTAACTAGATTGAAAAGAGCGATCTCGATGATTCTGCATACTTCTGACTGAAGTCTCACCAGTATTATCGCAGAAAATGCATATCTCAGCTTGAAACCCGACGAAATCCAAGATGTCGCCGGTTCTGCATAACAAACGCACTGTGGAGTGGTGAAAACAACCAGATAACGTGTTTCTCGCATTAAATTGCTCGGGAACGAGCGATCTAGATGATTCTGCATACTTCTGACTGAAGTCTCATCAAGATTATCGCAGAAAATGCATATCTCAGCTAGAAAACCTCACGAAAACCAAGATGTCGCCGGTTCTGCATATCAAACGCACTGTGGGGTGGTGAAAACACCCGAAAACGTGTTTCTCGCATTAACTAGCTCGAAAAGAGCGTTCTGGATGATTCTGCATACTTCTCATAGATAAAACACCAAGATTATCGCAGGAAATGTATATTTCAGATGGAAACCCCACGAAAACCAAGATATCGCCGGTTCTGCATATCAAACGCCCTGTGGAGTGATGAAAACACCAGATAACGTGTTTCTCGTATTAAATAGCTCGAATAGAGCGATCTCGATGATTCTGCATACTTCTCATAGATGAAACAAAGATTATCGCAGAAAATGCATATCTCAGCTGGAAACCCCACGAAAACCAAGATATCGCCGGTTCTGCATATCAGACGCACTGTGGAGTGGTGAAATCACCAGAAAACGTGTTACTCGCATTAACTAGCTCGAAAAGAGCGTTCTGGATGATTCTGCATACTTCTCATAGATGAAACAAAGATTATCGCAGAAAATGCATATTTCAGCTGGAAACCCCACGAAAACCAAGTTATCGGCGGCTCTACATATCAAACGCACTGTGGAGTGGTCAAAACACCAGAAAACTTGTTTTTTCGCATTAAATAGCTCGAAACATGCGATCTAGATGATTCTGCATACTTCTGACTAAAGTCTCACCAAGATTTTCGCAGAAAATGCATATCTCAGCTGGAAACCCCACGAAAACCAAGATATCGCAGGTTCTGCATATCAAACGACCTGTGGAGTGGTGAAAACACCAGATAGCGTGTTTCCCGCACTAAATAGCTCGAAAAGAGCGATCTCAATGATTCTGCATACTTCTGACTGAAGTCTCACCAAGATTTTCGCAGAAAATGCATATTTCAGCTGGAAACCCCACGAAAACCAAGTTATCGGCGGCTCTACATATCAAACGCACTGTGGAGTGGTCAAAACACCAGAAAACTTGTTTTTTCGCATTAAATAGCTCGAAACATGCGATCTAGATGATTCTGCATACTTCTGACTAAAGTCTCACCAAGATTTTCGCAGAAAATGCATATCTCAGCTGGAAACCCCACGAAAACCAAGATATCGCAGGTTCTGCATATCAGACGCACTGTGGAGTGGTGAAAACACCAGAAAACGTGTTACTCGCATTAACTAGCTCGAAAAGAGCGTTTTGGATGATTCTGCATACTTCTCATAGATGAATCAAAGATTATCGCAGAAAATGCATATCTCAGCTGGAAACCCCACGAAAACCAAGATATCGCCGGTTCTGCATATCAGACGCACTGTGGAGTGGTGAAAACACCAGAAAACGTGTTACTCGCATTAACTAGCTCGAAAAGAGCGTTCTGGATGATTCTGCATACTTCTCATAGATGAAACAAAGATTATCGCAGAAAATGCATATTTCAGCTGGAAACCCCACGAAAACCAAGTTATCGGCGGCTCTACATATCAGACGCACTGTGGAGTGGTGACAACACCAGAAAACGTGTTTCTCGCATTAAATAGCTCGAGAAGAGCGATCTAGATGATTCTGCATACTTCTGACAGAAGACTCACAAAGATTATCGCAGAAAATGCATATTTCTGCTGGAAACACCACGAAAACCAAGTTGTCGGCTTCTCTACATATCATACGCACTGTGGAGTGGTCAAAACACCAGAAAACTTGTTTTTTCGCATTAAATAGCTCGAAACGAGCGATCTAGATGATTCTGCATACTTCTGACTAAAGTCTCACCAAGATTTTCGCAGAAAATGCATATCTCAGCTTGAAACCTCACGAGAATCAAGATGTCGCCGGTTCTGCATATCATACGCACTGTGGAGTGGTGAAAACACCAGAAAACGTGTTTCTCGCGTTAAATAGCTCGAAAAGAGCGATCTAGATTATTCTGCATACTTCTGACAGAAGACCCACAAAGATTATCGCAGAAAATGCATATTTCTGCTGGAAACACCACGAAAACCAAGTTATCGGCGGCTCTACATATCAAACGCACTGTGGAGTGGTGAAAACACTAGAAAACGTGTTACTCGCATTAACTAGCTCGAAAAGTGCGTTCAGGATGATTCTGCATACTTCTCATAGATGAAACAAAGATTATCACAGAAAATGCATATTTCAGCTGGAAACCCCACGAAAACCACGATATCGCCGGTTCTGCATATCAAACGCCCTGTGGAGTGATGAAAACACTAGAAAACGTGTTACTCGCATTAACTAGCTCGAAAAGAGCGTTCTGGATGATTCTGCATACTTCTCATAGATCAAACAAAGATTATCGCAGAAAATGCATATCTCAGCTGGAAACCCCACGAAAACCAAGATATCGCCGGTTCTGCATACCAGACGCACTGTGGAGTGGTGAAAACACTAGAAAACGTGTTACTCGCATTAACTAGCTCGAAAAGAGCGATCTCGATGATTCTGCATACTTCGGACTGAAGTCTCACCAATATTATGGCAGAAAATGCATATCTCAGCTTGAGACCTCACGAAAACCAAGATATCGCCGGTTCTGCATATCAGACGCACTGTGGAGTGGTGAAAACACTAGAAAACGTGTTACTCGCATTAACTAGCTCGAAAAGTGCGTTCTGGATGATTCTGCATACTTCTCATAGATGAAACAAAGATTATCGCAGAAAATGCATATTTCAGCTGGAAACCCCACGAAAACCAAGTTATCGGCGGCTCTACATATCAAACGCACTGTCGAGTGGCGAAAACACCAGAAAACGTGTTTCTCGCATTAAGTAGCTCGAAAAGAGCGATCTCGAATAATCTGCATACTTCTGACTGAAGTCTCACCAAGATTATCGCAGAAAATGCATATCTCAGCTTGAAACCCGACCGAAACCAAGATATCTCCGGTTCTGCATATCAAACGCACAGTGGAGTGGTGAAAACACCAGATAACGTGTTTCTCGCATTAAATAGCTCGGATAGAGCGATCTCGATTATTATGCATACTTCTGACTGAAGTCTCACCAATATTATCGCAGAAAATGCATATCTCAGCTTGAAACCTCACGAAAATCAAGATGTCGCCGGTTCTGCATATCGACGCACTGTGGAGTGGTGAAAACACCAGAAAACGTGTTACTCGCATTAACTAGATCGAAAAGACCGTTCTGGATGATTCTGCATACTTCGGACAGAAGTCTCACCAATATTATCGCAGAAAATGCATATCTCAGCTGGAAACCCCACGAAAACCAAGATATCGCAGGTTCTGCATATCAGACGCACTGTGGAGTGGTCAAAACACCAGAAAACGTGTTTCTCGCATTAAATAGCTCGAAACGAGCGATCTAGATGATTCTGCATACTTCTGACTAAAGTCTCACCAAGATTATCGCAGAAAATGCATATCTCAGCTGGAAACCCCACGAAAACAAAGATATCGCCGGTTCTGCATATCAAACGCCCTGTGGAGTGATGAAAACACCAGATAACGTGTTTCTCGCATTAAATAGCACGAATAGAGCGATCTCCATGATTCTGCATACTTCTGACAGAAGACTCGCAAAGATTATCGCAGAAAATGCATATCTCTGCTGGAAACCCCACGAAAACCTAGATATCGCAGGTTCTGCATATCAGACGCACTGTGGAGTGGTGAAAACACCAGAAAACGTGTTACTCGCATTAAATAGCTCGAAACGAGCGATCTAGATGATTCTGCATACTTCTGACTAAAGTCTCACCAAGATTATCGCAGAAAATGCATATCTCAGCTGGAAACCCCACGAAAACAAAGATATCGCCGGTTCTGCATATCAAACGCCCTGTGGAGTGCTGAAAACACCAGATAACGTGTTTCTCGCATTAAATAGCTCGGATAGAGCGATCTCGATTATTATGCATACTTCGGACAGAAGTCTCACCAAGATTATCGTAAAAAATGCTTATCTCAGCTTGAAACCCCACAAAAACCAAGATATCGCCGGTTCTGCATACCAAACGCACTGTGGAGTGGTGAAAACACCAGATAACGTGTTTGTCGCATTAAATAGCTCGAAAAGTGCGATCTCGATGATTCTGCATACTTCGGACAGAAGTCTCACCAAGATTATCGCAGAAAATGCATATCTGAGCTTGAAACCCCACGAAAACCAAGATATCGTCGGTTCTGCATATCAAACGCACTGTGGAGTGGTGAAAACACCAGATAACGTGTTTCTCGCATTAAATAGCTCGAAAAGAGCGTTCTAGATGATTCTGCATACTTCTCATAGATGATACAAAGATTATCGCAGAAAATGCATATCTCAGCTGGAAACCCCACGAAAACCAAGATATCGCCGGTTCTGCATATCAGACGCACTGTGGAGTGGTGAAAACACTAGAAAACGTGTTACTCGCATTAACTAGCTCGAAAAGAGCGATGTCGATGATTCTGCATACTTCTGACTGAAGTCTCACCAATATTATCGCAGAAAATGCATATCTCAGCTTGAAACCTCACGAAAATCAAGATGTCGCCGGTTCTGCACATCAGACGCACTGTGGAGTGGTGAAAACACCAGAAAACGTGTTACTCGCATTAACTAGATCGAATAGAGCGTTCTGGATGATTCTGCATACTTCTCATAGATGAAACAAAGATTAGCGCAGAAAATGCATATTTCAGCTGGAAACCCCACGAAAACCAAGATATCGCCGGTTCTGCATATCAAACGCCCTGTGGAGTGATGAAAACACCAGATAGCGTGTTTCTCGCATTAAATAGCTCGAATAGAGCGATCTCGATGATTCTGCATACTTCTGACTGAAGTCTCACCAATATTATCGCAGAAAATGCATATCTCAGCTTGAAACCTCACGAGAATCAAGATGTCGCCGGTTCTGCATATCATACGCACTGTGGAGTGGTGAAAACACCAGAAAACGTGTTACTCGCATTAACTAGATCGAAAAGAGCTTTCTGTATGATTCTGCATACTTCTCATAGATGAAACAAAGATTATCGCAGAAAATGCATATTTCAGCTGGAAACCCCACGAAAACCACGATATCGGCGGTTCTGCATATCAAACGCCCTGTGGAGTGATGAAAACACTAGAAAACGTGTTACTCGCATTAACTAGCTCGAAAAGAGCGATCTCGATGATTCTGCATACTTCGGACTGAAGTCTCACCAATATTATGGCAGAAAATGCATATCTCAGCTGGAAACCCCACGAAAACCAAGATATCGCAGGTTCTGCATATCAAACGACCTGTGGAGTGGTGAAAACACCAGATAGCGTGTTTCCCGCACTAAATAGCTCGAAAAGAGCGATCTCAATGATTCTGCATACTTCTGACTGAAGTCTCACCAAGATTTTCGCAGAAAATGCATATTTCAGCTGGAAACCCCACGAAAACCAAGTTATCGGCGGCTCTACATATCATACGCACTGTGGAGTGATGAAAACACCAGATAACGTGTTTCTCGTATTAAATAGCTCGAATAGAGCGATCTCGATGATTCTGCATACTTCTCATAGATGAAACAAAGATTATCGCAGAAAATGCATATCTCAGCTGGAAACCCCACGAAAACCAAGATATCGCCGGTTCTGCATATCAGACGCACTGTGGAGTGGTGAAATCACCAGAAAACGTGTTACTCGCATTAACTAGCTCGAAAAGAGCGTTCTGGATGATTCTGCATACTTCTCATAGATGAAACAAAGATTATCGCAGAAAATGCATATTTCAGCTGGAAACCCCACGAAAACCAAGTTATCGGCGGCTCTACATATCAAACGCACTGTGGAGTGGTCAAAACACCAGAAAACTTGTTTTTTCGCATTAAATAGCTCGAAACATGCGATCTAGATGATTCTGCATACTTCTGACTAAAGTCTCACCAAGATTTTCGCAGAAAATGCATATCTCAGCTGGAAACCCCACGAAAACCAAGATATCGCAGGTTCTGCATATCAAACGACCTGTGGAGTGGTGAAAACACCAGATAGCGTGTTTCCCGCACTAAATAGCTCGAAAAGAGCGATCTCAATGATTCTGCATACTTCTGACTGAAGTCTCACCAAGATTTTCGCAGAAAATGCATATTTCAGCTGGAAACCCCACGAAAACCAAGTTATCGGCGGCTCTACATATCAAACGCACTGTGGAGTGGTCAAAACACCAGAAAACTTGTTTTTTCGCATTAAATAGCTCGAAACATGCGATCTAGATGATTCTGCATACTTCTGACTAAAGTCTCACCAAGATTTTCGCAGAAAATGCATATCTCAGCTGGAAACCCCACGAAAACCAAGATATCGCAGGTTCTGCATATCAGACGCACTGTGGAGTGGTGAAAACACCAGAAAACGTGTTACTCGCATTAACTAGCTCGAAAAGAGCGTTTTGGATGATTCTGCATACTTCTCATAGATGAATCAAAGATTATCGCAGAAAATGCATATCTCAGCTGGAAACCCCACGAAAACCAAGATATCGCCGGTTCTGCATATCAGACGCACTGTGGAGTGGTGAAAACACCAGAAAACGTGTTACTCGCATTAACTAGCTCGAAAAGAGCGTTCTGGATGATTCTGCATACTTCTCATAGATGAAACAAAGATTATCGCAGAAAATGCATATTTCAGCTGGAAACCCCACGAAAACCAAGTTATCGGCGGCTCTACATATCAGACGCACTGTGGAGTGGTGACAACACCAGAAAACGTGTTTCTCGCATTAAATAGCTCGAGAAGAGCGATCTAGATGATTCTGCATACTTCTGACAGAAGACTCACAAAGATTATCGCAGAAAATGCATATTTCTGCTGGAAACACCACGAAAACCAAGTTGTCGGCTTCTCTACATATCATACGCACTGTGGAGTGGTCAAAACACCAGAAAACTTGTTTTTTCGCATTAAATAGCTCGAAACGAGCGATCTAGATGATTCTGCATACTTCTGACTAAAGTCTCACCAAGATTTTCGCAGAAAATGCATATCTCAGCTTGAAACCTCACGAGAATCAAGATGTCGCCGGTTCTGCATATCATACGCACTGTGGAGTGGTGAAAACACCAGAAAACGTGTTTCTCGCGTTAAATAGCTCGAAAAGAGCGATCTAGATTATTCTGCATACTTCTGACAGAAGACCCACAAAGATTATCGCAGAAAATGCATATTTCTGCTGGAAACACCACGAAAACCAAGTTATCGGCGGCTCTACATATCAAACGCACTGTGGAGTGGTGAAAACACTAGAAAACGTGTTACTCGCATTAACTAGCTCGAAAAGTGCGTTCAGGATGATTCTGCATACTTCTCATAGATGAAACAAAGATTATCACAGAAAATGCATATTTCAGCTGGAAACCCCACGAAAACCACGATATCGCCGGTTCTGCATATCAAACGCCCTGTGGAGTGATGAAAACACTAGAAAACGTGTTACTCGCATTAACTAGCTCGAAAAGAGCGTTCTGGATGATTCTGCATACTTCTCATAGATCAAACAAAGATTATCGCAGAAAATGCATATCTCAGCTGGAAACCCCACGAAAACCAAGATATCGCCGGTTCTGCATACCAGACGCACTGTGGAGTGGTGAAAACACTAGAAAACGTGTTACTCGCATTAACTAGCTCGAAAAGAGCGATCTCGATGATTCTGCATACTTCGGACTGAAGTCTCACCAATATTATGGCAGAAAATGCATATCTCAGCTTGAGACCTCACGAAAACCAAGATATCGCCGGTTCTGCATATCAGACGCACTGTGGAGTGGTGAAAACACTAGAAAACGTGTTACTCGCATTAACTAGCTCGAAAAGTGCGTTCTGGATGATTCTGCATACTTCTCATAGATGAAACAAAGATTATCGCAGAAAATGCATATTTCAGCTGGAAACCCCACGAAAACCAAGTTATCGGCGGCTCTACATATCAAACGCACTGTCGAGTGGCGAAAACACCAGAAAACGTGTTTCTCGCATTAAGTAGCTCGAAAAGAGCGATCTCGAATAATCTGCATACTTCTGACTGAAGTCTCACCAAGATTATCGCAGAAAATGCATATCTCAGCTTGAAACCCGACCGAAACCAAGATATCTCCGGTTCTGCATATCAAACGCACAGTGGAGTGGTGAAAACACCAGATAGCGTGTTTCCCGCACTAAATAGCTCGAAAAGAGCGATCTCAATGATTCTGCATACTTCTGACTGAAGTCTCACCAATATTATCGCAGAAAATGCATATCTCAGCTTGAAACCTCACGAAAATCAAGATGTCGCCGGTTCTGCATATCGACGCACTGTGGAGTGGTGAAAACACCAGAAAACGTGTTACTCGCATTAACTAGATCGAAAAGACCGTTCTGGATGATTCTGCATACTTCGGACAGAAGTCTCACCAATATTATCGCAGAAAATGCATATCTCAGCTGGAAACCCCACGAAAACCAAGATATCGCAGGTTCTGCATATCAGACGCACTGTGGAGTGGTGAAAACACCAGAAAACGTGTTACTCGCATTAACAAGCTCGAAAAGAGCGTTCTGGATGATTCTGCATACTTCTCATAGATGAAACAAAGATTATCGCAGAAAATGCATATTTCAGCTGGAAACCCCACGAAAACCAAGTTATCGGCGGCTGTACATATCAAACGCACTGTGGAGTGGTCAAAACACCAGAAAACGTGTTTCTCGCATTAAATAGCTCGAAACGAGCGATCTAGATGATTCTGCATACTTCTGACTAAAGTCTCACCAAGATTATCGCAGAAAATGCATATCTCAGCTGGAAACCCCACGAAAACAAAGATATCGCCGGTTCTGCATATCAAACGCCCTGTGGAGTGATGAAAACACCAGATAACGTGTTTCTCGCATTAAATAGCACGAATAGAGCGATCTCCATGATTCTGCATACTTCTGACAGAAGACTCGCAAAGATTATCGCAGAAAATGCATATCTCTGCTGGAAACCCCACGAAAACCAAGATATCGCAGGTTCTGCATATCAGACGCACTGTGGAGTGGTGAAAACACCAGAAAACGTGTTACTCGCATTAAATAGCTCGAAACGAGCGATCTAGATGATTCTGCATACTTCTGACTAAAGTCTCACCAAGATTATCGCAGAAAATGCATATCTCAGCTGGAAACCCCACGAAAACAAAGATATCGCCGGTTCTGCATATCAAACGCCCTGTGGAGTGCTGAAAACACCAGATAACGTGTTTCTCGCATTAAATAGCTCGGATAGAGCGATCTCGATTATTATGCATACTTCGGACAGAAGTCTCACCAAGATTATCGTAAAAAATGCTTATCTCAGCTTGAAACCCCACAAAAACCAAGATATCGCCGGTTCTGCATACCAAACGCACTGTGGAGTGGTGAAAACACCAGATAACGTGTTTGTCGCATTAAATAGCTCGAAAAGTGCGATCTCGATGATTCTGCATACTTCGGACAGAAGTCTCACCAAGATTATCGCAGAAAATGCATATCTGAGCTTGAAACCCCACGAAAACCAAGATATCGTCGGTTCTGCATATCAAACGCACTGTGGAGTGGTGAAAACACCAGATAACGTGTTTCTCGCATTAAATAGCTCGAAAAGAGCGTTCTAGATGATTCTGCATACTTCTCATAGATGATACAAAGATTATCGCAGAAAATGCATATCTCAGCTGGAAACCCCACGAAAACCAAGATATCGCCGGTTCTGCATATCAGACGCACTGTGGAGTGGTGAAAACACTAGAAAACGTGTTACTCGCATTAACTAGCTCGAAAAGAGCGATGTCGATGATTCTGCATACTTCTGACTGAAGTCTCACCAATATTATCGCAGAAAATGCATATCTCAGCTTGAAACCTCACGAAAATCAAGATGTCGCCGGTTCTGCACATCAGACGCACTGTGGAGTGGTGAAAACACCAGAAAACGTGTTACTCGCATTAACTAGATCGAATAGAGCGTTCTGGATGATTCTGCATACTTCTCATAGATGAAACAAAGATTAGCGCAGAAAATGCATATTTCAGCTGGAAACCCCACGAAAACCAAGATATCGCCGGTTCTGCATATCAAACGCCCTGTGGAGTGATGAAAACACCAGATAGCGTGTTTCTCGCATTAAATAGCTCGAATAGAGCGATCTCGATGATTCTGCATACTTCTGACTGAAGTCTCACCAATATTATCGCAGAAAATGCATATCTCAGCTTGAAACCTCACGAGAATCAAGATGTCGCCGGTTCTGCATATCATACGCACTGTGGAGTGGTGAAAACACCAGAAAACGTGTTACTCGCATTAACTAGATCGAAAAGAGCTTTCTGTATGATTCTGCATACTTCTCATAGATGAAACAAAGATTATCGCAGAAAATGCATATTTCAGCTGGAAACCCCACGAAAACCACGATATCGGCGGTTCTGCATATCAAACGCCCTGTGGAGTGATGAAAACACTAGAAAACGTGTTACTCGCATTAACTAGCTCGAAAAGAGCGTTCTGGATGATTCTGCATACTTCTCATAGATCAAACAAAGATTATCGCAGAAAATGCATATCTCAGCTGGAAACCCCACGAAAACCAAGATATCGCCGGTTCTGCATATCAGACGCACTGTGGAGTGGTGAAAACACTAGAAAACGTGTTACTCGCATTAACTAGCTCGAAAAGAGCGATCTCGATGATTCTGCATACTTCGGACTGAAGTCTCACCAATATTATGGCAGAAAATGCATATCTCAGCTTGAGACCTCACGAAAACCAAGATATCGCCGGTTCTGCATATCAGACGCACTGTGGACTGGTGAAAACACTAGAAAACGTGTTACTCGCATTAACTAGCTCGAAAAGTGCGTTCTGGATGATTCTGCATACTTCTCATAGATGAAACAAAGATTATCGCAGAAAATGCATATTTCAGCTGGAAACCCCACGAAAACCAAGTTATCGGCGGCTCTACATATCAAACGCACTGTCGAGTGGCGAAAACACCAGAAAACGTGTTTCTCGCATTAAGTAGCTCGAAAAGAGCGATCTCGAATAATCTGCATACTTCTGACTGAAGTCTCACCAAGATTATCGCAGAAAATGCATATCTCAGCTTGAAACCCGACCGAAACCAAGATATCTCCGGTTCTGCATATCAAACGCACAGTGGAGTGGTGAAAACACCAGATAGCGTGTTTCCCGCACTAAATAGCTCGAAAAGAGCGATCTCAATGATTCTGCATACTTCTGACTGAAGTCTCACCAATATTATCGCAGAAAATGCATATCTCAGCTTGAAACCTCACGAAAATCAAGATGTCGCCGGTTCTGCATATCGACGCACTGTGGAGTGGTGAAAACACCAGAAAACGTGTTACTCGCATTAACTAGATCGAAAAGAGCGTTCTGGATGATTCTGCATACTTCGGACAGAAGTCTCACCAATATTATCGCAGAAAATGCATATCTCAGCTTGAAACCTTACTAAAATCAAGATGTCGCCGGTTCTGCATATCAAACACACTGTGGAGTGGTCAATACAGCAGATAACGTGTTTTTCGCATTAAATAGCTCGAAAAGAGCGATCTCGATGATTCTGCATACTTCTGACAGATTCTCACCAAGATTATCATAGAAAATGCATATCTCAGATGGAAACCCCACGAAAACCAAGATATCGCAGGTTCTGCATATCAGACGCACTGTGGAGTGGTGAAAACACCAGAAAACGTGTTACTCGCATTAACTAGCTCGAAAAGAGCGTTCTGGATGATTCTGCATACTTCTCATAGATGAAACAAAGATTATCGCAGAAAATGCATATCTCAGCTGGAAACCCCACGAAAACCAAGATATCGCCGGTTCTGCATATCAAGCGCACTGTGGAGTGGTGAAAACACCAGAAAACGTGTTTCTCGCATTAACTAGATTGAAAAGAGCGATCTCGATGATTCTGCATACTTCTGACTGAAGTCTCACCAGTATTATCGCAGAAAATGCATATCTCAGCTTGAAACCCGACGAAATCCAAGATGTCGCCGGTTCTGCATAACAAACGCACTGTGGAGTGGTGAAAACAACCAGATAACGTGTTTCTCGCATTAAATTGCTCGGGAACGAGCGATCTAGATGATTCTGCATACTTCTGACTGAAGTCTCATCAAGATTATCGCAGAAAATGCATATCTCAGCTAGAAAACCTCACGAAAACCAAGATGTCGCCGGTTCTGCATATCAAACGCACTGTGGGGTGGTGAAAACACCCGAAAACGTGTTTCTCGCATTAACTAGCTCGAAAAGAGCGTTCTGGATGATTCTGCATACTTCTCATAGATAAAACACCAAGATTATCGCAGGAAATGTATATTTCAGATGGAAACCCCACGAAAACCAAGATATCGCCGGTTCTGCATATCAAACGCCCTGTGGAGTGATGAAAACACCAGATAACGTGTTTCTCGTATTAAATAGCTCGAATAGAGCGATCTCGATGATTCTGCATACTTCTCATAGATGAAACAAAGATTATCGCAGAAAATGCATATCTCAGCTGGAAACCCCACGAAAACCAAGATATCGCCGGTTCTGCATATCAGACGCACTGTGGAGTGGTGAAATCACCAGAAAACGTGTTACTCGCATTAACTAGCTCGAAAAGAGCGTTCTGGATGATTCTGCATACTTCTCATAGATGAAACAAAGATTATCGCAGAAAATGCATATTTCAGCTGGAAACCCCACGAAAACCAAGATATCGCAGGTTCTGCATATCAAACGACCTGTGGAGTGGTGAAAACACCAGATAGCGTGTTTCCCGCACTAAATAGCTCGAAAAGAGCGATCTCAATGATTCTGCATACTTCTGACTGAAGTCTCACCAAGATTTTCGCAGAAAATGCATATTTCAGCTGGAAACCCTACGAAAACCAAGTTATCGGCGGCTCTACATATCAAACGCACTGTGGAGTGGTCAAAACACCAGAAAACTTGTTTTTTCGCATTAAATAGCTCGAAACATGCGATCTAGATGATTCTGCATACTTCTGACTAAAGTCTCACCAAGATTTTCGCAGAAAATGCATATCTCAGCTGGAAACCCCACGAAAACCAAGATATCGCAGGTTCTGCATATCAAACGACCTGTGGAGTGGTGAAAACACCAGATAGCGTGTTTCCCGCACTAAATAGCTCGAAAAGAGCGATCTCAATGATTCTGCATACTTCTGACTGAAGTCTCACCAAGATTTTCGCAGAAAATGCATATTTCAGCTGGAAACCCTACGAAAACCAAGTTATCGGCGGCTCTACATATCAAACGCACTGTGGAGTGGTCAAAACACCAGAAAACTTGTTTTTTCGCATTAAATAGCTCGAAACATGCGATCTAGATGATTCTGCATACTTCTGACTAAAGTCTCACCAAGATTTTCGCAGAAAATGCATATCTCAGCTGGAAACCCCACGAAAACCAAGATATCGCAGGTTCTGCATATCAGACGCACTGTGGAGTGGTGAAAACACCAGAAAACGTGTTACTCGCATTAACTAGCTCGAAAAGAGCGTTTTGGATGATTCTGCATACTTCTCATAGATGAATCAAAGATTATCGCAGAAAATGCATATCTCAGCTGGAAACCCCACGAAAACCAAGATATCGCCGGTTCTGCATATCAGACGCACTGTGGAGTGGTGAAAACACCAGAAAACGTGTTACTCGCATTAACTAGCTCGAAAAGAGCGTTCTGGATGATTCTGCATACTTCTCATAGATGAAACAAAGATTATCGCAGAAAATGCATATTTCAGCTGGAAACCCCACGAAAACCAAGTTATCGGCGGCTCTACATATCAGACGCACTGTGGAGTGGTGACAACACCAGAAAACGTGTTTCTCGCATTAAATAGCTCGAAAAGAGCGATCTAGATGATTCTGCATACTTCTGACAGAAGACTCACAAAGATTATCGCAGAAAATGCATATTTCTGCTGGAAACACCACGAAAACCAAGTTGTCGGCGGCTCTACATATCATACGCACTGTGGAGTGGTCAAAACACCAGAAAACTTGTTTTTTCGCATTAAATAGCTCGAAACGAGCGATCTAGATGATTCTGCATACTTCTGACTAAAGTCTCACCAAGATTTTCGCAGAAAATGCATATCTCAGCTTGAAACCTCACGAGAATCAAGATGTCGCCGGTTCTGCATATCATACGCACTGTGGAGTGGTGAAAACACCAGAAAACGTGTTTCTCGCGTTAAATAGCTCGAAAAGAGCGATCTAGATTATTCTGCATACTTCTGACAGAAGACCCACAAAGATTATCGCAGAAAATGCATATTTCTGCTGGAAACACCACGAAAACCAAGTTATCGGCGGCTCTACATATCAAACGCACTGTGGAGTGGTGAAAACACTAGAAAACGTGTTACTCGCATTAACTAGCTCGAAAAGTGCGTTCAGGATGATTCTGCATACTTCTCATAGATGAAACAAAGATTATCACAGAAAATGCATATTTCAGCTGGAAACCCCACGAAAACCAAGATATCGCCGGTTCTGCATATCAAACGCCCTGTGGAGTGATGAAAACACCAGATAGCGTGTTTCTCGCATTAAATAGCTCGAATAGAGCGATCTCGATGATTCTGCATACTTCTGACTGAAGTCTCACCAATATTATCGCAGAAAATGCATATCTCAGCTTGAAACCTCACGAGAATCAAGATGTCGCCGGTTCTGCATATCATACGCACTGTGGAGTGGTGAAAACACCAGAAAACGTGTTACTCGCATTAACTAGATCGAAAAGAGCTTTCTGTATGATTCTGCATACTTCTCATAGATGAAACAAAGATTATCGCAGAAAATGCATATTTCAGCTGGAAACCCCACGAAAACCACGATATCGCCGGTTCTGCATATCAAACGCCCTGTGGAGTGATGAAAACACTAGAAAACGTGTTACTCGCATTAACTAGCTCGAAAAGAGCGTTCTGGATGATTCTGCATACTTCTCATAGATCAAACAAAGATTATCGCAGAAAATGCATATCTCAGCTGGAAACCCCACGAAAACCAAGATATCGCCGGTTCTGCATATCAGACGCACTGTGGAGTGGTGAAAACACTAGAAAACGTGTTACTCGCATTAACTAGCTCGAAAAGAGCGATCTCGATGATTCTGCATACTTCGGACTGAAGTCTCACCAATATTATGGCAGAAAATGCATATCTCAGCTTGAGACCTCACGAAAACCAAGATATCGCCGGTTCTGCATATCAGACGCACTGTGGAGTGGTGAAAACACTAGAAAACGTGTTACTCGCATTAACTAGCTCGAAAAGTGCGTTCTGGATGATTCTGCATACTTCTCATAGATGAAACAAAGATTATCGCAGAAAATGCATATTTCAGCTGGAAACCCCACGAAAACCAAGTTATCGGCGGCTCTACATATCAAACGCACTGTCGAGTGGCGAAAACACCAGAAAACGTGTTTCTCGCATTAAGTAGCTCGAAAAGAGCGATCTCGAATAATCTGCATACTTCTGACTGAAGTCTCACCAAGATTATCGCAGAAAATGCATATCTCAGCTTGAAACCCGACCGAAACCAAGATATCTCCGGTTCTGCATATCAAACGCACAGTGGAGTGGTGAAAACACCAGATAGCGTGTTTCCCGCACTAAATAGCTCGAAAAGAGCGATCTCAATGATTCTGCATACTTCTGACTGAAGTCTCACCAATATTATCGCAGAAAATGCATATCTCAGCTTGAAACCTCACGAAAATCAAGATGTCGCCGGTTCTGCATATCGACGCACTGTGGAGTGGTGAAAACACCAGAAAACGTGTTACTCGCATTAACTAGATCGAAAAGACCGTTCTGGATGATTCTGCATACTTCGGACAGAAGTCTCACCAATATTATCGCAGAAAATGCATATCTCAGCTTGAAACCTTACTAAAATCAAGATGTCGCCGGTTCTGCATATCAAACGCACTGTGGAGTGGTCAATACAGCAGATAACGTGTTTTTCGCATTAAATAGCTCGAAAAGAGCGATCTCGATGATTCTGCATACTTCTGACTGATTCTCACCAAGATTATCATAGAAAATGCATATCTCAGCTGGAAACCCCACGAAAACCAAGATATCGCAGGTTCTGCATATCCGACGCACTGTGGAGTGGTGAAAACACCAGAAAACGTGTTACTCGCATTAACAAGCTCGAAAAGAGCGTTCTGGATGATTCTGCATACTTCTCATAGATGAAACAAAGATTATCGCAGAAAATGCATATCTCAGCTGGAAACCCCACGAAAACCAAGATATCGCCGGTTCTGCATATCAAGCGCACTGTGGAGTGGTGAAAACACCAGAAAACGTGTTTCTCGCATTAACTAGATTGAAAAGAGCGATCTCGATGATTCTGCATACTTCTCATAGATGAAACACCAAGATTATCGCAGAAAATGCATATTTCAGCTGGAAACCCCACGTAAACCAAGTTATGGGCGGCTCTACATATCAAACGCACTGTGGAGTGGTCAAAACACCAGAAAACTTGTTTTTTCGCATTAAATAGCTCGAAACGAGCGATATAGATGATTCTGCATACTTCTGACTGAAGTCTCACCAATATTATCGCAGAAAATGCATATCTCAGCTTGAAACCCGACGAAATCCAAGATGTCGCCGGTTCTGCATAACAAACGCACTGTGGAGTGGTGAAAACAACCAGATAACGTGTTTCTCGCATTAAATAGCTCGAAACGAGCGATCTAGATGATTCTGCATTCTTCTGACTGAAGTCTCATCAAGATTATCGCAGAAAATGCATATCTCAGCTAGAAAACCTCACGAAAACCAAGATGTCGCCGGTTCTGCATATCAAACGCACTGTGGGGTGGTGAAAACACCCGAAAACGTGTTTCTCGCATTAACTAGCTCGAAAAGAGCGTTCTGGATGATTCTGCATACTTCTCATAGATAAAACACCAAGATTATCGCAGGAAATGTATATTTCAGATGGAAACCCCACGAAAACCAAGATATCGCCGGTTCTGCATATCAAACGCCCTGTGGAGTGATGAAAACACCAGATAACGTGTTTCTCGTATTAAATAGCTCGAATAGAGCGATCTCGATGATTCTGCATACTTCTCATAGATGAAACAAAGATTATCGCAGAAAATGCATATCTCAGCTGGAAACCCCACGAAAACCAAGATATCGCCGGTTCTGCATATCAGACGCACTGTGGAGTGGTGAAATCACCAGAAAACGTGTTACTCGCATTAACTAGCTCGAAAAGAGCGTTCTGGATGATTCTGCATACTTCTCATAGATGAAACAAAGATTATCGCAGAAAATGCATATTTCAGCTGGAAACCCCACGAAAACCAAGTTATCGGCGGCTCTACATATCAAACGCACTGTGGAGTGGTCAAAACACCAGAAAACTTGTTTTTTCGCATTAAATAGCTCGAAACATGCGATCTAGATGATTCTGCATACTTCTGACTAAAGTCTCACCAAGATTTTCGCAGAAAATGCATATCTCAGCTGGAAACCCCACGAAAACCAAGATATCGCAGGTTCTGCATATCAGACGCACTGTGGAGTGGTGAAAACACCAGAAAACGTGTTACTCGCATTAACTAGCTCGAAAAGAGCGTTTTGGATGATTCTGCATACTTCTCATAGATGAATCAAAGATTATCGCAGAAAATGCATATCTCAGCTGGAAACCCCACGAAAACCAAGATATCGCCGGTTCTGCATATCAGACGCACTGTGGAGTGGTGAAAACACCAGAAAACGTGTTACTCGCATTAACTAGCTCGAAAAGAGCGTTCTGGATGATTCTGCATACTTCTCATAGATGAAACAAAGATTATCGCAGAAAATGCATATTTCAGCTGGAAACCCCACGAAAACCAAGTTATCGGCGGCTCTACATATCAGACGCACTGTGGAGTGGTGACAACACCAGAAAACGTGTTTCTCGCATTAAATAGCTCGAAAAGAGCGATCTAGATGATTCTGCATACTTCTGACAGAAGACTCACAAAGATTATCGCAGAAAATGCATATTTCTGCTGGAAACACCACGAAAACCAAGTTGTCGGCGGCTCTACATATCATACGCACTGTGGAGTGGTCAAAACACCAGAAAACTTGTTTTTTCGCATTAAATAGCTCGAAACGAGCGATCTAGATGATTCTGCATACTTCTGACTAAAGTCTCACCAAGATTTTCGCAGAAAATGCATATCTCAGCTGGAAACCCCACGAAAACCAAGATATCGCAATTTCTGCATATCAGACGCACTGTGGAGTGGTGAAAACACCAGAAAACGTGTTACTCGCATTAACTAGCTCGAAAAGAGCGTTTTGGATGATTCTGCATACTTCTCATAGATGAATCAAAGATTATCGCAGAAAATGCATATCTCAGCTGGAAACCCCACGAAAACCAAGATATCGCCGGTTCTGCATATCAGACGCACTGTGGAGTGGTGAAAACACCAGAAAACGTGTTACTCGCATTAACTAGCTCGAAATGAGCGTTCTGGATGATTCTGCATACTTCTCATAGATGAAACAAAGATTATCGCAGAAAATGCATATTTCAGCTGGAAACCCCACGAAAACCAAGTTATCGGCGGCTCTACATATCAAACGCACTGTGGAGTGGTCAAAACACCAGAAAACTTGTTTTTTCGCATTAAATAGCTCGAAACGAGCGATCTAGATGATTCTGCATACTTCTGACTAAAGTCTCACCAAGATTTTCGCAGAAAATGCATATCTCAGCTGGAAACCCCACGAAAACCAAGATATCGCAGGTTCTGCATATCAGACGCACTGTGGAGTGGTGAAAACACCAGAAAACGTGTTACTCGCATTAACTAGCTCGAAAAGAGCGTTTTGGATGATTCTGCATACTTCTCATAGATGAATCAAAGATTATCGCAGAAAATGCATATCTCAGCTGGAAACCCCACGAAAACCAAGATATCGCCGGTTCTGCATATCAGACGCACTGTGGAGTGGTGAAAACACCAGAAAACGTGTTACTCGCATTAACTAGCTCGAAAAGAGCGTTCTGGATGATTCTGCATACTTCTCATAGATGAAACAAAGATTATCGCAGAAAATGCATATTTCAGCTGGAAACCCCACGAAAACCAAGTTATCGGCGGCTCTACATATCAAACGCACTGTGGAGTGGTCAAAACACCAGAAAACTTGTTTTTTCGCATTAAATATCTCGAAACGAGCGATCTAGATGATTCTGCATACTTCTGACTAAAGTCTCACCAAGATTTTCGCAGAAAATGCATATCTCAGCTGGAAACCCCACGAAAACCAAGATATCGCAGGTTCTGCATATCAGACGCACAGTGGAGTGGTGAAAACACCAGAAAACGTGTTACTCGCATTAACTAGCTCGAAAAGAGCGTTCTGGATGATTCTGCATACTTCTCATAGCTGAAACAAAGATTATCGCAGAAAATGCATATCTCAGCTTGAAACCCGACCGAAACCAAGATATCTCCGGTTCTGCATATCAAACGCACAGTGGAGTGGTGAAAACACCAGATAGCGAGTTTCTCGCATTAAATAGCTCGAAACGAGCGATCTAGATGATTCTATATACTTCTGACTGAAGTCTCACCAAGATTATCGCAGAAAATGCATATCTCAGCTTGAAACCCGACCGAAACCAAGATATCTCCGTTTCTGCATATCAAACGCACAGTGGAGTGGTGAAAACACCAGATAGCGTGTTTCCCGCATTAAATAGCTCGAAAAGAGCGATCTCGATGATTCTGCATACTTCTGACTGAAGTCTCATCAATATTATCGCAGAAAATGCATATCTCAGCTTGAAACCTCACAAAAATCAAGATATCGCCGGTTCTGCATATCAGACGCACTGTGGAGTGGTGAAAACACCAGAAAACGTGTTACTCGCATTAACTAGATCGAAAAGAGCTTTCTGGATGATTCTACATACTTCTCATAGATGAAACCAAGATTATCGCAGAAAATGCATATTTCAGATGGAAACCCCACGAAAACCAAGTTATCGGCGGCTCTACATATCAAACGCACTGTGGAGTGGTCAAAACACCAGAAAACTTGTTTTTTTGCATTAAATAGCTCGAAACGAGCGATCTAGATGATTCTGCATACTTCTGACTAAAGTCTCACCAAGATTTTCGCAGAAAATGCATATTTCTGCTGGAAACACCACGAAAACCAAGTTATCGGCGGCTCTACATATCAAACGCGCTGTGGAGTGGTCAAAGCACCAGAAAACTTGTTTTTTCGCATTAAATAGCTCGAAACGAGCGATCTAGATGATTCTGCATACTTCTCATAGATGAAACAAAGATTATCGCAGAAAATGCATATCTCAGCTGGAAACCCCACGAAAACCAAGATATCGCCGGTTCTGCATATCAGACGCACTGTGGAGTGGTGAAAACACCAGAAAACGTGTTACTCGCATTAACTAGCTCGAAAAGAGCGTTCTGGATGATTCTGCATACTTCTCATAGATGAAACAAAGATTATCGCAGAAAATGCATATCTCAGCTGGAAACCCCACGAAAACCAAGATACCGCCGGTTCTGCATATCAAACGCCCTGTGGAGTGATGAAAACACCAGATAACGTGTTTCTCGCATTAAATAGCACGAACAGAGCGATCTCGATGATTCTGCATCCTTCTGACAGAAGACTCGCAAAGATTATCGCAGAAAATGCATATCTCAGCTGGAAACCCCACGAAAACCAAGATATCGCATGTTCTGCATATCAGACGCACTGTGGAGTGGTGAAAACACCAGAAAACGTGTTACTCGCATTAACTAGCTCGAAAAGAGCGTTCTGGATGATTCTGCATACTTCTCATAGATGAAACAAAGATTATCGCAGAAAATGCATATCTCTGCTGGAAACCCCACGAAAACCAAGATATCGCCGGTTCTGCATATCAGACGCACTGTGGAGTGGTGAAAACACCAGAAAACGTGTTACTCGCATTAACTATCTCAAAAAGAGCGTTCTGGATGATTCTGCATACTTCTCATAGATGAAACAAAGATTATCGCAGAAAATGCATATTTCAGCTGGAAACCCCACGAAAACCAAGTTATCGGCGGCTCTACATATCAAACGCACTGTGGAGTGGTCAAAACACCAGAAAACTTGTTTTTTCGCATTAAATAGCTCGAAACGAGCGATCTAGATGATTCTGCATACTTCTGACTAAAGTCTCACCAAGATTTTCGCAGAAAATGCATATCTCAGCTGGAAACCCCACGAAAACCAAGATATCGCAGGTTCTGCATATCAGACGCACTGTGGAGTGGTGAAAACACCAGAAAACGTGTTACTCGCATTAACTAGCTCGAAAAGAGCGTTTTGGATGATTCTGCATACTTCTCATAGATGAATCAAAGATTATCGCAGAAAATGCATATCTCAGCTGGAAACCCCACGAAAACCAAGATATCGCCGGTTCTGCATATCAGACGCACTGTGGAGTGGTGATAACACCAGAAAACGTGTTACTCGCATTAACTAGCTCGAAAAGAGCGTTCTGGATGATTCTGCATACTTCTCATAGATGAAACAAAGATTATCGCAGAAAATGCATATTTCAGCTGGAAACCCCACGAAAACCAAGTTATCGGCGGCTCTACATATCAAACGCACTGTGGAGTGGTCAAAACACCAGAAAACTTGTTTTTTCGCATTAAATATCTCGAAATGAGCGATCTAGATGATTCTATATACTTCTGACTGAAGTCTCACCAAGATTATCGCAGAAAATGCATATCTCAGCTTGAAACCTCACGAAAATCAAGATGTCGCCGGTTCTGCATATCAGACGCACTGTGGAGTGGTGACAACACCAGAAACCGTGTTTCTCGCATTAAATAGCTCGAAAAGAGCGATCTAGGTGATTCTGCATACTTCGGACAGAAGTCTCACCAATATCATCGCAGAAAATGCATATCTCAGCTTGAAACCTCACGAAAATCAAGATGTCGCCGGTTCTGCATACCAGACGCACTGTGGAGTGGTGAAAACACCAGAAAACGTGTTACTCGCATTAACTAGCTCGAAAAGAGCGTTCTGGATGTTTCTGCATACTTCTCATAGATGAAACAAAGATTATCGCAGAAAATGCATATCTCAGCTGGAAACCCCACGAAAACCAAGATATCGCCGGTTCTGCATATTAGACGCACTGTGGAGTGGTGAAAACTCTAGAAAACGTGTTACTCGCATTAACTAGCTCGAAAAGAGCGATCTCGATGATTCTGCATACTTCTGACTGAAGTCTCACCAATATTATCGCAGAAAATGCATATCTCAGCTTGAGACCTCACGAAAATCAAGATGTCGCCGGTTCTGCATATCAGACGCACTGTGGAGTGGTGACAACACCAGAAAACGTGTTTCTCGCATTGAATAGCTCGAAAAGAGCGATCTAGATGATTCTGCATACTTCGGACAGAAGTCTCACCAATATTATCGCAGAAAATGCATATCTCAGCTTGAAACCTCACGAAAACCAAGATATCGCCGGTTCTGCATATCAGACGCACTGTGGAGTGGTGAAAACACCAGAAAACGTGTTACTCGTATTAACTAGCTCGAAAAGAGCGTTCTGGATGATTCTGCATACTTCTCATAGATGAAACAAAGATTATCGCAGAAAATGCATATCTCAGCTGGAAACCCCACGAAAACCAAGATATCGCCGGTTCTGCATACCAGACGCACTGTGGAGTGGTGAAAACACCAGAAAACGTGTTACTCGCATTAACTAGCTCGAAAAGAGCGTTCTGGATGTTTCTGCATACTTCTCATAGATGAAACAAAGATTATCGCAGAAAATGCATATCTCAGCTGGAAACCCCACGAAAACCAAGATATCGCCGGTTCTGCATATTAGACGCACTGTGGAGTGGTGAAAACTCTAGAAAACGTGTTACTCGCATTAACTAGCTCGAAAAGAGCGATCTCGATGATTCTGCATACTTCTGACTGAAGTCTCACCAATATTATCGCAGAAAATGCATATCTCAGCTTGAGACCTCACGAAAATCAAGATGTCGCCGGTTCTGCATATCAGACGCACTGTGGAGTGGTGACAACACCAGAAAACGTGTTTCTCGCATTGAATAGCTCGAAAAGAGCGATCTAGATGATTCTGCATACTTCGGACAGAAGTCTCACCAATATTATCGCAGAAAATGCATATCTCAGCTTGAAACCTCACGAAAACCAAGATATCGCCGGTTCTGCATATCAGACGCACTGTGGAGTGGTGAAAACACCAGAAAACGTGTTACTCGTATTAACTAGCTCGAAAAGAGCGTTCTGGATGATTCTGCATACTTCTCATAGATGAAACAAAGATTATCGCAGAAAATGCATATCTCAGCTGGAAACCCCACGAAAACCAAGATATCGCCGGTTCTGCATATCAGACGCACAGTGGAGTGGTGAAAACACCAGAAAACGTGTTACTCGCATTAACTAGCTCGAAAAGAGCGTTCTGGATGATTCTGCATACTTCTCATAGATGAAACAAAGATTATCGCAGAAAATGCATATTTCAGCTGGAAACCCCACGAAAACCAAGTTATCGGCGGCTCTACATATCAAACGCACTGTGGAGTGGTCAAAACACCAGAAAACGTGTTACTCGCATTAACTAGCTCGAAAAGAGCGTTCTGGATGATTCTGCATGCTTCTCATAGATGAAACAAAGATTATCGCAGAAAATGCATATCTCAGCTGGAAACCCCACGAAAACCAAGATATCGCCGGTTCTGCATATCAGACGCACTGTGGAGTGGTGAAAACACTAGAAAACGTGTTACTCGCATTAACTAGCTCGAAAAGTGCGTTCTGGATGATTCTGCATACTTCTCATAGATGAAACAAAGATTATCGCAGAAAATGCATATTTCAGCTGGAAACCCCACGAAAACCAAGTTATCGGCGGCTCTACATATCAAACGCACTGTGGAGTGGCGAAAACACCAGAAAACGTGTTTCTCGCTTTAAGTAGCTCGAAAAGAGCGATCTCGAATAATCTGCATACTTCTGACTGAAGTCTCACCAAGATTATCGCAGAAAATGCATATCTCAGCTTGAAACCTCACGAAAATCAAGATGTCGCCGGTTCTGCATATCAGACGCACAGTGGAGTGGTGAAAACACCAGATAGCGTGTTTCCCGCACTAAATAGCTCGAACAGAGCGATCTCAATGATTCTGCATACTTCTGACAGAAGTCTCACCAATATTATCGCAGAAAATGCATATCTCAGCTTGAAACCTCACGAAAATCAAGATGTCGCCGGTTCTGCATATCAGACGCACTGTGGAGTGGTGAAAACACCAGAAAACGTGTTACTCGCATTAACTAGATCGAATAGAGCGTTCTGGATGATTCTGCATACTTCTCATAGATGAAACAAAGATTAGCGCAGAAAATGCATATTTCAGCTGGAAACCCCACGAAAACCAAGATATCGCCGGTTCTGCATATCAGACGCACAGTGGAGTGGTGAAAACACCAGATAGCGTGTTTCCCGCACTAAATAGCTCGAACAGTGCGATCTCAATGATTCTGCATACTTCTGACTGAAGTCTCACCAATATTATCGCAGAAAATGCATATCTCAGCTTGAAACCTCACGAAAATCAAGATGTCGCCGGTTCTGCATATCAGACGCACTGTGGAGTGGTGAAAACACCAGAAAACGTGTTACTCGCATTAACTAGATCGAATAGAGCGTTCTGGATGATTCTGCATACTTCTCATAGATGAAACAAAGATTAGCGCAGAAAATGCATATTTCAGCTGGAAACCCCACGAAAACCAAGATATCGCCGGTTCTGCATATCAAACGCCCTGTGGAGTGATGAAAACACCAGAAAACGTGTTTCTCGCATTAAATAGCTCGAATAGAGCGATCTCGATGATTCTGCATACTTCTGACTGAAGTCTCACCAAGATTATCGCAGGAAATGCATATCTCAGCTTGAAACCCGACCGAACACCAAGATATCGCCGGTTCTGCATATCAAACGCCCTGTGGAGTGATGAAAACACCAGATAACGTGTTTCTCGCATTAAATAGCTCGAATACAGCGATCTCGATGATTCTGCACACTTCTCATAGATGAAACACCAAGATTATCGCAGAAAATGCATATTTCAGCTGGAAACCCCACGAAAACCAAGTTATCGGCGGATCTGCATATCAAACGCTCTGTGGAGTGGTAAAAACACCAGAAAACTTGTTTTTTCGCATTAAATAGCTCGAAACGAGCGATCTAGATGATTCTGCATACTTCGGACAGAAGTCTCACCAAGATTGCCGCAGAAAATGCATATCTCAGCTTGAAACCTCACGAAAACCAAGTTATCGGCGGCTCTGCATATCTAGCGCACTGTGGAGTGGTCAAAACACCAGATAACGTGTTTCCCGCATTAAATAGCTCGAAATGAGCGATCTCGATGATTCTGCATACTTCTGACTGAAGTCTCACCAATATTATCGCAGAAAATGCATATTTCAGCTGGAAACCCCACGAAAACCGAGTTATCGGCGGCTCTACATATCAAACGTACTGTGGAGTGGCGAAAACACCAGAAAACGTGTTTCTCGCATTAGGTAGCTCGAAAAGAGCGATCTCGATTATTCTGCATACTTCTGACTGAAGTCTCACCAACATTATCGCAGAAAATGCATATCTCAGCTTGAAACCCGACGAAAATAAAGATGTCGCCGGTTCTGCATATCAAACGCACTGTGGAGTGGTGAAAACAACCAGATAACGTGTTTCTCGCATTAAATAGCTCGAAACGAGCGATCTAGATGATTCTGCATACTTCTGACTGAAGTCTCACCAATATTATCGCAGAAAATGCATATCTCAGCTTGAAACCTCACGAAAATCAAGATGTCGCCGGTTCTGCATATCAAACGCACTGTAGAGTGGTGAAAACAACCAGATAACGTGTTTCTCGCATTAAATAGCTGGAAAAGAACGTTCTCGAAGATTCTGCATACTTCTGACAGTTTCTGACCAAGATTATCGTAGAAAATGCATATCTCAGCTTGAATCCCGACGAAAACCAAGATGTCGCCGGTTCTGCATATCAAACGCACTGTGGGGTGGTGAAAACACCAGAAAACGTGTTTCTCGCATTAAATAGCTCGAAACGAGCGATCTAGATGATTCTGCATACTTCTGACAGAAGTCGCACCAAGATTATCGCAGAAAATGCATACCTCAGGATGAAAACCGACGAAAACCAAGATATCGCCGGTTCTGCATATCAAACGCCCTGTGGAGTGATGAAAACACCAGATAACGTGTTTCTCGCATTAAATAGCTCGAATACAGCGATCTCGATGATTCTGCACACTTCTCATAGATGAAACACCAAGATTATCGCAGAAAATGCATATTTCAGCTGGAAACCCCACGAAAACCAAGTTATCGGCGATTCTGCATATCAAACGCTCTGTGGAGTGGTAAAAACACCAGAAAACTTGTTTTTTCGCATTAAATAGCTCGAAACGAGCGATCTAGATGATTCTGCATACTTCGGACAGAAGTCTCACCAAGATTGCCGCAGAAAATGCATATCTCAGCTTGAAACCTCACGAAAACCAAGTTATCGGCGGCTCTGCATATCTAGCGCACTGTGGAGTGGTCAAAACACCAGATAACGTGTTTCCCGCATTAAATAGCTCGAAATGAGCGATCTCGATGATTCTGCATACTTCTGACTGAAGTCTCACCAATATTATCGCAGAAAATGCATATTTCAGCTGGAAACCCCACGAAAACCGAGTTATCGGCGGCTCTACATATCAAACGTACTGTGGAGTGGCGAAAACACCAGGAAACGTGTTTCTCGCATTAAGTAGCTCGAAAAGAGCGATCTCGATTATTCTGCATACTTCTGACTGAAGTCTCACCAACATTATCGCAGAAAATGCATATCTCAGCTTGAAACCCGACGAAAATAAAGATGTCGCCGGTTCTGCATATCAAACGCACTGTGGAGTGGTGAAAACAACCAGATAACGTGTTTCTCGCATTAAATAGCTCGAAACGAGCGAACTAGATGATTCTGCATACTTCTGACAGAAGACTCACCAAGATTATCGCAGAAAATGCATATCTCAGCTTGAAACCTCACGAAAACCAAGTTATCGGCGGCTCTGCATATCTAGCGCATTGTGGAGTGGTCAAAACACCAGATAACGTGTTTCCCGCATTAAATAGCTCGAAATGAGCGATCTCGATGATTCTGCATACTTCTGACTGAAGTCTCACCAATATTATCGCAGAAAATGCATATTTCAGCTGGAAACCTCACGAAAACCGAGTTATCGGCGGCTCTACATATCAAACGTACTGTGGAGTGGCGAAAACACCAGAAAACGTGTTTCTCGCATTAAGTAGCTCGAAAAGAGCGATCTCGATTATTCTGCATACTTCTGACTGAAGTCTCACCAACATTATCGCAGAAAATGCATATCTCAGCTTGAAACCCGACGAAAATAAAGATGTCGCCGGTTCTGCATATCAAACGCACTGTGGAGTGGTGAAAACAACCAGATAACGTGTTTCTCGCATTAAATAGCTCGAAACGAGCGATCTCGATTATTCTGCATACTTCTGACTGAAGTCTCACCAACATTATCGCAGAAAATGCATATCTCAGCTTGAAACCCGACGAAAATAAAGATGTCGCCGGTTCTGCATATCAAACGCACTGTGGGGTGGTGAAAACACCAGATAACGTGTTTCTCGCATTAAATAGCTCGAAACGAGCGATCTAGATGATTCTGCATACTTCTGACTGAAGTCTCACCAATATTATCGCAGAAAATGCATATCTCAGCTTGAAACCTGACCGAAACCAAGGGATCGCCGTTTCTGCATGTCAAACGTACTGTGGAGTGGTGAATACACCAGAAAACGTGTTTCTCGCATTAAATAGCTTGAGAAGAGCGATCTAGATGATTCTGCATACTTCGGACAGAAGTCTTACCAATATTATCGCAGAAAATGCATATCTCAGCTTGAAACCTCACGAAAATCAAGATGTCGCCGGTTCTGCATATCAAACGCACTGTGGAGTTGTGAAAACAACCAGATAACGTGTTTCTCGCATTAAATAGCTCGAAACGAGCGAACAAGATGATTCTGCATACTTCTGACAGAAGTCTCACCAAGATTATCGTTGAAAATGCATATCTCAGCTTGAAACCCGACGAAAATAAAGATATCGGCGGTTCTGCATATCAGACGCACTGTGGAGTGGTGAAAACACCAGAAAACGTGTTACTCGCATTAACTAGATCGAAAAGAGCGTTCTGGATGATTCTGCATACTTCTCATAGATGAAACAAAGATTATCGCAGAAAATGCATATTTCAGCTGGAAACCCCACGAAAATCAAGATGTCGCCGGTTCTGCATATCAAACGCCCTGTGGAGTGATGAAAACACCAGAAAACGTGTTTCTCGCATTAAATAGCTCGAAAAGAGCGATCTAGATGATTCTGCATACTTCGGACAGAAGTCTCACCATTATTATCGCAGAAAATGCATATCTCAGCTTGAAACCTCACGAAAATCAAGATGTCGCCGGTTCTGCATATCAGATGCACTGTGGAGTGGTGAAAACACCAGAAAACGTGTTTCTCGCATTAAATAGCTCGAAACGAGCGATCTAGATGATTCTGCATGCTTCTGACTGAAGTCTCACCAAGATTATCGCAGAAAATGCATATCTCAGCTTGAAACCCGACCGAAACCAAGATATCTCCGGTTCTGCATATCAAACGCACAGTGGAGTGGTGAAAACACCAGATAGCGTGTTTCTCGCATTAACTAGCTCGAAAAGAGCGTTCTAGATGATTCTGCATACTTCTAACAGAAGTCTCACCAAGATTATCGTTGAAAATGCATATCTCAGCTTGAAACCCGACGAAAATAAAGATGTCCCCGGTTCTGCATATCAAACGCACTGTGGAGTTTTGAAAACAACCAGATAACGTGTTTCTCGCATTAAATAGCTTGAAACGAGCGATCTAGGTGATTCTGCATACTTCTGACTGAAGTCTCATCAATATTATCGCAGAAAAGGCATATTTCAGCTGGAAACCCCACGAATACCAAGTTATCGGCGGCTCTACATATCAAACGCACTGTGGAGTGGCGAAAACACCAGAAAACGTGTTTCTCGCATTATATAGCTCGAAAAGAGCGATCTCGATTATTCTGCATACTTCTGACTGAAGTCTCACCAAGATTATCGCAGAAAATGCATATCTCAGCTTGAAACCCCACGAAAACCAAGATATCGCCGGTTCTGCATATCAAACGCCCTGTGGAGTGATGAAAACACCAGATAACTTGTTTCACGCATTAAATAGATCGAATAGAGCGATCTCGATGATTCTGCATACTTCTGACAGAAGACTCACAAAGATTATCGCAGAAAATGCATATTTCTGCTGGAAACCCCACGGAAACCAAGTTATCGGCGGCTCTACATATCAAACGCACTGTGGAGTGGTCAAAACACCAGAAAACTTGTTTTGTCGCATTAAGTAGCTCGAAACGAGCGATCTAGATGATTCTGCATACATCTGACAGAAGTCTCACCAATATTATCGCAGAAAATGAATATCTCAGCTTGAAACCTCACGAAAATCAAGATGTCGCCGGTTCTGCACATCAAACGTACTGTGGAGTGGCGAAAACACCAGAAAACGTGTTACTCGCATTAACTAGATCGAAAAGAGCGTTCTGGATGATTCTGCATACTTCTCATAGATGAAACAAAGATTAGCGCAGAAAATGCATATTTCAGCTGGAAACCCCACGAAAACCAAGATATCGCCGGTTCTGCATATCAAACGCCCTGTGGAGTGATGAAAACACCAGATAACGTGTTTCTCGCATTAAATAGCTCGAATAGAGCGATCTTGACGATTCTGCATTTTTCTGACTGAAGTCTCACCAATATTATCGCAGAAAATGCATATCTCAGCTTGAAACCTCACGAAAATCAAGATGTCGCCGGTTCTGCATATCAGACGCACTGTGGAGTGGTGAAAACACCAGAAAACGTGTTACTCGCATTAACTAGATCGAAATGAGCGATCTCGATGATTCTGCATACTTCTGACTGAAGTCTCACCAATATTATCGCAGAAAATGCATATTTCAGCTGGAAACCCCACGAAAACCGAGTTATCGGCGGCTCTACATATCAAACGTACTGTGGAGTGGCGAAAACACCAGAAAACGTGTTTCTCGCATTAAATAGCTCGAAACGAGCGATCTAGATGATTCTGCATACTTCTGACTGAAGTCTCACCAATATTATCGCAGAAAATGCATATCTCAGCTTGAAACCTCACGAAAATCAAGATGTCGCCGGTTCTGCATATCAAACGCACTGTAGAGTGGTGAAAACAACCAGATAACGTGTTTCTCGCATTAAATAGCTGGAAAAGAACGTTCTCGAAGATTCTGCATACTTCTGACAGTTTCTGACCAAGATTATCGTAGAAAATGCATATCTCAGCTTGAATCCCGACGAAAACCAAGATGTCGCCGGTTCTGCATATCAAACGCACTGTGGGGTGGTGAAAACACCAGAAAACGTGTTTCTCGCATTAAATAGCTCGAAACGAGCGATCTAGATGATTCTGCATACTTCTGACAGAAGTCGCACCAAGATTATCGCAGAAAATGCATACCTCAGGATGAAAACCGACGAAAACCAAGATATCGCCGGTTCTGCATATCAAACGCCCTGTGGAGTGATGAAAACACCAGATAACGTGTTTCTCGCATTAAATAGCTCGAATACAGCGATCTCGATGATTCTGCACACTTCTCATAGATGAAACACCAAGATTATCGAAGAAAATGCATATTTCTGCTGGAAACCCCACGGAAACCAAGTTATCGGCGGCTCTACATATCAAACGCACTGTGGAGTGGTCAAAACACCAGAAAACTTGTTTTGTCGCATTAAGTAGCTCGAAACGAGCGATCTAGATGATTCTGCATACATCTGACAGAAGTCTCACCAATATTATCGCAGAAAATGAATATCTCAGCTTGAAACCTCACGAAAATCAAGATGTCGCCGGTTCTGCACATCAAACGTACTGTGGAGTGGCGAAAACACCAGAAAACGTGTTACTCGCATTAACTAGATCGAAAAGAGCGTTCTGGATGATTCTGCATACTTCTCATAGATGAAACAAAGATTAGCGCAGAAAATGCATATTTCAGCTGGAAACCCCACGAAAACCAAGATATCGCCGGTTCTGCATATCAAACGCCCTGTGGAGTGATGAAAACACCAGATAACGTGTTTCTCGCATTAAATAGCTCGAATAGAGCGATCTTGACGATTCTGCATTTTTCTGACTGAAGTCTCACCAATATTATCGCAGAAAATGCATATCTCAGCTTGAAACCTCACGAAAATCAAGATGTCGCCGGTTCTGCATATCAGACGCACTGTGGAGTGGTGAAAACACCAGAAAACGTGTTACTCGCATTAACTAGATCGAAATGAGCGATCTCGATGATTCTGCATACTTCTGACTGAAGTCTCACCAATATTATCGCAGAAAATGCATATTTCAGCTGGAAACCCCACGAAAACCGAGTTATCGGCGGCTCTACATATCAAACGTACTGTGGAGTGGCGAAAACACCAGAAAACGTGTTTCTCGCATTAAATAGCTCGAAACGAGCGATCTAGATGATTCTGCATACTTCTGACTGAAGTCTCACCAATATTATCGCAGAAAATGCATATCTCAGCTTGAAACCTCACGAAAATCAAGATGTCGCCGGTTCTGCATATCAAACGCACTGTAGAGTGGTGAAAACAACCAGATAACGTGTTTCTCGCATTAAATAGCTGGAAAAGAACGTTCTCGAAGATTCTGCATACTTCTGACAGTTTCTGACCAAGATTATCGTAGAAAATGCATATCTCAGCTTGAATCCCGACGAAAACCAAGATGTCGCCGGTTCTGCATATCAAACGCACTGTGGGGTGGTGAAAACACCAGAAAACGTGTTTCTCGCATTAAATAGCTCGAAACGAGCGATCTAGATGATTCTGCATACTTCTGACAGAAGTCGCACCAAGATTATCGCAGAAAATGCATACCTCAGGATGAAAACCGACGAAAACCAAGATATCGCCGGTTCTGCATATCAAACGCCCTGTGGAGTGATGAAAACACCAGATAACGTGTTTCTCGCATTAAATAGCTCGAATACAGCGATCTCGATGATTCTGCACACTTCTCATAGATGAAACACCAAGATTATCGCAGAAAATGCATATTTCAGCTGGAAACCCCACGAAAACCAAGTTATCGGCGGATCTGCATATCAAACGCTCTGTGGAGTGGTAAAAACACCAGAAAACTTGTTTTTTCGCATTAAATAGCTCGAAACGAGCGATCTAGATGATTCTGCATACTTCGGACAGAAGTCTCACCAAGATTGCCGCAGAAAATGCATATCTCAGCTTGAAACCTCACGAAAACCAAGTTATCGGCGGCTCTGCATATCTAGCGCACTGTGGAGTGGTCAAAACACCAGATAACGTGTTTCCCGCATTAAATAGCTCGAAATGAGCGATCTCGATGATTCTGCATACTTCTGACTGAAGTCTCACCAATATTATCGCAGAAAATGCATATTTCAGCTGGAAACCCCACGAAAACCGAGTTATCGGCGGCTCTACATATCAAACGTACTGTGGAGTGGCGAAAACACCAGAAAACGTGTTTCTCGCATTAAGTAGCTCGAAAAGAGCGATCTCGATTATTCTGCATACTTCTGACTGAAGTCTCACCAACATTATCGCAGAAAATGCATATCTCAGCTTGAAACCCGACGAAAATAAAGATGTCGCCGGTTCTGCATATCAAACGCACTGTGGAGTGGTGAAAACAACCAGATAACGTGTTTCTCGCATTAAATAGCTCGAAACGAGCGAACTAGATGATTCTGCATACTTCTGACAGAAGACTCACCAAGATTATCGCAGAAAATGCATATCTCAGCTTGAAACCTCACGAAAACCAAGTTATCGGCGGCTCTGCATATCTAGCGCATTGTGGAGTGGTCAAAACACCAGATAACGTGTTTCCCGCATTAAATAGCTCGAAATGAGCGATCTCGATGATTCTGCATACTTCTGACTGAAGTCTCACCAATATTATCGCAGAAAATGCATATTTCAGCTGGAAACCTCACGAAAACCGAGTTATCGGCGGCTCTACATATCAAACGTACTGTGGAGTGGCGAAAACACCAGAAAACGTGTTTCTCGCATTAAGTAGCTCGAAAAGAGCGATCTCGATTATTCTGCATACTTCTGACTGAAGTCTCACCAACATTATCGCAGAAAATGCATATCTCAGCTTGAAACCCGACGAAAATAAAGATGTCGCCGGTTCTGCATATCAAACGCACTGTGGAGTGGTGAAAACAACCAGATAACGTGTTTCTCGCATTAAATAGCTCGAAACGAGCGATCTCGATTATTCTGCATACTTCTGACTGAAGTCTCACCAACATTATCGCAGAAAATGCATATCTCAGCTTGAAACCCGACGAAAATAAAGATGTCGCCGGTTCTGCATATCAAACGCACTGTGGGGTGGTGAAAACACCAGATAACGTGTTTCTCGCATTAAATAGCTCGAAACGAGCGATCTAGATGATTCTGCATACTTCTGACTGAAGTCTCACCAATATTATCGCAGAAAATGCATATCTCAGCTTGAAACCTGACCGAAACCAAGGGATCGCCGTTTCTGCATGTCAAACGTACTGTGGAGTGGTGAATACACCAGAAAACGTGTTTCTCGCATTAAATAGCTTGAGAAGAGCGATCTAGATGATTCTGCATACTTCGGACAGAAGTCTTACCAATATTATCGCAGAAAATGCATATCTCAGCTTGAAACCTCACGAAAATCAAGATGTCGCCGGTTCTGCATATCAAACGCACTGTGGAGTTGTGAAAACAACCAGATAACGTGTTTCTCGCATTAAATAGCTCGAAACGGGCGAACAAGATGATTCTGCATACTTCTGACAGAAGTCTCACCAAGATTATCGTTGAAAATGCATATCTCAGCTTGAAACCCGACGAAAATAAAGATGTCGGCGGTTCTGCATATCAGACGCACTGTGGAGTGGTGAAAACACCAGAAAACGTGTTACTCGCATTAACTAGATCGAAAAGAGCGTTCTGGATGATTCTGCATACTTCTCATAGATGAAACAAAGATTATCGCAGAAAATGCATATTTCAGCTGGAAACCCCACGAAAATCAAGATGTCGCCGGTTCTGCATATCAAACGCCCTGTGGAGTGATGAAAACACCAGAAAACGTGTTTCTCGCATTAAATAGCTCGAAAAGAGCGATCTAGATGATTCTGCATACTTCGGACAGAAGTCTCACCATTATTATCGCAGAAAATGCATATCTCAGCTTGAAACCTCACGAAAATCAAGATGTCGCCGGTTCTGCATATCAGATGCACTGTGGAGTGGTGAAAACACCAGAAAACGTGTTTCTCGCATTAAATAGCTCGAAACGAGCGATCTAGATGATTCTGCATGCTTCTGACTGAAGTCTCACCAAGATTATCGCAGAAAATGCATATCTCAGCTTGAAACCCGACCGAAACCAAGATATCTCCGGTTCTGCATATCAAACGCACAGTGGAGTGGTGAAAACACCAGATAGCGTGTTTCTCGCATTAACTAGCTCGAAAAGAGCGTTCTAGATGATTCTGCATACTTCTAACAGAAGTCTCACCAAGATTATCGTTGAAAATGCATATCTCAGCTTGAAACCCGACGAAAATAAAGATGTCCCCGGTTCTGCATATCAAACGCACTGTGGAGTTTTGAAAACAACCAGATAACGTGTTTCTCGCATTAAATAGCTTGAAACGAGCGATCTAGGTGATTCTGCATACTTCTGACTGAAGTCTCATCAATATTATCGCAGAAAAGGCATATTTCAGCTGGAAACCCCACGAATACCAAGTTATCGGCGGCTCTACATATCAAACGCACTGTGGAGTGGCGAAAACACCAGAAAACGTGTTTCTCGCATTATATAGCTCGAAAAGAGCGATCTCGATTATTCTGCATACTTCTGACTGAAGTCTCACCAAGATTATCGCAGAAAATGCATATCTCAGCTTGAAACCCCACGAAAACCAAGATATCGCCGGTTCTGCATATCAAACGCCCTGTGGAGTGATGAAAACACCAGATAACTTGTTTCACGCATTAAATAGATCGAATAGAGCGATCTCGATGATTCTGCATACTTCTGACAGAAGACTCACAAAGATTATCGCAGAAAATGCATATTTCTGCTGGAAACCCCACGGAAACCAAGTTATCGGCGGCTCTACATATCAAACGCACTGTGGAGTGGTCAAAACACCAGAAAACTTGTTTTGTCGCATTAAGTAGCTCGAAACGAGCGATCTAGATGATTCTGCATACATCTGACAGAAGTCTCACCAATATTATCGCAGAAAATGCATATCTCAGCTTGAAACCTCACGAAAATCAAGATGTCGCCGGTTCTGCACATCAAACGTACTGTGGAGTGGCGAAAACACCAGAAAACGTATTTCTCGATTTAAGTAGCTCGAAAAGAGCGTTCTCGATGATTCCGCATGCTTCTCATAGATGAAACAACAAGATTATTCCCGAAAATGAATATCTCATCTGGAAACCCCACGAAAACCAAGTTATCGGCGGCTCTGCATATCTAACGCACTGTGGTGTGGTCAAAACACCAGATAATGTGTTTCCAACATTAAATAGCTCGAAAAGAGCGATCTCGATGATTCTGCATACTTCTGACAGAAGTCTCACCAATATTATCGCAGAAAATGCATATCTCAGCTAGAAACCTCACGAAAACCAAGATGTCGCCGGTTCTGCATATCAAACGCACTGTGGAATGTTGAAAACACTAGAAAACGTGTTTCTCGCATTAACTAGCTCGAAAAGAGAGTTCTCGATGATTCTGCATACTTCTCAAAGATGAAACACCAAGATTATCGCAAAAAATGCATATTTCAGCTGGAAACCCCACGAAAACCAAGTTATCGGTGGCTCTACATATAAAACGCACTGTGGAGTGGTCAAAACACCAGATAACGTGCTTCTCGCATTATATAGCTCGAAAAGAGTGATCTAGATGATTCTGCTTACTTCTGACTGAAGTCTCACCAATATTATCGCAGAAAATGCATATCTCAGCTTGAAACCTCACGAAAATCAAGATGTCGCCGGTTCTGCACATCAAACGTACTGTGGAGTGGCGAAAACACCAGAAAACGTATTTCTCGATTTAAGTAGCTCGAAAAGAGCGTTCTCGATGATTCTGCATGCTTCTCATAGATGAAACAACAAGATTATTCCCGAAAATGAATATCTCATCTGGAAACCCCACGAAAACCAAGTTATCGGCGGCTCTGCATATCAAACGCACTGTGGAGTGGTGAAAACACCAGATAACGTGTTTCTCGCACTAAATAGCTCGAAAAGAGCGATCTCGATGGTTCTGCAGACTTCTGACAGCATTCGCACCAAGATTATCGCAGAAAATGTATACCTCAGGATGAAAACCGACGAAAACCAAGATGTCGCCGGTTCTGCATATCAAACGCACAGTGGGGTGGTGAAAACACCAGAAAACGTGTTTCTCGCATTAAATAGCTCGAAACGAGCGATCTAGATGATTCTGCATACTTCTGACTGAAGTGTCACCAAAATTATCGCAGAAAATGCATATCTCAGCTTGAAACCCGACCGAAACCAAGATATCTCCGGTTGTGCATATCAAGCGCACTGTGGGGTGGTCAAAACACCAGATAACGTGTTCCTCGCATTAAATAGCTCGAATAGAGCGATCTCGATGATTCTGCATACTTCTGACAGAAGACTCACCAAGATTATCGCAGAAAATGCATATTTCAGCTGGAAACCCCACGAAAACCAAGTTATCGGCGGCTCTACATATCAAACGCACTGTGGAGTGGTCAAAACACCAGAAAACTTTTTTTTTCGCATTAAATATCTCGAAAGGTGCGATCTAGATGATTCTGCAAACTTCTGACTGAAGTCTCACCAATATTATCGCAGAAAATGCATATCTCAGCTTGAAACCCGACGAAAACCAAGATGTCGCATGTTATGCATATCAAACGACCTGTGGAGTGGTCAAAACACCAGATAACGTGTTTCTCGCATTAAATAGCTCGAAAAGAGCGATATCGATGATTCTGCACACTTCGGAAAGAAGTCTCACCAATATTATCGCAGAAAATGAATATCTCAGCTTGAACCCCACCGAAAACCAAGATGTCGCCGGTTCTGCATTTCAAACGCACTGTGGGGTGGTGAAAACACCAGAAAACGTGTTTCTCGCATTAAATAGCTCGAAACGAGCGATCTAGATGATTCTGCATACTTCTGACAGAAGACTCACCAAGATTATCGCAGAAAATGCATATCTCAGCTAGAAACCTCACGAAAATCAAGATGTCGCCGGTTCTGCATATCAAACGCACTGTGGGGTGGTGAAAACACCAGAAAACGTGTTTCTCGCATTAAGTAGCTCGAAACGAGCGATCTAGATGATTCTGCATACTTCTGACAGAAGACTCACCAAGATTATCGCAGAAAATGCATATCTCAGCTTGAAACCCGACCGAAACCAAGATATCTCCGGTTGTGCATATCAAGCGCACTGTGGGGTGGTCAAAACACCAGATAACGTGTTCCTCGCATTAAATAGCTCGAATAGAGCGATCTCGATGATTCTGCATACTTCTGACAGAAGACTCACCAAGATTATCGCAGAATATGCATATTTCAGCTGGAAACCCCACGAAAACCAAGTTATCGGCGGCTCTACATATCAAACGCACCGTGGAGTGGTCAAAACACCAGAAAACTTTTTTTTTCGCATTAAATATCTCGAAAGGTGCGATCTAGATGATTCTGCAAACTTCTGACTGAAGTCTCACCAATATTATCGCAGAAAATGCATATCTCAGCTAGAAACCCGACGAAAACCAAGATGTCGCATGTTATGCATATCAAACGACCTGTGGAGTGGTCAAAACACCAGATAACGTGTTTCTCGCATTAAATAGCTCGAAAAGAGCGATATCGATGATTCTGCACACTTTGGAAAGAAGTCTCACCAATATTATCGCAGAAAATGAATATCTCAGCTTGAACCCCACCGAAAACCAAGATGTCGCCGGTTCTGCATATCAAACGCACTGTGGGGTGGTGAAAACACCAGAAAACGTGTTTCTAGCATTAAATAGCTCGAAACGAGCGATCTAGATGATTCTGCATACTTCTGACAGAAGACTCACCAAGATTATCGCAGAAAATGCATATCTCAGCTAGAAACCTCACGAAAATCAAGATGTCGCCGGTTCTGCATATCAAACGCACTGTGGAGTGGTGAAAACAACCAGATAACGTGTTTCTCGCATTAAATAGCTCGAAAAGTGCGATCTAGATGATTCTGCATACTTCTGACTGAAGTCTCACCAATATTATCGCAGAAAATGCATATCACAGCTTGAAACCCGACGAAAACCAAGATGTCGCCGGTTATGCATATCAAACGACCTGTGGAGTGGTCAAAACACCAGATAACGTGTTTCTCACATTAAATAGCTCGAAAAGAGCGATATCGATGATTCTGCAAACTTCGGAGAGAAGTCTCACCAATATTATCGCAGAAAATGAATATCTCAGCTTGAACCCCACCGAAAACCAAGATGTCGCCGGTTCTGCATATCAAACGCACTGTGGGGTGGTGAAAACACCAGAAAACGTGTTTCTCGCATTAAATAGCTCGAAAGGTGCGATCTAGATGATTCTGCATACTTCTGACTGAAGTCTCTCCAATATTATCGCAGAAAATGCGTATCTCAGCTTGAAACCCGACGAAAACCTAGATGTCGCCGGTTATGCATATCAAACGACCTGTGGAGTGGTCAAAACACCAGATAATGTGTTTCTCGCATTAAATAGCTCGAAAAGAGCGATATCGATGATTCTGCACACTTCGGACAGAAGTCTCACCAATATTATCGCAGAAAATGAATATCTCAGCTTGAACCCCACCGAAAACCAAGATGTCGCCGGTTCTGCATATCAAACGTACTGTGGAGTGGTGAAAACACCAGAAAACGTGTTACTCGCATTAACTAGCTCGAAAAGAGCGTTCTGGATGATTCTGCATACTTCTGACTGAAGTGTCACCAAAATTATCGCAGAAAATGCATATCTCAGCTTGAAACACGACCGAAACCAAGATATCTCCGGTTGTGCATATCAAGCGCACTGTGGGGTGGTCAAAACACCAGATAACGTGTACCTCGCATTAAATAGCTCGAATAGAGCGATCTCGATGATTCTGCATACTTCTGACAGAAGACTCACCAAGATTATCGCAGAAAATGCATATTTCAGCTGGAAACCCCACGAAAACCAAGTTATCGGCGGCTCTACATATCAAACGCACTGTGGAGTGGTCAAAACACCAGAAAACTTTTTTTTTCGCATTAAATAGCTCGAAAGGTGCGATCTAGATGATTCTGCTAACTTCTGACTGAAGTCTCACCAATATTATCGCAGAAAATGCATATCTCAGCTTGAAACCCGACGAAAACCAAGATGTCGCATGTTATGCATATCAAACGACCTGTGGAGTGGTCAAAACACCAGATAACGTGTTTCTCGCATTAAATAGCTCGAAAAGAGCGATATCGATGATTCTGCACACTTCGGAAAGAAGTCTCACCAATATTATCGCAGAAAATGAATATCTCAGCTTGAAACCCGACCGAAACCAAGATATCTCCGGTTCTGCATATCAAACGCACAGTGGAGTGGTGAAAACACCAGATAGCGTGTTTCTCGCATTAACTAGCTCGAAAAGAGCGTTCTAGATGATTCTGCATACTTCTAACAGAAGTCTCACCAAGATTATCGTTGAAAATGCATATCTCAGCTTGAAACCCGACGAAAATAAAGATGTCCCCGGTTCTGCATATCAAACGCACTGTGGAGTTTTGAAAACAACCAGATAACGTGTTTCTCGCATTAAATAGCTTGAAACGAGCGATCTAGGTGATTCTGCATACTTCTGACTGAAGTCTCATCAATATTATCGCAGAAAAGGCATATTTCAGCTGGAAACCCCACGAATACCAAGTTATCGGCGGCTCTACATATCAAACGCACTGTGGAGTGGCGAAAACACCAGAAAACGTGTTTCTCGCATTATATAGCTCGAAAAGAGCGATCTCGATTATTCTGCATACTTCTGACTGAAGTCTCACCAAGATTATCGCAGAAAATGCATATCTCAGCTTGAAACCCCACGAAAACCAAGATATCGCCGGTTCTGCATATCAAACGCCCTGTGGAGTGATGAAAACACCAGATAACTTGTTTCTCGCATTAAATAGATCGAATAGAGCGATCTCGATGATTCTGCATACTTCTGACAGAAGACTCACAAAGATTATCGCAGAAAATGCATATTTCTGCTGGAAACCCCACGGAAACCAAGTTATCGGCGGTTCTACATATCAAACGCACTGTGGAGTGGTCAAAACACCAGAAAACTTGTTTTGTCGCATTAAGTAGCTCGAAACGAGCGATCTAGATGATTCTGCATACATCTGACAGAAGTCTCACCAATATTATCGCAGAAAATGCATATCTCAGCTTGAAACCTCACGAAAATCAAGATGTCGCCGGTTCTGCACATCAAACGTACTGTGGAGTGGCGAAAACACCAGAAAACGTATTTCTCGATTTAAGTAGCTCGAAAAGAGCGTTCTCGATGATTCTGCATGCTTCTCATAGATGAAACAACAAGATTATTCCCGAAAATGAATATCTCATCTGGAAACCCCACGAAAACCAAGTTATCGGCGGCTCTGCATATCTAACGCACTGTGGTGTGGTCAAAACACCAGATAATGTGTTTCCAACATTAAATAGCTCGAAAAGAGCGATCTCGATGATTCTGCATACTTCTGACAGAAGTCTCACCAATATTATCGCAGAAAATGCATATCTCAGCTAGAAACCTCACGAAAACCAAGATGTCGCCGGTTCTGCATATCAAACGCACTGTGGAATGTGGAAAACACTAGAAAACGTGTTTCTCGCATTAACTAGCTCGAAAAGAGAGTTCTCGATGATTCTGCATACTTCTCAAAGATGAAACACCAAGATTATCGCAGAAAATGCATATTTCAGCTGGAAACCCCACGAAAACCAAGTTATCGGTGGCTCTACATATAAAACGCACTGTGGAGTGGTCAAAACACCAGATAACGTGCTTCTCGCATTATATAGCTCGAAAAGAGTGATCTAGATGACTCTGCTTACTTCTGACTGAAGTCTCACCAATATTATCGCAGAAAATGCATATCTCTGCTTGAAACCTCACGAAAATCAAGATGTCGCCGGTTCTGCACATCAAACGTACTGTGGAGTGGCGAAAACACCAGAAAACGTATTTCTCGATTTAAGTAGCTCGAAAAGAGCGTTCTCGATGATTCTGCATGCTTCTCATAGATGAAACAACAAGATTATTCCCGAAAATGAATATCTCATCTGGAAACCCCACGAAAACCAAGTTATCGGCGGCTCTGCATATCAAACGCACTGTGGAGTGGTGAAAACACCAGATAACGTGTTTCTCGCACTAAATAGCTCGAAAAGAGCGATCTCGATGGTTCTGCATACTTCTGACAGCATTCGCACCAAGATTATCGCAGAAAATGTATACCTCAGGATGAAAACCGACGAAAACCAAGATGTCGCCGGTTCTGCATATCAAACGCACAGTGGGGTGGTGAAAACACCAGAAATCGTGTTTCTCGCATTAAATAGCTCGAAACGAGCGATCTAGATGATTCTGCATACTTCTGACTGAAGTGTCACCAAAATTATCGCAGAAAATGCATATCTCAGCTTGAAACCCGACCGAAACCAAGATATCTCCGGTTGTGCATATCAAGCGCACTGTGGGGTGGTCAAAACACCAGATAACGTGTTCCTCGCATTAAATAGCTCGAATAGAGCGATCTCGATGATTCTGCATACTTCTGACAGAAGACTCACCAAGATTATCGCAGAAAATGCATATTTCAGCTGGAAACCCCACGAAAACCAAGTTATCGGCGGCTCTACATATCAAACGCACTGTGGAGTGGTCAAAACACCAGAAAACTTTTTTTTTCGCATTAAATATCTCGAAAGGTGCGATCTAGATGATTCTGCAAACTTCTGACTGAAGTCTCACCAATATTATCGCAGAAAATGCATATCTCAGCTTGAAACCCGACGAAAACCAAGATGTCGCATGTTATGCATATCAAACGACCTGTGGAGTGGTCAAAACACCAGATAACGTGTTTCTCGCATTAAATAGCTCGAAAAGAGCGATATCGATGATTCTGCACACTTCGGAAAGAAGTCTCACCAATATTATCGCAGAAAATGAATATCTCAGCTTGAACCCCACCGAAAACCAAGATGTCGCCGGTTCTGCATTTCAAACGCACTGTGGGGTGGTGAAAACACCAGAAAACGTGTTTCTCGCATTAAATAGCTCGAAACGAGCGATCTAGATGATTCTGCATACTTCTGACAGAAGACTCACCAAGATTATCGCAGAAAATGCATATCTCAGCTAGAAACCTCACGAAAATCAAGATGTCGCCGGTTCTGCATATCAAACGCACTGTGGGGTGGTGAAAACACCAGAAAACGTGTTTCTCGCATTAAATAGCTCGAAACGAGCGATCTAGATGATTCTGCATACTTCTGACAGAAGACTCACCAAGATTATCGCAGAAAATGCATATCTCAGCTTGAAACCCGACCGAAACCAAGATATCTCCGGTTGTGCATATCAAGCGCACTGTGGGGTGGTCAAAACACCAGATAACGTGTTCCTCGCATTAAATAGCTCGAATAGAGCGATCTCGATGATTCTGCATACTTCTGACAGAAGACTCACCAAGATTATCGCAGAATATGCATATTTCAGCTGGAAACCCCACGAAAACCATGTTATCGGCGGCTCTACATATCAAACGCACCGTGGAGTGGTCAAAACACCAGATAACGTGTTTCTCGCATTAAATAGCTCGAAAAGAGCGATATCGATGATTCTGCATACTTCTGACTGAAGTCTCACCAATATTATCGCAGAAAATGCATATCTGAGCTTGAAACCCGACGAAAACCTAGATGTCGCCGGTTATGCATATCAAACGACCTGTGGAGTGATCAAAACACCAGATAACGTGTTTCTCGCATGACATAGCTCGAAAAGAGCGATATCGATGATTCTGCATACTTCGGACAGAAGTCTCACCAATATTATCGCAGAAAATGCATATCTCAGCTAGAAACCTCACGAAAACCAAGATATCGCCGGTTCTGCATTTCAAACGCCCTGTGGAGTGGTGAAAACACCAGAAAGCGTGTTACTAGCATTAACTAGCTCGAAAAGAGCGTTCGGGATGATTCTGCATAATTCTCATAGATGAAACACAAAGATTATCGCAGAAAATGCATATTTCAGCTGGAAACCCCACGAACACCAAGTTATCGGCTGCTCTACATATCATACGCACTGTGGTGTGGTGGAAACACCAGAAAATGTGTTTCTCGCAGTAAATAGCTCGAAAAGAGCGATCTAGATGATTCTGCATACTTCTGACAGAAGACTCACCAAGATTATCGCAGAAAATGCATATCTCAGCTGAAAACCCCACGAAAACCAAGATATCGCCGGTTCTGCATATCAGACGCACTGTGGAGTGGTGAAAACACCAGAAAACGTGTTACTCGCATTAACTAGCACGAAAAGAGCGTTCTGGATGATTCTGCATACTTCTCATAGATGAAACACCAAGATTATCGCAGAAAATGCATATCTCAGCTAGAAACCTCACGAAAACCAAGATATCGCCGGTTCTGCATTTCAAACGCCCTGTGGAGTGGTGAAAACACCAGAAAACGTGTTACTAGCATTAACTAACTCGAAAAGAGCGTTCGGGATGATTCTGCATAATTCTCATAGATGAAACACTAAGATTATCGCAGAAAATGCATATTTCAGCTGGAAACCCCACGAAAACCAAGTTATCGGCGGCTCTACATATCAAACGCACTGTGGAGTGGTCAAAACACCGGAAAACTTGTTTTTTCTAATTAAATAGCGCGAAACGAGCGATCTAGATGATTCTGCATACTTCTGACCAAAGTCTCACCAAGATTATCGCAGAAAATGCATATTTCACCTGGAAACCCCACGAAAACCAAGATATCGCCGGTTCTGCATATCAAACGCCCTGTGGGGTGGTGAAAACACCAGAAAACATGTTTCTCGCATTAACTAGCTCGAAAAGAGCGATCTCGATGATTCTAAATACTTCTCATAGATGAAACACCAAGATTATCGCAGAAAATGCATATTTCTGCTGGAAACCCCTCGAAAACCAAGATATCTCCGGTTGTGCATATCAAGCGCACTGTGGGGTGGTCAAAACACCAGATAACGTGTTCCTCGCATTAAATAGCTCGAATAGAGCGATCTCGATGATTCTGCATACTTCTGACAGAAGACTCACCAAGATTATCGCAGAAAATGCATATTTCAGCTGGAAACCCCACGAAAACCAAGTTATCGGCGGCTCTACATATCAAACGCACTGTGGAGTGGTCAAAACACCAGAAAACTTTTTTTTTCGCATTAAATATCTCGAAAGGTGCGATCTAGATGATTCTGCAAACTTCTGACTGAAGTCTCACCAATATTATCGCAGAAAATGCATATCTCAGCTTGAAACCCGACGAAAACCAAGATGTCGCATGTTATGCATATCAAACGACCTGTGGAGTGGTCAAAACACCAGAAAACGTGTTTCTCGCATTAAATAACTCGAAACGAGCGATCTAGATGATTCTGCATACTTCTGACAGAAGACTCACCAAGATTATCGCAGAAAATGCATATCTCAGCTAGAAACCTCACGAAAATCAAGATGTCGCCGGTTCTGCATATCAAACGCACTGTGGGGTGGTGAAAACACCAGAAAACGTGTTTCTCGCATTAAATAGCTCGAAACGAGCGATCTAGATGATTCTGCATACTTCTGACAGAAGACTCACCAAGATTATCGCAGAAAATGCATATCTCAGCATGAAACCCGACCGAAACCAAGATATCTCAGTTTGTGCATATCAAGCGCACTGTGGGGTGGTCAAAACACCAGATAACGTGTTCCTCGCATTAAATAGCTCGAATAGAGCGATCTCGATGATTCTGCATACTTCTGACAGAAGACTCACCAAGATTATCGCAGAAAATGCATATTTCAGCTGGAAACCCCACGAAAACCAAGTTATCGGCGGCTCTGCATATCAAACGCACTGTGGAGTGGTCAAAACACCAGAAAACTTTTTTTTTCGCATTAAAAATCTCGAAAGGTGCGATCTAGATGATTCTGCAAACTTCTGACTGAAGTCTCACCAATATTATCGCAGAAAATGCATATCTCAGCTTGAAACCCGACGAAAACCAAGATGTCGCATGTTATGCATATCAAACGACCTGTGGAGTGGTCAAAACACCAGATAACGTGTTTCTCGCATTAAATAGCTCGAAAAGAGCGATATCGATGATTCTGCACACTTCGGAAAGAAGTCTCACAATATTATCGCAGAAAATGAATATCTCAGCTTGAACCCCACCGAAAACCAAGATGTCGCCGGTTCTGCATATCAAACGCACTGTGGGGTGGTGAAAACACCAGAAAACGTGTTTCTCGCATTAAATAGCTCGAAACGAGCGATCTAGATGATTCTGCATACTTCTGACAGAAGACTCACCAAGATTATCGCAGAAAATGCATATCTCAGCTAGAAACCTCACGAAAATCAAGATGTCGCCGGTTCTGCATATCAAACGCACTGTGGGGTGGTGAAAACACCAGAAAACGTGTTTCTCGCATTAAATAGCTCGAAACGAGCGATCTAGATGATTCTGCATACTTCTGACAGAAGACTCACCAAGATTATCGCAGAAAATGCATATCTCAGCTAGAAACCTCACGAAAATCAAGATGTCGCCGGTTCTGCATATCAAACGCACTGTGGAGTGGTGAAAACAACCAGATAACGTGTTTCTCGCATTAAATAGCTCGAAAAGTGCGATCTAGATGATTCTGCATACTTCTGACTGAAGTCTCACCAATATTATCGCAGAAAATGCATATCTCAGCTTGAAACCCGACGAAAACCAAGATGTCGCCGGTTATGCATATCAAACGACCTGTGGAGTGGTGAAAACACCAGAAAACGTGTTTCTCGCATTAAATAGCTCGAAACGAGCGATCTAGATGATTCTGCATACTTCTGACAGAAGACTCACCAAGATTATCGCAGAAAATGCATATCTCAGCATGAAACCCGACCGAAACCAAGATATCTCAGTTTGTGCATATCAAGCGCACTGTGGGGTGGTCAAAACACCAGATAACGTGTTCCTCGCATTAAATAGCTCGAATAGAGCGATCTCGATGATTCTGCATACTTCTGACAGAAGACTCACCAAGATTATCGCAGAAAATGCATATTTCAGCTGGAAACCCCACGAAAACCAAGTTATCGGCGGCTCTGCATATCAAACGCACTGTGGAGTGGTCAAAACACCAGAAAACTTTTTTTTTCGCATTAAATAGCTCGAAACGAGCGATCTAGATGATTCTGCAAACTTCGGAGAGAAATCTCACCAATATTATCGCAGAAAATGAATATCTCAGCTTGAGCCCCACCGAAAACCAAGATGTCGCCGGTTCTGCATATCAAACGCACTGTGGGGTGGTGATAACACCAGAAAACGTGTTTCTCGCATTAAATAGTTCGAAAGGTGCGATCTAGATGATTCTGCATACTTCTGACTGAAGTCTCACCAATATTATCGCAGAAAATGCGTATCTCAGCTTGAAACCCGACGAAAACCTAGATGTCGCCGGTTATGCATATCAAACGACCTGTGGAGTGGTCAAAACACCAGATAATGTGTTGCTCGCATTAAATAGCTCGAAAAGAGCGATATCGATGATTCTGCACACTTCGGAAAGAAGTCTCACCAATATTATCGCAGAAAATGAATATCTCAGCTTGAACCCCACCGAAAACCAAGATGTCGCCGGTTCTGCATATCAAACGCACTGTGGGGTGGTGAAAACACCAGAAAACGTGTTTCTCGCATTAAATAGCTCGAAACGAGCGATCTAGATGATTCTGCATACTTCTGACAGAAGACTCACCAAGATTATCGCAGAAAATGCATATCTCAGCTAGAAACCTCACGAAAATCAAGATGTCGCCGGTTCTGCATATCAAACGCACTGTGGGGTGGTGAAAACACCAGAAAACGTGTTTCTCGCATTAAATAGCTCGAAACGAGCGATCTAGATGATTCTGCATACTTCTGACAGAAGACTCACCAAGATTATCGCAGAAAATGCATATCTCAGCTAGAAACCTCACGAAAATCAAGATGTCGCCGGTTCTGCATATCAAACGCACTGTGGAGTGGTGAAAACAACCAGATAACGTGTTTCTCGCATTAAATAGCTCGAAAAGTGCGATCTAGATGATTCTGCATACTTCTGACTGAAGTCTCACCAATATTATCGCAGAAAATGCATATCTCAGCTTGAAACCCGACGAAAACCAAGATGTCGCCGGTTATGCATATCAAACGACCTGTGGAGTGGTCAAAACACCAGATAACGTGTTTCTCACATTAAATAGCTCGAAAAGAGCGATATCGATGATTCTGCAAACTTCGGAGAGAAATCTCACCAATATTATCGCAGAAAATGAATATCTCAGCTTGAGCCCCACCGAAAACCAAGATGTCGCCGGTTCTGCATATCAAACGCACTGTGGGGTGGTGAAAACACCAGAAAACGTGTTTCTCGCATTAAATAGCTCGAAAGGTGCGATCTAGATGATTCTGCATACTTCTGACAGTAGTCTCACCAATATTATCGCAGAAAATGCGTATCTCAGCTTGAACCCCACCGAAAACCAAGATGTCGCCGGTTCTGCATATCAAACGTACTGTGGAGTGGTGAAAACACCAGAAAACGTGTTACTCGCATTAACTAGCTCGAAAAGAGCGTTCTGGATGATTCTGCATACTTCTGACTGAAGTGTCAAGAAAATTATCGCAGAAAATGCATATCTCAGCTTGAAACACGACCGAAACCAAGATATCTCCGGTTGTGCATATCAAGAGCACTGTGGGGTGGTCAAAACACCAGATAACGTGTACCTCGCATTAAATAGCTCGAATAGAGCGATCTCGATGATTCTGTATACTTCTGACAGAAGACTCACCAAGATTATCGCAGAAAATGCATATTTCAGCTGGAAACCCCACGAAAACCAAGTTATCGGCGGCTCTACACATCAAACGCACTGTGGAGTGGTCAAAACACCAGAAAACTTTTTTTTTCGCATTAAATAGCTCGAAAGGTGCGATCTAGATGATTCTGCTAACTTCTGACTGAAGTCTCACCAATATTATCGCAGAAAATGCATATCTCAGCTTGAAACCCGACGAAAACCAAGATGTCGCATGTTATGCATATCAAACGACCTGTGGAGTGGTCAAAACACCAGATAACGTGTTTCTCGCATTAAATAGCTCGAAAAGAGCGATATCGATGATTCTGCACACTTCGGAAAGAAGTCTCACCAATATTATCGCAGAAAATGAATATCTCAGCTTGAACCCCACCGAAAACCAAGATGTCGCCGGTTCTGCATATCAAACGCACTGTGGGGTGGTGAAAACACCTGAAAACGTGTTTCTCGCATTAAATAGCTCGAAACGAGCGATCTAGATGATTCTGCATACTTCTGACAGAAGACTCACCAAGATTATCGCAGAAAATGCATATCTCAGCTAGAAACCTCACGAAAATCAAGATGTCGCCGGTTCTGCATATCAAACGCACTGTGGGGTGGTGAAAACACCAGAAAACGTGTTTCTCGCATTAAATAGCTGGAAACGAGCGATCTAGATGATTCTGCATACTTCTGACAGAAGACTCACCAAGATTATCGCAGAAAATGCATATCTCAGCTAGAAACCTCACGAAAATCAAGATGTCGCCGGTTCTGCATATCAAACGCACTGTGGGGTGGTGAAAACACCAGAAAACGTGTTTCTCGCATTAAATAGCTCGAAAGGTGCGATCTAGATGATTCTGCATACTTCTGACAGAAGACTCACCAAGATTATCGTAGAAAATGCATATCTCAGCTAGAAACCTCACGAAAATCAAGATGTCGCCGGTTCTGCATATCAAACGCACTGTGGGGTGGTGAAAACACCAGAAAACGTGTTTCTCGCATTAAATAGCTCGAAACGAGCGATCTAGATGATTCTGCATACTTCTGACAGAAGACTCACCAAGATTATCGCAGAAAATGCATATCTCAGCTAGAAACCTCACGAAAATAAAGATATCTCCGGTTGTGCATATCAAGCGCACTGTGGGGTGGTCAAAACACCAGATAACGTGTACCTCGCATTAAATAGCTCGAATAGAGCGATCTCGATGATTCTGCATACTTCTGACAGAAGACTCACCAAGATTATCGCAGAAAATGCATATTTCAGCTGGAAACCCCACGAAAACCAAGTTATCGGCGGCTCTACATATCAAACGCACTGTGGAGTGGTCAAAACACCAGAAAACTAGTTTTTTCGCATTAAATAGCACGAAAGGTGCGATCTAGATGATTCTGCATACTTCTGACTGAAGTCTCACCAATATTATCGCAGAAAATGCATATCTCAGCTTGAAACCCGACAAAAACCAAGATGTCGCCGGTTATGCATATCAAACGACCTGTGGAGTGGTCAAAACACCAGATAACGTGTTTCTCGCATTAAATAGCTCGAAAAGAGCGATATCGATGATTCTGCACACTTCGGACAGAAGTCTCACCAATATTATCGCAGAAAATGCATATCTCAGCTAGAAACCTCACGAAAACCAAGATGTCGCAGGTTCTGCATATCAAACGCACTGTGGGGTGTTGAAAACACCAGAAAACTTGCTTTTTCGCATTAAATAGCTCGAAACGAGCGATCTAGATGATTCTGCATACTTCTGACAGAAGACTCACCAAGATTATCGCAGAAAATGCATATCTCAGCTAGAAACCTCACGAAAATCAAGATATCTCCGGTTGTGCATATCAAGCGCACTGTGGGGTGGTCAAAACACCAGATAACGTGTACCTCGCATTAAATAGCTCGAAATGAGCGATCTCGATGATTCTGCATACTTCTGACTGAAGTCTCACCAATATTATCGCAGAAAATGCATATTTCAGCTGGAAACCTCACGAAAACCGAGTTATCGGCGGCTCTACATATCAAACGTACTGTGGAGTGGCGAAAACACCAGAAAACGTGTTTCTCGCATTAAGTAGCTCGAAAAGAGCGATCTCGATTATTCTGCATACTTCTGACAGAAGACTCACCAAGATTATCGCAGAAAATGCATATCTCAGCTTGAAACCCGACGAAAATAAAGATGTCGCCGGTTCTGCATATCAAACGCACTGTGGGGTGGTGAAAACACCAGATAACGTGTTTCTCGCATTAAATAGCTCGAAACGAGCGATCTAGATGATTCTGCATACTTCTGACTGAAGTCTCACCAACATTATCGCAGAAAATGCATATCTCAGCTTGAAACCCGACGAAAATAAAGATGTCGCCGGTTCTGCATATCAAACGCACTGTGGAGTGGTGAAAACAACCAGATAACGTGTTTCTCACATTAAATAGCTCGAAACGAGCGATCTCGATTATTCTGCATACTTCTGACTGAAGTCTCACCAATATTATCGCAGAAAATGCATATCTCAGCTTGAAACCCGACCGAAACCAAGGGATCGCCGTTTCTGCATGTCAAACGTACTGTGGAGTGGTGAATACACCAGAAAACGTGTTTCTCGCATTAAATAGCTTGAGAAGAGCGATCTAGATGATTCTGCATACTTCGGACAGAAGTCTTACCAATATTATCGCAGAAAATGCATATCTCAGCTTGAAACCTCACGAAAATCAAGATGTCGCCGGTTCTGCATATCAAACGCACTGTGGAGTTGTGAAAACAACCAGATAACGTGTTTCTCGCATTAAATAGCTCGAAACGGGCGAACAAGATGATTCTGCATACTTCTGACAGAAGTCTCACCAAGATTATCGTTGAAAATGCATATCTCAGCTTGAAACCCGACGAAAATAAAGATGTCGGCGGTTCTGCATATCAGACGCACTGTGGAGTGGTGAAAACACCAGAAAACGTGTTACTCGCATTAACTAGATCGAAAAGAGCGTTCTGGATCATTCTGCATACTTCTCATAGATGAAACAAAGATTATCGCAGAAAATGCATATTTCAGCTGGAAACCCCACGAAAATCAAGATGTCGCCGGTTCTGCATATCAAACGCACTGTGGAGTGATGAAAACACCAGAAAACGTGTTTCTCGCATTAAATAGCTCGAAAAGAGCGATCTAGATGATTCTGCATACTTCGGACAGAAGTCTCACCATTATTATCGCAGAAAATGCATATCTCAGCTTGAAACCTCACGAAAATCAAGATGTCGCCGGTTCTGCATATCAGATGCACTGTGGAGTGGTGAAAACACCAGAAAACGTGTTTCTCGCATTAAATAGCTCGAAACGAGCGATCTAGATGATTCTGCATGCTTCTGACTGAAGTCTCACCAAGATTATCGCAGAAAATGCATATCTCAGCTTGAAACCCGACCGAAACCAAGATATCTCCGGTTCTGCATATCAAACGCACAGTGGAGTGGTGAAAACACCAGATAGCGTGTTTCTCGCATTAACTAGCTCGAAAAGTGCGTTCTAGATGATTCTGCATACTTCTAACAGAAGTCTCACCAAGATTATCGTTGAAAATGCATATCTCAGCTTGAAACCCGACGAAAATAAAGATGTTCCCGGTTCTGCATATCAAACGCACTGTGGAGTTTTGAAAACAACCAGATAACGTGTTTCTCGCATTAAATAGCTTGAAACGAGCGATCTAGGTGATTCTGCATACTTCTGACTGAAGTCTCATCAATATTATCGCAGAAAAGGCATATTTCAGCTGGAAACCCCACGAATACCAAGTTATCGGCGGCTCTACATATCAAACGCACTGTGGAGTGGCGAAAACACCAGAAAACGTGTTTCTCGCATTATATAGCTCGAAAAGAGCGATCTCGATTATTCTGCATACTTCTGACTGAAGTCTCACCTACATTATCGCAGAAAATGCATATCTCAGCTTGAAACCCCACGAAAACCAAGATATCGCCGGTTCTGCATATCAAACGCCCTGTGGAGTGATGAAAACACCAGATAACTTGTTTCTCGCATTAAATAGATCGAATAGAGCGATCTCGATGATTCTGCATACTTCTGACAGAAGACTCACAAAGATTATCGCAGAAAATGCATATTTCTGCTGGAAACCCCACGGAAACCAAGTTATCGGCGGCTCTACATATCAAACGCACTGTGGAGTGGTCAAAACACCAGAAAACTTGTTTTGTCGCATTAAGTAGCTCGAAACGAGCGATCTAGATGATTCTGCATACATCTGACAGAAGTCTCACCAATATTATCGCAGAAAATGCATATCTCAGCTTGAAACCTCACGAAAATCAAGATGTCGCCGGTTCTGCACATCAAACGTACTGTGGAGTGGCGAAAACACCAGAAAACGTATTTCTCGATTTAAGTAGCTCGAAAAGAGCGTTCTCGATGATTCTGCATGCTTCTCATAGATGAAACAACAAGATTATTCCCGAAAATGAATATCTCATCTGGAAACCCCACGAAAACCAAGTTATCGGCGGCTCTGCATATCTAACGCACTGTGGTGTGGTCAAAACACCAGATAATGTGTTTCCCACATTAAATAGCTCGAAAAGAGCGATCTCGATGATTCTGCATACTTCTGACAGAAGTCTCACCATTATTATCGCAGAAAATGCATATCTCAGCTAGAAACCTCACGAAAACCAAGATGTCGCCGGTTCTGCATATCAAACGCACTGTGGAATGTTGAAAACACTAGAAAACGTGTTTCTCGCATTAACTAGCTCGAAAAGAGAGTTCTCGATGATTCTGCATACTTCTCAAAGATGAAACACCAAGATTATCGCAGAAAATGCATATTTCAGCTGGAAACCCCACGAAAACCAAGTTATCGGTGGCTCTACATATAAAACGCACTGTGGAGTGGTCAAAACACCAGATAACGTGCTTCTCGCATTATATAGCTCGAAAAGAGTGATCTAGATGATTCTGCTTACTTCTGACTGAAGTCTCACCAATATTATCGCAGAAAATGCATATCTCAGCTTGAAACCTCACGAAAATAAAGATGTCGCCGGTTCTGCACATCAAACGTACTGTGGAGTGGCGAAAACACCAGAAAACGTATTTCTCGATTTAAGTAGCTCGAAAAGAGCGTTCTCGATGATTCTGCATGCTTCTCATAGATGAAACAACAAGATTATTCCCGAAAATGAATATCTCATCTGGAAACCCCACGAAAACCAAGTTATCGGCGGCTCTGCATATCAAACGCACTGTGGAGTGGTGAAAACACCAGATAACGTGTTTCTCGCACTAAATAGCTCGAAAAGAGCGATCTCGATGGTTCTGCATACTTCTGACAGCATTCGCACCAAGATTATCGCAGAAAATGTATACCTCAGGATGAAAACCGACGAAAACCAAGATGTCGCCGGTTCTGCATATCAAACGCACAGTGGGGTGGTGAAAACACCAGAAAACGTGTTTCTCGCATTAAATAGCTCGAAACGAGCGATCTAGATGATTCTGCATACTTCTGACTGAAGTGTCACCAAAATTATCGCAGAAAATGCATATCTCAGCTTGAAACCCGACCGAAACCAAGATATCTCCGGTTGTGCATATCAAGCGCACTGTGGGGTGGTCAAAACACCAGATAACGTGTTCCTCGCATTAAATAGCTCGAATAGAGCGATCTCGATGATTCTGCATACTTCTGACAGAAGACTCACCAAGATTATCGCAGAAAATGCATATTTCAGCTGGAAACCCCACGAAAACCAAGTTATCGGCGGCTCTACATATCAAACGCACTGTGGAGTGGTCAAAACACCAGAAAACTTTTTTTTTCGCATTAAATATCTCGAAAGGTGCGATCTAGATGATTCTGCAAACTTCTGACTGAAGTCTCACCAATATTATCGCAGAAAATGCATATCTCAGCTTGAAACCCGACGAAAACCAAGATGTCGCATGTTATGCATATCAAACGACCTGTGGAGTGGTCAAAACACCAGATAACGTGTTTCTCGCATTAAATAGCTCGAAAAGAGCGATATCGATGATTCTGCACACTTCGGAAAGAAGTCTCACCAATATTATCGCAGAAAATGAATATCTCAGCTTGAACCCCACCGAAAACCAAGATGTCGCCGGTTCTGCATATCAAACGCACTGTGGGGTGGTGAAAACACCAGAAAACGTGTTTCTCGCATTAAATAGCTCGAAACGAGCGATCTAGATGATTCTGCATACTTCTGACAGAAGACTCACCAAGATTATCGCAGAAAATGCATATCTCAGCTAGAAACCTCACGAAAATCAAGATGTCGCCGGTTCTGCATATCAAACGCACTGTGGAGTGGTGAAAACAACCAGATAACGTGTTTCTCGCATTAAATAGCTCGAAAAGTGCGATCTAGATGATTCTGCATACTTCTGACTGAAGTCTCACCAATATTGTCGCAGAAAATGCATATCTCAGCTTGAAACCCGACGAAAACCAAGATGTCGCCGGTTATGCATATCAAACGACCTGTGGAGTGGTCAAAACACCAGATAACGTGTTTCTCACATTAAATAGCTCGAAAAGAGCGATATCGATGATTCTGCAAACTTCGGAGAGAAGTCTCACCAATATTATCGCAGAAAATGAATATCTCAGCTTGAACCCCACCGAAAACCAAGATGTCGCCGGTTCTGCATATCAAACGCACTGTGGAGTGGCGAAAACACCAGAAAACGTATTTCTCGATTTAAGTAGCTCGAAAAGAGCGTTCTCGATGATTCTGCATGCTTCTCATAGATGAAACAACAAGATTATTCCCGAAAATGAATATCTCATCTGGAAACCCCACGAAAACCAAGTTATCGGCGGCTCTGCATATCAAACGCACTGTGGAGTGGTGAAAACACCAGATAACGTGTTTCTCGCACTAAATAGCTCGAAAAGAGCGATCTCGATGGTTCTGCATACTTCTGACAGCATTCGCACCAAGATTATCGCAGAAAATGTATACCTCAGGATGAAAACCGACGAAAACCAAGATGTCGCCGGTTCTGCATATCAAACGCACAGTGGGGTGGTGAAAACACCAGAAAACGTGTTTCTCGCATTAAATAGCTCGAAACGAGCGATCTAGATGATTCTGCATACTTCTGACTGAAGTGTCACCAAAATTATCGCAGAAAATGCATATCTCAGCTTGAAACCCGACCGAAACCAAGATATCTCCGGTTGTGCATATCAAGCGCACTGTGGGGTGGTCAAAACACCAGATAACGTGTTCCTCGCATTAAATAGCTCGAATAGAGCGATCTCGATGATTCTGCATACTTCTGACAGAAGACTCACCAAGATTATCGCAGAAAATGCATATTTCAGCTGGAAACCCCACGAAAACCAAGTTATCGGCGGCTCTACATATCAAACGCACTGTGGAGTGGTCAAAACACCAGAAAACTTTTTTTTTCGCATTAAATATCTCGAAAGGTGCGATCTAGATGATTCTGCAAACTTCTGACTGAAGTCTCACCAATATTATCGCAGAAAATGCATATCTCAGCTTGAAACCCGACGAAAACCAAGATGTCGCATGTTATGCATATCAAACGACCTGTGGAGTGGTCAAAACACCAGATAACGTGTTTCTCGCATTAAATAGCTCGAAAAGAGCGATATCGATGATTCTGCACACTTCGGAAAGAAGTCTCACCAATATTATCGCAGAAAATGAATATCTCAGCTTGAACCCCACCGAAAACCAAGATGTCGCCGGTTCTGCATATCAAACGCACTGTGGGGTGGTGAAAACACCAGAAAACGTGTTTCTCGCATTAAATAGCTCGAAACGAGCGATCTAGATGATTCTGCATACTTCTGACAGAAGACTCACCAAGATTATCGCAGAAAATGCATATCTCAGCTAGAAACCTCACGAAAATCAAGATGTCGCCGGTTCTGCATATCAAACGCACTGTGGAGTGGTGAAAACAACCAGATAACGTGTTTCTCGCATTAAATAGCTCGAAAAGTGCGATCTAGATGATTCTGCATACTTCTGACTGAAGTCTCACCAATATTGTCGCAGAAAATGCATATCTCAGCTTGAAACCCGACGAAAACCAAGATGTCGCCGGTTATGCATATCAAACGACCTGTGGAGTGGTCAAAACACCAGATAACGTGTTTCTCACATTAAATAGCTCGAAAAGAGCGATATCGATGATTCTGCAAACTTCGGAGAGAAGTCTCACCAATATTATCGCAGAAAATGAATATCTCAGCTTGAACCCCACCGAAAACCAAGATGTCGCCGGTTCTGCATATCAAACGCACTGTGGGGTGGTGAAAACACCAGAAAACTTTTTTTTTCGCATTAAATAGCTCGAAAGGTGCGATCTAGATGATTCTGCTAACTTCTGACTGAAGTCTCACCAATATTTTCGCAGAAAATGCATATCTCAGCTTGAAACCCGACGAAAACCAAGATGTCGCATGTTATGCATATCAAACGACCTGTGGAGTGGTCAAAACACCAGATAACGTGTTTCTCGCATTAAATAGCTCGAAAAGAGCGATATCGATGATTCTGCACACTTCGGAAAGAAGTCTCACCAATATTATCGCAGAAAATGAATATCTCAGCTTGAACCCCACCGAAAACCAAGATGTCGCCGGTTCTGCATATCAAACGCACTGTGGGGTGGTGAAAACACCAGAAAACGTGTTTCTCGCATTAAATAGCTCGAAACGAGCGATCTAGATGATTCTGCATACTTCTGACAGAAGACTCACCAAGATTATCGCAGAAAATGCATATCTCAGCTAGAAACCTCACGAAAATCAAGATGTCGCCGGTTCTGCATATCAAACGCACTGTGGGGTGGTGAAAACACCAGAAAACGTGTTTCTCGCATTAAATAGCTCGAAACGAGCGATCTAGATGATTCTGCATACTTCTGACTGAAGTCTCACCAATATTATCGCAGAAAATGCATATCTCAGCTTGAAACCCGACGAAAACCAAGATGTCGCCGGTTATGCATATCAAACGACCTGTGGAGTGGTCAAAACACCAGATAACGTGTTTCTCGCATTACATAGCTCGAAAAGTGCGATCTAGATGATTCTGCATACTTCTGACTGAAGTCTCACCAATATTATCGCAGAAAATGCGTATCTCAGCTTGAAACCCGACGAAAACCAAGATGTCGCCGGTTATGCATATCAAACGACCTGTGGAGTGGTCAAAACACCAGCTAATGTGTTTCTCGCATTAAATAGCTCGAAAAGAGCGATATCGATGATTCTGCACACTTCGGACAGAAGTCTCACCAATATTATCGCAGAAAATGAATATCTCAGCTTGAACCCCACCGAAAACCAAGATGTCGCCGGTTCTGCATATCAAACGCACTGTGGAGTGGTGAAAACACCAGAAAACGTGTTACTCGCATTAACTAGCTCGAAAAGAGCGTTCTGGATGATTCTGCATACTTCTCATTGATGAAACACCAAGAATATCGCAGAAAATGCATATTTCAGCTGGAAACCCCACGAAAACCAACATGTCGCCGGTTATGCATATCAAACGACCTGTGGAGTGGTCAAAACACCAGATAACGTTTTTCTCGCATTAAATAGCTCGAAAAGAGCGATATCGATGATTCTGCACACTTCGGACAGAAGTCTCACCAATATTATCGCAGAAAATGCATATCTCAGCTTGAAACCCGACCGAAACCAAGATATCTCCGGATGTGCATATCAAGCGCACTGTGGGGTGGTCAAAACACCAGATAACGTGTACCTCGCATTAAATAGCTCGAATAGAGCGATCTCGATGATTCTGCATACTTCTGACAGAAGACTCACCAAGATTATCGCAGAAAATGCATATTTCAGCTGGAAACCCCACGAAAACCAAGTTATCGGCGGCTCTACATATCAAACGCACTGTGGAGTGGTCAAAACACCAGAAAACTAGTTTTTTCGCATTAAATAGCTCGAAAGGTGCGATCTAGATGATTCTGCATACTTCTGACTGAAGTCTCACCAATATTATCGCAGAAAATGCATATCTCAGCTTGAAACCCGACGAAAACCAAGATGTCGCCGGTTATGCATATCAAACGATCTGTGGAGTGGTCAAAACACCAGATAACGTGTTTCTCGCATTAAATAGCTCGAAAAGAGCGATATCGATGATTCTGCACACTTCGGACAGAAGTCTCACCAATATTATCGCAGAAAATGCATATCTCAGCTAGAAACCTCACGAAAACCAAGATGTCGCAGGTTCTGCATACCAAACGCACTGTGGGGTGTTGAAAACACCAGAAAACTTGCTTTTTCGCATTAAATAGCTCGAAACGAGCGATCTAGATGATGCTGCATACTTCTGACTAAAGTCTCACCAAGATTATCGCAGAAAATGCATATCTCAGCTGGAAACCCCACGAAAACCAAGATATCGCCGGTTCTGCTTATCAAACGCCCTGTGGAGTGGTGAAAACACCAGAAAACGTGTTACTAGCATTAACTATCTCGAAAAGAGCGATCTGGATGATTCTGCATAATTCTCATACATGAAACACAAAGATTATCGCAGAGAATGCATATTTCAGCTGGAAACCCCACGAAAACCAAGATATCGCCGGTTCTGCATATCAAACAACCTGAGGAGTGGTCAAAACACCAGATAACGTGTTTCTCGCATTAAACAGCTCGAAAAGAGCGATATCGATGATTCTGCATACTTCTGACTGAAGTCTCACCAATATTATCGCAGAAAATGCATATCTCAGCTTGAAACCCGACGAATACCTAGATGTCGCCGGTTCTGCATATCAAACGACCTGTGGAGTGGTCAAAACACCAGATAACGTGTTTCTCGCATTAAATAGCTCGAAAAGAGCGATATCGATGATTCTGCATACTTCTGACTGAAGTCTCACCAATATTATCGCAGAAAATGCATATCTGAGCTTGAAACCCGACGAAAACCTAGATGTCGCCGGTTATGCATATCAAACGACCTGTGGAGTGATCAAAACACCAGATAACGTGTTTCTCGCATGACATAGCTCGAAAAGAGCGATATCGATGATTCTGCATACTTCGGACAGAAGTCTCACCAATATTATCGCAGAAAATGCATATCTCAGCTAGAAACCTCACGAAAACCAAGATATCGCCGGTTCTGCACTTCAAACGCCCTGTGGAGTGGTGAAAACACCAGAAAGCGTGTTACTAGCATTAACTAGCTCGAAAAGAGCGTTCGGGATGATTCTGCATAATTTTCATAGATGAAACACAAAGATTATCGCAGAAAATGCATATTTCAGCTGGAAACCCCACGAACACCAAGTTATCGGCTGCTCTACATATCATACGCACTGTGGTGTGGTGGAAACACCAGAAAATGTGTTTCTCGCAGTAAATAGCTCGAAAAGAGCGATCTAGATGATTCTGCATACTTCTGACAGAAGACTCACCAAGATTATCGCAGAAAATGCATATCTCAGCTGGAAACCCCACGAAAACCAAGATATCGCCGGTTCTGCATATCAGACGCAATGTGGAGTGGTGAAAACACCAGAAAACGTGTTACTCGCATTAACTAGCACGAAAAGAGCGTTCGGGATGATTCTGCATAATTCTCATAGATGAAACACTAAGATTATCGCAGAAAATGCATATTTCAGCTGGAAACCCCACGAAAACCAAGTTATCGGCTGCTCTACATATCAAACGCCTTGTGGAGTGGTCAAAACACCAGATAACGTGTTTCTCGCATTAAATAGCTCGAATAGAGCGATCTAGATGATTCTGCATACTTCTGACAGAAGACTCACCAATATTATCGCAGAAAATGCATATCTCAGCTAGAAACCTCTCGAAAATGAAGATGTCGCAGGTTCTGCAAATCAAACGCACTGTGGAGTGGTGAAAACAATCAGATGACGTGTTTCTCGCATTAAATAGCTCGAAACGAGCGATCTAGATGATTCTGCATACTTCTGACTGAAGTCTCACCAATATTATCGCAGAAAATGAATATCTCAGCTTGAAACCCGACGAAGACCAAGATGTCGCCGGTTCTGCATATCAAACGCACTGTGGGGTGGTGAAAACACCAGAAAACGTGTTTCTCGCATTAACTAGCTCGAAAAGGGCGATCTCGATGATTCTGCATACTTCTCATAGATGAAACACAAAGATTATCGCAGAAAATGCATATTTCAGCTGGAAACCCCACGAAAACAAAGACATCGCCGGTTCTGCATATCAAACGCCTTGTGGAGTGGTCAAAACACCAGATAACGTGTTTCTCGCATTAAATAGCTCGAATAGAGCGATCTAGATGATTCTGCATACTTCTGACAGAAGACTCACCAATATTATCGCAGAAAATGCATATCTCAGCTAGAAACCTCTCGAAAATGAAGATGTCGCAGGTTCTGCAAATCAAACGCACTGTGGAGTGGTGAAAACAATCAGATGACGTGTTTCTCGCATTAAATAGCTCGAAACGAGCGATCTAGATGATTCTGCATACTTCTGACTGAAGTCTCACCAATATTATCGCAGAAAATGAATATCTCAGCTTGAAACCCGACGAAGACCAAGATGTCGCCGGTTCTGCATATCAAACGCACTGTGGGGTGGTGAAAACACCAGAAAACGTGTTTCTCGCATTAACTAGCTCGAAAAGGGCGATCTCGATGATTCTGCATACTTCTCATAGATGAAACACAAAGATTATCGCAGAAAATGCATATTTCAGCTAGAAACCTCACGAAAATCAAGATGTCGCCGGTTCTGCATATCAAACGCACTGTGGAGTGGTCAAAACACCGGAAAACTTGTTTTTTCTAATTAAATAGCGCGAAACGAGCGATCTAGATGATTCTGCATACTTCTGACCAAAGTCTCACCAAGATTATCGCAGAAAATGCATATTTCACCTGGAAACCCCACGAAAACCAAGATATCGCCGGTTCTGCATATCAAACGCCCTGTGGGGTGGTGAAAACACCAGAAAACATGTTTCTCGCATTAACTAGCTCGAAAAGAGCGATCTCGATGATTCTAAATACTTCTCATAGATGAAACACCAAGATTATCGCAGAAAATGCATATTTCTGCTGGAAACCCCTCGAAAACCAAGATATCTCCCGTTGTGCATATCAAGCGCACTGTGGGGTGGTCAAAACACCAGATTACGTGTTCCTCGCATTAAATAGCTCGAATAGAGCGATCTCGATGATTCTGCATACTTCTGACAGAAGACTCACCAAGATTATCGCAGAAAATGCATATTTCAGCTGGAAACCCCACGAAAACCAAGTTATCGGCGGCTCTACATATCAAACGCACTGTGGAGTGGTCAAAACACCAGAAAACTTTTTTTTTCGCAATAAATATCTCGAAAGGTGCGATCTAGATGATTCTGCAAACTTCAGACTGAAGTCTCACCAATATTATCGCAGAAAATGCATATCTCAGCTTGAAACCCGACGAAAACCAAGATGTCGCATGTTATGCATATCAAACGACCTGTGGAGTGGTCAAAACACCAGATAACGTGTTTCTCGCATTAAATAGCTCGAAAAGAGCGATATCGATGATTCTGCACACTTCGGAAAGAAGTCTCACCAATATTATCGCAGAAAATGAATATCTCAGCTTGAACCCCACCGAAAACCAAGATGTCGCCGGTTCTGCATATCAAACGCACTGTGGGGTGGTGAAAACACCAGAAAACGTGTTTCTCGCATTAAATAACTCGAAACGAGCGATCTAGATGATTCTGCATACTTCTGACAGAAGACTCACCAAGATTATCGCAGAAAATGCATATCTCAGCTAGAAACCTCACGAAAATCAAGATGTCGCCGGTTCTGCATATCAAACGCACTGTGGAGTGGTGAAAACAACCAGATAACGTGTTTCTCGCATTAAATAGCTCGAAAAGTGCGATCTAGATGATTCTGCATACTTCTGACTGAAGTCTCACCAATATTATCGCAGAAAATGCATATCTCAGCTTGAAACCCGACGAAAACCAAGATGTCGCCGGTTATGCATATCAAACGACCTGTGGAGTGGTCAAAGCACCAGATAACGTGTTTCTCACATTAAATAGCTCGAAAAGAGCGATATCGATGATTCTGCAAACTTCGGAGAGAAATCTCACCAATATTATCGCAGAAAATGAATATCTCAGCTTGAGCCCCACCGAAAACCAAGATGTCGCCGGTTCTGCATATCAAACGCACTGTGGGGTGGTGAAAACACCAGAAAACGTGTTTCTCGCATTAAATAGCTCGAAAGGTGCGATCTAGATGATTCTGCATACTTCTGACTGAAGTCTCACCAATATTATCGCAGAAAATGCGTATCTCAGCTTGAAACCCGACGAAAACCTAGATGTCGCCGGTTATGCATATCAAACGACCTGTGGAGTGGTCAAAACACCAGATAATGTGTTTCTCGCATTAAATAGCTCGAAAAGAGCGATATCGATGATTCTGCACACTTCGGACAGAAGTCTCACCAATATTATCGCAGAAATTGAATATCTCAGCTTGAACCCCACCGAAAACCAAGATGTCGCCTGTTCTGCATATCAAACGTACTGTGGAGTGGTGAAAACACCAGAAAACGTGTTACTCGCATTAAATAGCTCGAAACGAGCGATCTAGATGATTCTGCATACTTCTGACAGAAGACTCACCAAGATTATCGCAGAAAATGCATATCTCAGCTAGAAACCTCACGAAAATCAAGATGTCGCCGGTTCTGCATATCAAACGCACTGTGGGGTGGTGAAAACACCAGAAAACGTGTTTCTCGCATTAAATAGCTCGAAAGGTGCGATCTAGATGATTCTGCATACTTCTGACAGAAGACTCACCAAGATTATCGCAGAAAATGCATATCTCAGCTAGAAACCTCACGAAAATCAAGATGTCGCCGGTTCTGCATATCAAACGCACTGTGGGGTGGTGAAAACACCAGAAAACGTGTTTCTCGCATTAAATAGCTCGAAAGGTGCGATCTAGATGATTCTGCATACTTCTGACAGAAGACTCACCAAGATTATCGCAGAAAATGCATATCTCAGCTAGAATCCTCACGAAAATCAAGATGTCGCCGGTTCTGCATATCAAACGCACTGTGGGGTGGTGAAAACACCAGAAAACGTGTTTCTCGCATTAAATAGCTCGAAACGAGCGATCTAGATGATTCTGCATACTTCTGACAGAAGACTCACCAAGATTATCGCAGAAAATGCATATCTCAGCTAGAAACCTCACGAAAATCAAGATATCTCCGGTTGTGCATATCAAACGCACTGTGGGGTGGTGAAAACACCTGAAAACGTGTTTCTCGCATTAAATAGCTCGAAACGAGCGATCTAGATGATTCTGCATACTTCTGACAGAAGACTCACCAAGATTATCGCAGAAAATGCATATTTCAGCTGAAAACCCCACGAAAACCAAGTTATCGGCGGCTCTACACATCAAACGCACTGTGGAGTGGTCAAAACACCAGAAAACTTTTTTTTTCGCATTAAATATCTCGAAAGGTGCGATCTAGATGATTCTGCTAACTTCTGACTGAAGTCTCACCAATATTATCGCAGAAAATGCATATCTCAGCTTGAAACCCGACGAAAACCAAGATGTCGCATGTTATGCATATCAAACGACCTGTGGAGTGGTCAAAACACCAGATAACGTGTTTCTCGCATTAAATAGCTCGAAAGGTGCGATCTAGATGATTCTGCATACTTCTGACAGAAGACTCACCAAGATTATCGCAGAAAATGCATATCTCAGCTAGAAACCTCACGAAAATCAAGATGTCGCCGGTTCTGCATATCAAACGCACTGTGGGGTGGTGAAAACACCAGAAAACGTGTTTCTCGCATTAAATAGCTCGAAACGAGCGATCTAGATGATTCTGCATACTTCTGACAGAAGACTCACCAAGATTATCGCAGAAAATGCATATCTCAGCTAGAAACCTCACGAAAATCAAGATATCTCCGGTTGTGCATATCAAGCGCACTGTGGGGTGGTCAAAACACCAGATAACGTGTACCTCGCATTAAATAGCTCGAATAGAGCGATCTCGATGATTCTGCATACTTCTGACAGAAGACTCACCAAGATTATCGCAGAAAATGCATATTTCAGCTGGAAACCCCACGAAAACCAAGTTATCGGCGGCTCTACATATCAAACGCACTGTGGAGTGGTCAAAACACCAGAAAACTAGTTTTTTCGCATTAAATAGCTCGAAAGGTGCGATCTAGATGATTCTGCATACTTCTGACTGAAGTCTCACCAATATTATCGCAGAAAATGCATATCTCAGCTTGAAACCCGACGAAAACCAAGATGTCGCCGGTTATGCATATCAAACGACCTGTGGAGTGGTCAAAACACCAGATAACGTGTTTCTCGCATTAAATAGCTCGAAAAGAGCGATATCGATGATTCTGCACACTTCAGACAGAAGTCTCACCAATATTATCGCAGAAAATGCATATCTCAGCTAGAAACCTCACGAAAACCAAGATGTCGCAGGTTCTGCATATCAAACGCACTGTGGGGTGTTGAAAACACCAGAAAACTTGCTTTTTCGCATTAAATAGCTCGAAACGAGCGATCTAGATGATTCTGCATACTTCTGACAGAAGACTCACCAAGATTATCGCAGAAAATGCATATCTCAGCATGAAACCCGACCGAAACCAAGATATCTCCGGTTGTGCATATCAAGCGCACTGTGGGGAGGTCAAAACACCAGATAACGTGTTCCTCGCATTAAATAGCTCGAATAGAGCGATCTCGATGTTTCTGCATACTTCTGACAGAAGACTCACCAAGATTATCGCAGAAAATGCATATTTCAGCTGGAAACCCCACGAAAACCAAGTTATCGGCGGCTCTGCATATCAAACGCACTGTGGAGTGGTCAAAACACCAGAAAACTTTTTTTTTCGCATTAAAAATCTCGAAAGGTGCGATCTAGATGATTCTGCAAACTTCTGACTGAAGTCTCACCAATATTATCGCAGAAAATGCATATCTCAGCTTGAAACCCGACGAAAACCAAGATGTCGCATGTTATGCATATCAAACGACCTGTGGAGTGGTCAAAACACCAGATAACGTGTTTCTCGCATTAAATAGCTCGAAAAGAGCGATATCGATGATTCTGCACACTTCGGAAAGAAGTCTCACCAATATTATCGCAGAAAATGAATATCTCAGCTTGAACCCCACCGAAAACCAAGGTGCCGCCGGTTCTGCATATCAAACGCACTGTGGGGTGGTGAAAACACCAGAAAACGTGTTTCTCGCATTAAATAGCTCGAAACGAGCGATCTAGATGATTCTGCATACTTCTGACAGAAGACTCACCAAGATTATCGCAGAAAATGCATATCTCAGCTTGAAACCCGACGAAAACCAAGATGTCGCCGGTTATGCATATCAAACGACCTGTGGAGTGGTCAAAACACCAGATAACGTGTTTCTCGCATTAAACAGCTCGAAAATAGCGATATCGATGATTCTGCACACTTCGGAAAGAAGTCTCACCAATATTATCGCAGAAAATGAATATCTCAGCTTGAACCCCACCGTAAACCAAGATGTCGCCGGTTCTGCATATCAAACGCACTGTGGGGTGGTGAAAACACCAGAAAACGTGTTTCTCGCATTAAATAGCTCGAAACGAGCGATCTAGATGATTCTGCATACTTCTGACAGAAGACTCACCAAGATTATCGCAGAAAATGCATATCTCAGCTAGAAACCTCACGAAAATCAAGATGTCGCCGGTTCTGCATATCAAACGACCTGTGGAGTGGTCAAAACACCAGATAACGTGTTTCTCGCATTAAATAGCTCGAAAAGTGCGATCTAGATGATTCTGCATACTTCTGACTGAAGTCTCACCAATATTATCGCAGAAAATGCGTATCTCAGCTTGAAACCCGACGAAAACCAAGATGTCGCCGGTTATGCATATCAAACGACCTGTGGAGTGGTCAAAACACCAGCTAATGTGTTTCTCGCATTAAATAGCTCGAAAAGAGCGATATCGATGATTCTGCACACTTCGGACAGAAGTCTCACCAATATTATCGCAGAAAATGAATATCTCAGCTTGAACCCCACCGAAAACCAAGATGTCGCCGGTTCTGCATATCAAACGCACTGTGGAGTGGTGAAAACACCAGAAAACGTGTTACTCGCATTAACTAGCTCGAAAAGAGCGTTCTGGATGATTCTGCATACTTCTCATTGATGAAACACCAAGAATATCGCAGAAAATGCATATTTCAGCTGGAAACCCCACGAAAACCAAGATGTCGCCGGTTATGCATATCAAACGACCTGTGGAGTGGTCAAAACACCAGATAACGTTTTTCTCGCATTAAATAGCTCGAAAAGAGCGATATCGATGATTCTGCACACTTCGGACAGAAGTCTCACCAATATTATCGCAGAAAACGCATATCTCAGCTTGAAACCCGACCGAAAACAAGATATCTCCGGTTGTGCATATCAAGCGCACTGTGGGGTGGTCAAAACACCAGATAACGTGTACCTCGCATTAAATAGCTCGAATAGAGCGATCTCGATGTTTCTGCATACTTCTGACAGAAGACTCACCAAGATTATCGCAGAAAATGCATATTTCAGCTGGAAACCCCACGAAAACCAAGTTATCGGCGGCTCTGCATATCAAACGCACTGTGGAGTGGTCAAAACACCAGAAAACTTTTTTTTTCGCATTAAAAATCTCGAAAGGTGCGATCTAGATGATTCTGCAAACTTCTGACTGAAGTCTCACCAATATTATCGCAGAAAATGCATATCTCAGCTTGAAACCCGACGAAAACCAAGATGTCGCATGTTATGCATATCAAACGACCTGTGGAGTGGTCAAAACACCAGATAACGTGTTTCTCGCATTAAATAGCTCGAAAAGAGCGATATCGATGATTCTGCACACTTCGGAAAGAAGTCTCACCAATATTATCGCAGAAAATGAATATCTCAGCTTGAACCCCACCGAAAACCAAGATGTCGCCGGTTCTGCATATCAAACGCACTGTGGGGTGGTGAAAACACCAGAAAACGTGTTTCTCGCATTAAATAGCTCGAAACGAGCGATCTAGATGATTCTGCATACTTCTGACAGAAGACTCACCAAGATTATCGCAGAAAATGCATATCTCAGCTTGAAACCCGACGAAAACCAAGATGTCGCCGGTTATGCATATCAAACGACCTGTGGAGTGGTCAAAACACCAGATAACGTGTTTCTCGCATTAAACAGCTCGAAAATAGCGATATCGATGATTCTGCACACTTCGGAAAGAAGTATCACCAATATTATCGCAGAAAATGAATATCTCAGCTTGAACCCCACCGAAAACCAAGATGTCGCCGGTTCTGCATATCAAACGCACTGTGGGGTGGTGAAAACACCAGAAAACGTGTTTCTCGCATTAAATAGCTCGAAACGAGCGATCTAGATGATTCTGCATACTTCTGACAGAAGACTCACCAAGATTATCGCAGAAAATGCATATCTCAGCTAGAAACCTCACGAAAATCAAGATGTCGCCGGTTCTGCATATCAAACGCACTGTGGGGTGGTGAAAACACCAGAAAACGTGTTTCTCGCATTAAATAGCTCGAAACGAACGATCTAGATGATTCTGCATACTTCTGACAGAAGACTCACCAAGATTATCGCAGAAAATGCATATCTCAGCTAGAAACCTCACGAAAATCAAGATGTCGCCGGTTCTGCATATCAAACGCACTGTGAAGTGGTGAAAACAACCAGATAACGTGTTTCTCGCATTAAATAGCTCGAAAAGTGCGATCTAGATGATTCTGCATACTTCTGACTGAAGTCTCACCAATATTATCGCAGAAAATGCATATCTCAGCTTGAAACCCGACGAAAACCAAGATGTCGCCGGTTATGCATATCAAACGACCTGTGGAGTGGTCAAAACACCAGATAACGTGTTTCTCGCATTAAATAGCTCGAAAAGTGCGATCTAGATGATTCTGCATACTTCTGACTGAAGTCTCACCAATATTATCGCAGAAAATGCGTATCTCAGCTTGAAACCCGACGAAAACCAAGATGTCGCCGGTTATGCATATCAAACGACCTGTGGAGTGGCCAAAACACCAGCTAATGTGTTTCTCGCATTAAATAGCTCGAAAAGAGCGATATCGATGATTCTGCACACTTCGGACAGAAGTCTCACCAATATTATCGCAGAAAATGAATATCTCAGCTTGAACCCCACCGAAAACCAAGATGTCGCCGGTTCTGCATATCAAACGCACTGTGGAGTGGTGAAAACACCAGAAAACGTGTTACTCGCATTAACTAGCTCGAAAAGAGCGTTCTGGATGATTCTGCATACTTCTCATTGATGAAACACCAAGAATATCGCAGAAAATGCATATTTCAGCTGGAAACCCCACGAAAACCAAGATGTCGCCGGTTATGCATATCAAACGACCTGTGGAGTGGTCAAAACACCAGATAACGTTTTTCTCGCATTAAATAGCTCGAAAAGAGCGATATCGATGATTCTGCACACTTCGGACAGAAGTCTCACCAATATTATCGCAGAAAATGCATATCTCAGCTTGAAACCCGACCGAAACCAAGATATCTCCGGTTGTGCATATCAAGCGCACTGTGGGGTGGTCAAAACACCAGATAACGTGTACCTCGCATTAAATAGCTCGAATAGAGCGATCTCGATGATTCTGCATACTTCTGACAGAAGACTCACCAAGATTATCGCAGAAAATGCATATTTCAGCTGGAAACCCCACGAAAACCAAGTTATCGGCGGCTCTACATATCAAACGCACTGTGGAGTGGTCAAAACACCAGAAAACTAGTTTTTTCGCATTAAATAGCTCGAACGGTGCGATCTAGATGATTCTGCATACTTCTGACTGAAGTCTCACCAATATTATCGCAGAAAATGCATATCTCAGCTTGAAACCCGACGAAAACCAAGATGTCGCCGGTTATGCATATCAAACGATCTGTGGAGTGGTCAAAACACCAGATAACGTGTTTCTCGCATTAAATAGCTCGAAAAGAGCGATATCGATGATTCTGCACACTTCGGACAGAAGTCTCACCAATATTATCGCAGAAAATGCATATCTCAGCTAGAAACCTCACGAAAACCAAGATGTCGCAGGTTCTGCATATCAAACGCACTGTGGGGTGTTGAAAACACCAGAAAACTTGCTTTTTCGCATTAAATAGCTCGAAACGAGCGATCTAGATGATGCTGCATACTTCTGACTAAAGTCTCACCAAGATTATCGCAGAAAATGCATATCTCAGCTGGAAACCCCACGAAAACCAAGATATCGCCGGTTCTGCTTATCAAACGCCCTGTGGAGTGGTGAAAACACCAGAAAACGTGTTACTAGCATTAACTATCTCGAAAAGAGCGATCTGGATGATTCTGCATAATTCTCATACATGAAACACAAAGATTATCGCAGAGAATGCATATTTCAGCTGGAAACCCCACGAAAACCAAGATATCGCCGGTTCTGCATATCAAACAACCTGTGGAGTGGTCAAAACACCAGATAACGTGTTTCTCGCATTAAACAGCTCGAAAAGAGCGATATCGATGATTCTGCATACTTCTGACTGAAGTCTCACCAATATTATCGCAGAAAATGCATATCTCAGCTTGAAACCCGACGAATACCTAGATGTCGCCGGTTCTGCATATCAAACGACCTGTGGAGTGGTCAAAACACCAGATAACGTGTTTCTCGCATTAAATAGCTCGAAAAGAGCGATATCGATGATTCTGCATACTTCTGACTGAAGTCTCACCAATATTATCGCAGAAAATGCATATCTGAGCTTGAAACCCGACGAAAACCTAGATGTCGCCGGTTATGCATATCAAACGACCTGTGGAGTGATCAAAACACCAGATAACGTGTTTCTCGCATGACATAGCTCGAAAAGAGCGTTCGGGATGATTCTGCATAATTCTCATAGATGAAACACAAAGATTATCGCAGAAAATGCATATTTCAGCTGGAAACCCCACGAACACCAAGTTATCGGCTGCTCTACATATCATACGCACTGTGGTGTGGTGGAAACACCAGAAAATGTGTTTCTCGCAGTAAATAGCTCGAAAAGAGCGATCTAGATGATTCTGCATACTTCTGACAGAAGACTCACCAAGATTATCGCAGAAAATGCATATCTCAGCTGGAAACCCCACGAAAACCAAGATATCGCCGGTTCTGCATATCAGACGCACTGTGGAGTGGTGAAAACACCAGAAAACGTGTTACTCGCATTAACTAGCACGAAAAGAGCGTTCTGGATGATTCTGCATACTTCTCATAGATGAAACACCAAGATTATCGTAGAAAATGCATATCTCAGCTAGAAACCTCACGAAAACCAAGATATCGCCGGTTCTGCATTTCAAACGCCCTGTGGAGTGGTGAAAACACCAGAAAACGTGTTACTAGCATTAACTAACTCGAAAAGAGCGTTCGGGATGATTCTGCATAATTCTCATAGATGAAACACTAAGATTATCGCAGAAAATGCATATTTCAGCTGGAAACCCCACGAAAACCAAGTTATCGGCTGCTCTACATATCATACGCACTGTGGAGTGGTGGAAACACCAGAAAATGTGTTTCTCGCAGTAAATAGATCGAATAGAGCGATCTCGATGATTCTGCATACTTCTCATAGATGAAAAACCAAGATTATCGCAGAAAATGCATATTTCAGCTGGAAACCCCACGAAAACAAAGAGATCGCCGGTTCTGCATATCAAACGCCTTGTGGAGTGGTCAAAACACCAGATAACGTGTTTCTCGCATTAAATAGCTCGAATAGAGCGATCTAGATGATTCTGCATACTTCTGACAGAAGACTCACCAATATTATCGCAGAAAATGCATATCTCAGCTAGAAACCTCTCGAAAATGAAGATGTCGCAGGTTCTGCAAATCAAACGCACTGTGGAGTGGTGAAAACAATCAGATGACGTGTTTCTCGCATTAAATAGCTCGAAACGAGCGATCTAGATGATTCTGCATACTTCTGACTGAAGTCTCACCAATATTATCGCAGAAAATGAATATCTCAGCTTGAAACCCGACGAAGACCAAGATTTCGCCGGTTCTGCATATCAAACGCACTGTGGGGTGGTGAAAACACCAGAAAACGTGTTTCTCGCATTAACTAGCTCGAAAAGGGCGATCTCGATGATTCTGCATACTTCTCATAGATGAAACACAAAGATTATCGCAGAAAATGCATATTTCACCTGGAAACCCCACGAAAACCAAGATATCGCCGGTTCTGCATATCAAACGCCCTGTGGGGTGGTGAAAACACCAGAAAACATGTTTCTCGCATTAACTAGCTCGAAAAGAGCGATCTCGATGATTCTAAATACTTCTCATAGATGAAACACCAAGATTATCGCAGAAAATGCATATTTCTGCTGCAAACCCCTCGAAAACCAAGATATCTCCGGTTGTGCATATCAAGCGCACTGTGGGGTGGTCAAAACACCAGATAACGTGTTCCTCGCATTAAATAGCTCGAATAGAGCGATCTCGATGATTCTGCATACTTCTGACAGAAGACTCACCAAGATTATCGCAGAAAATGCATATTTCAGCTGGAAACCCCACGAAAACCAAGTTATCGGCGGCTCTACATATCAAACGCACTGTGGAGTGGTCAAAACACCAGAAAACTTTTTTTTTCGCATTAAATATCTCGAAAGGTGCGATCTAGATGATTCTGCAAACTTCTGACTGAAGTCTCACCAATATTATCGCAGAAAATGCATATCTCAGCTTGAAACCCGACGAAAACCAAGATGTCGCATGTTATGCATATCAAACGACCTGTGGAGTGGTCAAAACACCAGATAACGTGTTTCTCGCATTAAATAGCTCGAAAAGAGCGATATCGATGATTCTGCACACTTCGGAAAGAAGTCTCACCAATATTATCGCAGAAAATGAATATCTCAGCTTGAACCCCACCGAAAACCAAGATGTCGCCGGTTCTGCATATCAAACGCACTGTGGGGTGGTGAAAACACCAGAAAACGTGTTTCTCGCATTAAATAACTCGAAACGAGCGATCTAGATGATTCTGCATACTTCTGACAGAAGACTCACCAAGATTATCGCAGAAAATGCATATCTCAGCTAGAAACCTCACGAAAATCAAGATGTCGCCGGTTCTGCATATCAAACGCACTGTGGGGTGGTGAAAACACCAGAAAACGTGTTTCTCGCATTAAATAGCTCGAAACGAGCGATCTAGATGATTCTGCATACTTCTGACAGAAGACTCACCAAGATTATCGCAGAAAATGCATATCTCAGCATGAAACCCGACCGAAACCAAGATATCTCAGGTTGTGCATATCAAGAGCACTGTGGGGTGGTCAAAACACCAGATAACGTGTACCTCGCATTAAATAGCTCGAATAGAGCGATCTCGATGATTCTGTATACTTCTGACAGAAGACTCACCAAGATTATCGCAGAAAATGCATATTTCAGCTGGAAACCCCACGAAAACCAAGTTATCGGCGGCTCTACACATCAAACGCACTGTGGAGTGGTCAAAACACCAGAAAACTTTTTTTTTCGCATTAAATAGCTCGAAAGGTGCGATCTAGATGATTCTGCTAACTTCTGACTGAAGTCTCACCAATATTATCGCAGAAAATGCATATCTCAGCTTGAAACCCGACGAAAACCAAGATGTCGCATGTTATGCATATCAAACGACCTGTGGAGTGGTCAAAACACCAGATAACGTGTTTCTCGCATTAAATAGCTCGAAAAGAGCGATATCGATGATTCTGCACACTTCGGAAAGAAGTCTCACCAATATTATCGCAGAAAATGAATATCTCAGCTTGAACCCCACCGAAAACCAAGATGTCGCCGGTTCTGCATATCAAACGCACTGTGGGGTGGTGAAAACACCAGAAAACGTGTTTCTCGCATTAAATAGCTCGAAACGAGCGATCTAGATGATTCTGCATACTTCTGACAGAAGACTCACCAAGATTATCGCAGAAAATGCATATCTCAGCTAGAAACCTCACGAAAATCAAGATGTCGCCGGTTCTGCATATCAAACGCACTGTGGGGTGGTGAAAACACCAGAAAACGTGTTTCTCGCATTAAATAGCTCGAAACGAGCGATCTAGATGATTCTGCATACTTCTGACAGAAGACTCACCAAGATTATCGCAGAAAATGCATATCTCAGCTAGAAACCTCACGAAAATCAAGATGTCGCCGGTTCTGCATATCAAACGCACTGTGGGGTGGTGAAAACACCAGAAAACGTGTTTCTCGCATTAAATAGCTCGAAAGGTGCGATCTAGATGATTCTGCATACTTCTGACAGAAGACTCACCAAGATTATCGCAGAAAATGCATATCTCAGCTAGAAACCTCACGAAAATCAAGATGTCGCCGGTTCTGCATATCAAACGCACTGTGGGGTGGTGAAAACACCAGAAAACGTGTTTCTCGCATTAAATAGCTCGAAACGAGCGATCTAGATGATTCTGCATACTTCTGACAGAAGACTCACCAAGATTATCGCAGAAAATGCATATCTCAGCTAGAAACCTCACGAAAATCAAGATATCTCCGGTTGTGCATATCAAGCGCACTGTGGGGTGGTCAAAACACCAGATAACGTGTACCTCGCATTAAATAGCTCGAATAGAGCGATCTCGATGATTCTGCATACTTCTGACAGAAGACTCACAAAGATTATCGCAGAAAATGCATATTTCAGCTGGAAACCCCACGAAAACCAAGTTATCGGCGGCTCTACATATCAAACGCACTGTGGAGTGGTCAAAACACCAGAAAACTAGTTTTTTCGCATTAAATAGCTCGAAAGGTGCGATCTAGATGATTCTGCATACTTCTGACTGAAGTCTCACCAATATTATCGCAGAAAATGCATATCTCAGCTTGAAACCCGACGAAAACCAAGATGTCGCCGGTTATGCATATCAAACGACCTGTGGAGTGGTCAAAACACCAGATAACGTGTTTCTCGCATTAAATAGCTCGAAAAGAGCGATATCGATGATTCTGCACACTTCGGACAGAAGTCTCACCAATATTATCGCAGAAAATGCATATCTCAGCTAGAAACCTCACGAAAACCAAGATGTCGCAGGTTCTGCATATCAAACGCACTGTGGGGTGTTGAAAACACCAGAAAACTTGCTTTTTCGCATTAAATAGCTCGAAACGAGCGATCTAGATGATTCTGCATACTTCTGACAGAAGACTCACCAAGATTATCGCAGAAAATGCATATCTCAGCATGAAACCCGACCGAAACCAAGATATCTCCGGTTGTGCATATCAAGCGCACTGTGGGGAGGTCAAAACACCAGATAACGTGTTCCTCGCATTAAATAGCTCGAATAGAGCGATCTCGATGTTTCTGCATACTTCTGACAGAAGACTCACCAAGATTATCGCAGAAAATGCATATTTCAGCTGGAAACCCCACGAAAACCAAGTTATCGGCGGCTCTGCATATCAAACGCACTGTGGAGTGGTCAAAACACCAGAAAACTTTTTTTTTCGCATTAAAAATCTCGAAAGGTGCGATCTAGATGATTCTGCAAACTTCTGACTGAAGTCTCACCAATATTATCGCAGAAAATGCATATCTCAGCTTGAAACCCGACGAAAACCAAGATGTCGCATGTTATGCGTATCAAACGACCTGTGGAGTGGTCAAAACACCAGATAACGTGTTTCTCGCATTAAATAGCTCGAAAAGAGCGATATCGATGATTCTGCACACTTCGGAAAGAAGTCTCACCAATATTATCGCGGAAAATGAATATCTCAGCTTGAACCCCACCGAAAACCAAGATGTCGCCGGTTCTGCATATCAAACGCACTGTGGGGTGGTGAAAACACCAGAAAACGTGTTTCTCGCATTAAATAGCTCGAAACGAGCGATCTAGATGATTCTGCATACTTCTGACAGAAGACTCACCAAGATTATCGCAGAATATGCATATCTCAGATTGAAACCCGACGAAAACCAAGATGTCGCCGGTTATGCATATCAAACGACCTGTGGAGTGGTCAAAACACCAGATAACGTGTTTCTCACATTAAATAGCTCGAAAAGTGCGATCTAGATGATTCTGCATACTTCTGACTGAAGTCTCACCAATATTATCGCAGAAAATGCATATCTCAGATTGAAACCCGACGAAAACCAAGATGTCGCCGGTTATGCATATCAAACGACCTGTGGAGTGGTCAAAACACCAGATAACGTGTTTCTCACATTAAATAGCTCGAAAAGAGCGATATCGATGATTCTGCAAACTTCGGAGAGAAATCTCACCAATATTATCGCAGAAAATGAATATCTCAGCTTGAACCCCACCGAAAACCAAGATGTCGCCGGTTCTGCATATCAAACGCACTGTGGGGTGGTGAAAACACCAGAAAACGTGTTTCTCGCATTAAATAGCTCGAAAGGTGCGATCTAGATGATTCTGCATACTTCTGACTGAAGTCTCACCAATATTATCGCAGAAAATGCGTATCTCAGCTTGAAACCCGACGAAAACCTAGATGTCGCCGGTTATGCATATCAAACGACCTGTGGAGTGGTCAAAACACCAGATAATGTGTTTCTCGCATTAAATAGCTCGAAAAGAGCGATATCGATGATTCTGCACACTTCGGACAGAAGTCTCACCAATATTATCGCAGAAAATGAATATCTCAGCTTGAACCCCACCGAAAACCAAGATGTCGCCGGTTCTGCATATCAAACGTACTGTGGAGTGGTGAAAACACCAGAAAACGCGTTACTCGCATTAACTAGCTCGAAACGAGCGATCTAGATGATTCTGCATACTTCTGACAGAAGACTCACCAAGATTATCGCAGAAAATGCATATCTCAGCATGAAACCCGACCGAAACCAAGATATCTCCGGTTGTGCATATCAAGCGCACTGTGGGGTGGTCAAAACACCAGATAACGTGTTCCTCGCATTAAATAGCTCGAATAGAGCGATCTCGATGATTCTGCATACTTCTGACAGAAGACTCACCAAGATTATCGCAGGAAATGCATATTTCAGCTGGAAACCCCACGAAAACCAAGTTATCGGCGGCTCTGCATATCAAACGCACTGTGGAGTGGTCAAAACACCAGAAAACTTTTTTTTTCGCATTAAAAATCTCGAAAGGTGCGATCTAGATGATTCTGCAAACTTCTGACTGAAGTCTCACCAATATTATCGCAGAAAATGCATATCTCAGCTTGAAACCCGACGAAAACCAAGATGTCGCATGTTATGCATATCAAACGACCTGTGGAGTGGTCAAAACACCAGATAACGTGTTTCTCGCATTAAATAGCTCGAAAAGAGCGATATCGATGATTTTGCACACTTCGGAAAGAAGTCTCACCAATATTATCGCAGAAAATGAATATCTCAGCTTGAACCCCACCGAAAACCAAGATGTCGCCGGTTCTGCATATCAAACGCACTGTGGGGTGGTGAAAACACCAGAAAACGTGTTTCTCGCATTAAATAGCTCGAAACGAGCGATCTAGATGATTCTGCATACTTCTGACAGAAGACTCACCAAGATTATCGCAGAAAATGCATATCTCAGCTAGAAACCTCACGAAAATCAAGATGTCGCCGGTTCTGCATATCAAACGCACTGTGGGGTGGTGAAAACACCAGAAAACGTGTTTCTCGCATTAAATAGCTCGAAACGAGCGATCTAGATGATTCTGCATACTTCTGACAGAAGACTCACCAAGATTATCGCAGAAAATGCATATCTCAGCTAGAAACCTCACGAAAATCAAGATGTCGCCGGTTCTGCATATCAAACGCACTGTGGAGTGGTGAAAACAACCAGATAACGTGTTTCTCGCATTAAATAGCTCGAAAAGTGCGATCTAGATGATTCTGCATACTTCTGACTGAAGTCTCACCAATATTATCGCAGAAAATGCATATCTCAGCTTG